>VWYI01027909.1:0-51069 GCA_013399455.1 Anthoscopus minutus | reverse complement strand
ATAAGAAGAAAAATATTTGATGTGATTTAATGGAAGTCAGTGTTGGGATTCGGATGTCTGACGATTCCCCAATCTTATCATGGTCCTGTATCAGGTGTTAATGGGATCATTGGTCCAGCCCANTGGTCCTGTATCAGGCGTTGATGGGATCGTTGGTCTGGGCCATCTCCTCCAGGAACCATTCTCCATCTGTTCTTCAAATGTAAATGTTCCTTTTCCACAGTCTTGGTTTCTGAGTTGAAATTCCTGGAAGTCTTATTGCTGGTACAAGCTATTTTCTAAATTCCCATATGTTATAGTTTTTGGATACCAGAAATCTTATATTATTATACCCAACACCATAAAACACCTAAATTATAGTTTATTTGCACGAATTACATATACCTATATATTACACTAACTAATAAAAGTCTTGAAAATAGTATATGTACCAAGTGGATTCTATAATGATGCATAACACTGTAACCTTCACCACACACCTCAGACCTCACACATCACTTTTTCTACCCAACACCAACAATTTACTCCACAGGATTAGCAAATATACACCATGTGTAATGTGAGATCAAATATGGTAGCCCTTCTACCTCCAGAAGGCAAACACTTCTACAGAACACTACATCAGAATCAAAAGGCCAAAGAGACAGGAGAAAGTAAATTCCACAGCTTTGAAGTTTGTGAAGGATCTACTGGTCCATTTTAATATACACTACAGGGAAATAAATTTTAAAAAGACAAAGAAAGTTCAGAGCACCTTCCCCAGGAATGTGGTGGTGAACTGGGCTAATATATCCAAAAGCCTGACCATTCCTTAGCTTTTAAATGCTGTCATGTCTCCATAGCAGACACTGCTCCAGCTGGCCCTGAAGAAGTAAATCCTTAACTCTATGGGAAGAGGCAAGCATATTGCTATTAAACCAGGTAACTTCTTTCAATGCCAAGTGTGTTGCCTGAGATACAACGTGTAAGCAGACAGGCCTACACCTTCATTGTTAAAATGCTGCTTGGAAAGAAAAAACTACTTGGAAAGAGGCCAGAAAGAGAAAGTCAACTGCCTAAAAGGCAGAGCACTGTAGGGAAGGAGGAGCATAATGCTTTGTGGGATGCTATCATCCCATACACTTCCCATGCAAGAGTATCTTTATTTCACTGTCAGCAAATTCCCCACCAATAACAAATATTTGGAATATTCAAAAGAGCAGATACAAGCAATCATGTTATCTTAGGAGCAGACAAACAAGTGCCTGAACTGCATCATCATCTCAAGAGGAAATCAAACCCCACAGCCAAGCATCCTGATGTAGTAACCTGGGCAGAGGATGTACATTGTAAGCTGTGTACAGCCTCCCAAGCCAGTGAAATGTTTGAATGGGAGAATACAAGTTCACAGCATTGCTTAATCTGCATTTCAAGGGCAGAGCTGAAATTGCAGCTGCATGCATTGCAAACACAGATCACTAAAGAGAATTTATCTATACCTTCCCCTGAAGGAGGACATCCAATCATCTTCCCTTTCCAAGTGGAGGTCTCTACATCTACCTGCACTCCCTGGGAGACATGAAAGTAGAAAGTGGTTAAATAAACAGCTATGCACCTCTTATTTTCTTAACACAATATCAATGCAATCTGGAGAAGGATTATATTCTTTGGAATCCTTTTTGCATCAAACCAGGTTAATAAAGCAGTTGAACCTCAACCTGTCTCTGTTCCATGGGAGCATATTTCCACAATTATCAGTACTGATCAGTCCAATCTCTTCTACTGACAGTAATCTCTTTTGGAAAAGCACGACTTTTTCTTAATGTCCTGTTTCTATACCTAATGTACCTGGCTGCTCAGTTCAGCTGTTATGAAGTAGCACCAACCAATGCACAGGCAAAACCAAAGTATCTTGGTAAGTGTATTCCTTACACTTCTGGAAAACACTTCTATCAATACATAAAGAAAATTACTCCCGGAGATATGTTTCACAAAACCAGAACAGTAGGGAAACCCTGCCAAAAGGTAATATTCAGAGGCCCCAGCTACCCAACATTAATAGCCTGATTTTCAGAGCTGTTGATCCCCTTCTTTCCTCACAAGAAAATTTTGAGCACTAATTTCTGAGAGAAAAAAACAGATAAAAGTCCAAAATAAGTGAAAATTCCAGTTAGTACTTCCAGCCCTGGTGCCTGGGAAATGGTGGCTGCATATCCTGCTGCGACAGCTTGAAAGAGTGACACCATCCAAGCATTTAGAGCAGAGGTAACGCCTGCTTTGCTCTCTGAAACAGCCTTGCAGTATTTGCAACTAACAGGATGAGATTTTCCCTCCCCCTTGGAAAAGGGTCAGATGTAAACCATTAAGACATGATCTCGTTGTTCACACAGAACAGATTGAAGTGAAGGCAGAGTTAGGAAAGAGGTAACTAAGGGCAGACACACTAGAGACATGTACAGCTGTGGATACCAAGTATAAAATCAAAATTCTTTTCAGGCCCCAAAGAAAGAAATATAGAGCAGTACACAAAGAAGAGAAACTCAGAGGTAGGAGCTGTAAATGCAAGGTGTTTCTTGAAATACTATGAAGTTACATTCCTTGCCACAGAAAATTATGGATACATTTCCACCGTCAAGAAAAATCCTGGACACAATTACAGAAGAAAATGAGGGCTAATAATACAAATCACCTTTTCTTGGTTCAGGATACCTCCATGTCCCTAATTCCTCTGCCCGAGAAGAGAATTCTAGGAAAATACTACTTAATTCCAGGCCTGCTCCCATACTTTCTTAACAGAAGGACCTAACTGCCCCTCATCAGAGGGGGGACACTAACTTAACTGACAAGACCATTCTCAGGAGAACACAGGCTGTTCTAGGACACAAGGCTAGACTATCTACAGGATGCAGATATGGTACAGTGAAGCAGGCACAGAGTCAAAGCCCCTGGCTCTGTCTGACAGAGCATCCAGCACTGATGAAGATTTGTTACAAAAAGGACAAGCAGTATTATCAAAGAGATTAATATTCAGCTAGCAACATGGGGAGCTGAATTACCAATTGTAAAACAACATCTCATCTATTTTTAATATTAGCACTCCTCTTAGCAGTATGAAATAGGGATGAAGAAAGGAAGTAGACACGAGAAATAGGGAGCAATATCTTACCTGTTAACCTTTTCATCTCTCCAAAGCAGCCAGTAAATGGCAAAATAAACATAAACCAATTATAGGAGTAAGTGTCACAGAGATGTATTAAAGGTTAGTTTAAAAAAATCCTCATATCAAAAGAAATGTGGAAAAAAAATTTTAAAAATCCAATACTGTTTGGATAATTTCTCAAAATTAAAAAAAAACAACTTATGGAATATCTTTAACAATTTTCGCTTGCATGTAAAAGCATTGAATCTATTCACTCTTTTTTGAAATATACCACCAATTATATATTGGCCAAATATCTAACAATTCAAAAAGTGTCAAGTCCAAAATGATAAAGAACATTGTTGCTGTTATTATGATGATCTATTCTTGCTGCTTCTCACATTTTTCTCTTTCTCCACGTGGTGATGATACAGATGAAACAGGCTATTGTAAATCATGCAACAACAAAAATGCATTCTCTCTCCCACCCAAGTATTTTAAGCTTTTCTTTTCAAGGTCTAATGCAAACAAAAAAAAATTGATAAGATCCCAGTTTTAACACTTAGTACAATGAGCTTGGGAACAAAGAAAGTACAGTCTTCAAACGTGAATATTCAAAGCTAGGCACTTAAGTTCAGAAATTCCATTCAAATACAAGTGTCAGTATCCAAAATGAAGTCCCTCTTCTTTAGTCAAGTGTCCTTCAAAAGCAGCTTCTGCTCTTATTCAGTGGAAATGTCTAAAATGTTGACTCCAATATCTGCTGTCCCCTCATAAACACATTTTATTTCCTTTTCTGTCTGTTGTGCTTTGTTTTTTTCCCTAGTGAATTGGGATTTTACTACTGAATAATGATGAAGACCTTGATCTGATCACACTAAAAATTGTCTGTCAAATGCATGCAACTGGCAGGCAACAAATGCAACTTGGTTACTTAGAACATAAATCAGTTTTTCTGGATAATGTGCAGCCACAGGAAATGTGGTTTTAATACTTTCATGATCTAATTGCTGTTGCCTGCAGTAGAATAGACTTAATTATCCATGTATTTTCCTATGCCCTGAACTTAACATGTAGATGACCAGATTCACTGTGAAACCACAGAAATGGAAAAAGCTTATCCTAAACCATCAGATTGATTCTTACATTAGCTGCAGTATTCTTCATCCCTGCTTCCTTTGCAAACATTATTAATGTGCTTTCATAGGGTAGCTACATTTGAGATACTTGCCTTGTTTTTACAAGCACAAGTAGCTCATACAAAGCCTGAATGGTAAATATTGTGTTATTCCCTGAGTTTTCAGAATAACTTATCCAAGGATAAAATAAGACTCAAGTTGTCAGAGTTTTAACTTGCTACTCTTCAGCTTATGCAAAAATGACACTTTAAGGAAAATAAGTTTTCATGAACAGATGTACATGATGCTGCTAGCACTATGGCAGAGTAGTTAAAAGCAACTGATTTTTTCAAGTTCATGTAAATATACATACATACATATATATTTAAACATATATAGGACAGTCAAACACTTCCAAAAAAAAAGAAGCAGCTTTTCCTTAAACCTTATTATCACCACCTAAAGAGGGTGAAAGAATTATATAAAATAAAAATAATAAGTCTAGAACAGATCTATTGCTTAAGTCATTAAAAAAAGAAATCAATTAGCAATTAATGGCACAAACTTTGACCACAGAAGGAAGTTGTCTCTCCTCCAAAGAAAAACACACCCCAAATACCTCACCTTCTGTATCTTCCTTCTATCTTGTGCAGGGTTTTGTGAGAAGAGCATGTGGACCCGAGGTATGCTCAACCCAGTGTCTTCTGCTTACCTGTAGAAACATCAAAGCCTCAGGAACTGAAGTGACAAGTAGGGATGCTTCTGCAATACCACTCTTCCTTTCTGTTCAGCAGAGACCTTATGGGCTGTCCAGGATTTTTGCATTTAAAATCCCTGAACAGACATTCCTTCTCAAACAGATCCCATCACTTCTGTGACCATGCAAATTGTGGCACCTCCTGGAGCACTCTGTGCTGTGCAAGGATGTGCCTCATATTTGGTTTGATCTGCCACCAGTGAGTTACATTTGTTGCCCTGTGGAGAGACACTGAGCAATCACTCCTCATTCACTATTTCTGTCACTCTTATACCTTCCCCAGCCATGCTAGAGTTTTTTTTTTTCATATAACACCTAATTTCTACCCTTTATTTCCACAATAGCAATGGTCCAAGTGCTTTGCTTGCCAGGAACACTGTCTAGCATCAGAGGCAAATGCTGTGCTGGCAATAGCAGGAAGGACATCATTGTCTATGGATGGCTCCTAGCTGTGAGTTAGCACACACACATAAAATTCAGGCATGGTCTAAGACCAAGGCCTTTAAATTCAAACAGACTTTATATGTCATCTGCACTGACCTTTCCTAGACAAAAATGCAGTGAGGTTGGGTTTAAATGCTATTTTTTCAATAAATTATTTTGATTAAGGTGTGATTTAGCATTTGCTCTTAGACTTTCTACACTGATATTATCACACCTTTTTCTTCAGGGCTCTACAGTACCTGTCTACAGGGAATGAGAAAAATAGGCAGACTAAAGTATATTCCTGTAGCTTTTCCTTTTTGCCTGTAATGAAATTTTGCACATCCCTTTATCAAATGCAAGGTTAGTCTAAGTGATGTCTATTGTCATTTTCAGAGGAGACTCAACAGTTCCTAGGGCACTAGTGCTCTTCAGCCCCTCTCACTCCTGCTGGAAAAAGAACAGAAGGTTTTTTTGGCATAAAACCCCTGTATAACTGGTGCTATTCAGAAACAAATCTTTTCTTTCTATGCTTTTGAAAATAGGACTTAAATACTTGGGACATCCATCAACAACTTCACTGGAGATAAATCAGTCTTGCCTCCACTTCTTCTGGAAGAAAATTGAATAGGACCTGGTTTTCTTTCCTCCTTAAACTGATGTACCCTTTGACCACACAGAAAGCCAAAAAAGTCCCCACAACCATGTCAGCATCACAGCTCATTTTCAAGTTACAGAGAGGGCCTAGATGACAAAGACAAATAAAACCCTATGCTACTAAAAAAGGTTTAACAGAAAACATCCTGTAGTGTAATTTGATGCAGCATGAAGCGATAGCACATATTTAGCTGTGGTTTAGTGGTTTTCCCCCCTTTCCCAGCACTAACCCCCCCTCCCTGCTTTACCTCCTCAGATCACTGGAGCCATTTTGGGTTCATCTAAAAGGCCTTGAGGCTGTGAGCAAACAGGGTGGGATTGGTGATCAATTCAATCATTCAGGCAGTGAAGTAGAACCAGTTGGGGCTGGAACCAACCAGAGAGGAAGACCATGCTTAAACGGGGCCACAGCATCACTATTTCCTTTCTAGAGGCATTCATCACTCCCTTCCCCTTACTTAACAGAAGGCATGTCATCTGTTCAGAATGCTGCTGAATTGTGTCTGGCAGAAAATAAAGAGAAGAAAAAGCTAACATTTTGTGTTTGTGCAAGTGCTTCTCCTGGCATTTGGACCATTGCCAGCCTATTCAGTGCAAGCTTGCAGAGGGTTATGATGTTGTCTGGGCATTTGATGAAAACTGTAGAACATCAGAACAGAGGCTTTTAGGTGTGAGTGGTGTGGACTGAATTGTAATGGAGTTGCACTGACATTTGGAGCAGAAAACTGAAATTTCTCAGAATTTGCTTCCCTTTTCCCTCTCTACCTAAACAGGAATCTTCTGATGTCCCATTAATATTCTAATCTTTGAAAAATTACTTATGAAAGGAAGATGAATGTTACAAATTCACTCTTCTATAATAGCTACTCTCTCACTTTGAGGGGAAAAAAAGTCCAGTCTGGAAGAAAGTCATCTCACTCTTTTTTAAATTTTGTGTTAGAATATATAGACAGCATTATCATTTGAACTACACCTACAATGCACGAGAAATTTCTAAAACCCTCACAGATGTAAATGCTTTTCCCCTTCTTCAGATGTTTTAAATAGAAAATAATTCTCTCTTCTTCTATTCCTGGTGTAAGGCCTTTGAGAACCGGTGTCAGATGGAAAGAACTGCAAACCAGCCCCAGACAAAACACATGGCAGCTAGCAACTGCCTAAGGAGAATGATGAGACTTTACACTTCAGTCCCTCAGGTGTGAACCTGCACTCAGTATGTGATACACTTCAATGAAACAGAACAGTTGCAGCACATTTCAATGTGTAAGAAAAGACAGAAAAGAAAACAGTTGATCTGCACAGAAATCGCAGCCATAGAGTCTGCATAGCTGGACAGAGTCAATGTCAGACTTTAAATGTTTATTCAAAGAATTCAGAGTTAACATTTTTGGCACTCAAATAAGCACTCATCTTTACAACCCAAAGTACATTTTATAGAAAAGGATTATAGGTGCACACAGGAAAAAAGCCTAGGTTTAATGAGTGAATTGGTAGGACCAGGCAATAGGAGGGTAAAGTGCTCAAGTAAGAATTTGTATGGAGATATGAAATCCCAGAAACCCAGATTGATTTAGGTTCAAAAACCCCAGAGGAAATGTGTTAGAAGAGCAACCAGACATGTAGCAGACAATCTTGGACTGAATATTCATGTGTTTAGGAGACAGTAGAAAAATTGGCACATTGTACCACAGATATTCCAGACCAAGTACTAACAGAAGAAACAAGGGGAATATAAACAAATACTGTCATATTCCAACCTCTAATTGGAATTAGAGGCATCTCTAACTCATATGTGCTTTCAATTAAACTTATGGTAAAGGTCCTGTAAAACAAGGAGTCCCTGTACAGCACCACGGTGTAGACCTCACTTCTTGGGGAACCTGGGAGTAAAATATTTTGTCCTTTGAACTTCCAGGAGGTTATTTTCATTTGCACTAGGGGCCCAAAAGAGATGTACCATTACAGAGTCTCCTTATGATTAAAATTGAATAGCTAGAGATCAAGAGAGCTTTGATGTCATATCTAATTACATGCAGTAATTACAATAGAAAACAGCAGCAATTACCTTACAGTAAGACAGATACACTCAACACTTTTGTGTGGGGTGCTAAGTTTAATTTTCAGCAGTACTGTAGCTCATGGCCACTGGTGCCTACTTAAGCCACCAAATGAAATTTGACATCACTGACCTAGATCTCAGTGTCAGGAAAGGATTTACAAATTAAAACTAGAACCTAGCATACTTGCCTAATAGGCTGGAGAGATCAGTGTTGATCAGAGCACGATTTCAGCTGTCAAATTTGCACACCTAGAGCAGTCAGAAGGGTACCTGTGACAGTGCCCACTCTGGAAGAGAAACTATACACATACTAAAGCAACTGTAAACAGAGAGGACAAGTTCAAGATTCCTGTGTTTCAGACTAAAAGAGAACATTAGTGCAAGCTACAGAAGATCAAGTGTTTCAAAATCATAAAAACGAGAAATAATTATGATAAAATCTCTATGAGAAAATGGGAAGAGACTAAGCAATTGCAAAATGTTCAGATAATTCTAGTGCAGTTGAAGACCATTCTAAAGTGATTAGACTGGAAGTCAATATTTCTGAGAGTCATTTTAGAGGTAATGAAAAATATTTTTTGCTGCACCGTAGAGCTGTTTCCATCAATACCTAGATGTGGTCCAGAAGTGTTAAAGTATTTAGACATCCTACGGTTTTGTAAATACTACTAATCTATAAAGGACAGAGATACTCTTCCATTCAAAAATTGCATGGTGCTGAGAATTTAACCAACCAGAAATATCTCAATCAAAAAAATAAAGTTTTGAAAATGCTGTCTCATTGAAACATTCCTAGTGCAAGTAAAATTTCCATCTCACATTCAGGAAATTGTCACGGTTTAACCACACAAATATCTCAATAGTTTAGAAATTTGGACAGGGTGATTTTGCACTAGATATTTCTATTTATCTTTTAAGAGAGTTCAAGTCAAAACAGAGTGGACAGACCCAAATCTGGAGTTTAAGTGTAATTCTTTTTAAAATAAACAATTTGCTCTAACTCAAGACAAGAAAAATCCCAAATATCCATAGTTAACAGAGTGAAATCATTAGAATTGTTCTAATTCTCTATTTTAAATGAAGATACACATTTCCACTGACTGAAATATACATATTATTATTTGTTCATGTGTCAAGGTCCTCCTTGGTGGCATTTTGGCTTCCAGAAGAATTTGGAGCATAAAGCTTTGGACAGCATTTCTCTCCAGAAAACTGAGAAGCAAACTCCTCTAGGTAGGTACAAGGAGCTGGATATCACCTCTAGAAGCTTAATGACATGATAATTTTTCTGGGAGTCTGAGGACTTGTGTCTTAACAGAATTTTACACCTTCCCTCTTCTGAGCTTTCCGGGGTTTATACATTTGTGATCTTTTATAACTCTTGCTACAACTCAAGTGGAGGAAGCAGTTATACAATACTGGAAAGGAGAAGAAAAAGGCCATGAGGCTTCTATCTGATCTCTCTGTCCATTTAAGACACCACTACCTCCACCCAAATTAGTAAGTGGAGAGAGCCATTTTCCATCATGCTCCCACTTAGATGAGCTAAGGCACAGCCAGAGTTTTATCTGCAGCAAGTAAAGGAACAGTAAGAATGGTTGACTTTATTCCAGGCTTCCACCACTCCCTATTGACCTTTCCTTCCTTAATGATCACTATAATAATGATATTTTCCTCAAATTTTTACCAGCTGGCAATCAATTCTACAATCATTTTTGCCTTTGATTGTGAAGGAGGAAACAAAAGATCAGCTGTAGACAGAACACAGAACTGGCCCAGAAGAGAGGTAAAGTCTCATTCTACAAAGCCCATCCTTATATTTTGTATAAGCCTTGCCAGACATCTGACAAAACTCAGGTCCCATTTTTTCCCTTGCAGACCCATAACATTTGTCAAAGACTAAAATGGATTCTGTCCAGCATCTAGCATTAACAAGATTTCTAGGTATGACAAGAAATAACTGGTGAATTATTTTCATCTGTGATTTACATTACAGTATAACTTTGCTTTTTAGGATTAGGGTTAGGATTAGCAGGGTGGGAGGGGGAAAAATATGCATTATGTGAGCTAGGAACATAATCTAAGATCTGAAGAGAACAAACTGTTGGGGTTCTCTAGTTATTCATCTCTGCAGAGTCATTTTTTCCTCAGTAAAAAAAACTAAACTTCAAACCAATCAGCCTGCCTTCAAGCTGCTTGTTTCCAGATTAGCTGTCTAAAGGGAGACCAAATAAGATGAGAAGGTAAGTATAGGCAGTGGAATCTCTTTCTTTTCCTTGTTGCACATAAAATGCCAGAGTTACTGTACCTCAGATTAATTCCCTAAAAAGAAATTGCTTTCCAAAGTACTCTTGAAAGAAGACCCTGGTCCATATATGCCACCAAAATATAACAAAAACCATATTCTGTATCTGCTGCCTCAGAATTAGTTGCTTAGAGCATCAGATGCTTAAAAGAAAACTTACCCTTTACATTTCTGGCAGAGTTGTTGCAGGCCTATCTGCTAGAGAACAAAGCTGGAGAAGAACTGAAGTATATACATGTAATGTAAGAAAATCCAATTTTCTCATTAAAACTAATATTAGGCAGAAAATGCCATTTTTAAAAGTCCTATAACCCAAGGAAATCTCAGCAGGCTTTTGGTCTAGCCGAAATAAATTCATACTTTGAGCAGATTCTAATGACTAATATTTTTTTAACTCGTCACCAGACGAGTTACTTTCTTTACTGGTTCACCTACTACTAAAAGGTGAGTAGATGAGCCCAACAGGTTGCTGTTGTACAGCTAGAATACAGTAATGTAACCACCTTTCCTTTTAGAGAGATGGATTTTTGAAGCACTTCTCTGTTGATTTTCAAGAGCATTTTCTATATTCCTAGGTATTTTCCCTTTCTCTACAGATGGGTAAAGACTGAAGAAATAATTGAAGGCCTAGACATGAAGTCAAAAGTAGAATTGAGAACCTTTATATTCATCTGTCTTTTCATTAATTCTCAGTTAGATGCTGGTCCTCACTGCCTTGGTTTTGTGGAAGTTAAATATTTTGTTGCAAAATACAAATTATTTTTGTTTCATTTGTTTCATTTTATTCAGTTTTTCAAATTTCATAGATAAGGGTAAAACCAGAAAAGTCATTCTTAAGTGGAAGGGAGGAAGATTTTCTTCTTAAAAATATTTTTAGTAATTTGAGAGCAAAGAATTCACCACCAAAAAACTGTTCTTACTGAAAATCATGATACCACATATGAAGTAGCTAGAGAAACTTCACTGGGTGTGTGACAGTTACCCGTGCCTTTCCCCTGCAGTTCAAATAAATTGCTTCTTAAACCATATTTTCTTCAGCTCTCCCATCCAGACTTCATGTGAAGTCTTCGCTAAGTAAACACAAGAAATTCAAAGCCAGGTCTAGCTTGAGATAATAGATCTCAAGCACAACTAAGAAGATGACACCTGACTTTTTTTACTTTGGACTGATCAGACTGATTTGAATATCCTGTGGCTGAAGAGAAAAGCCACATAAACTCTAATGTCCTTTTTCAATGCCAAATTTTGAACCCTCAGGGAATCCCTTGCTGTTCTTTGCAGATTGAACAAGTTCACAGCAATACAGTCCAAGCAACAGAAACTGTAGCCAAAGGGTTTTTTTTGGTACGCATTGTTTCAGGCCTACAGCATCAGATGCTGATTTCTCAAAACTAACCCACCTTGACTGTTGTCCCACACCACAACAGCCTGAGCTGCAACCACCTAGCTCAGTGCCAGAGCAGCTTTCTGTGAAACGTGCCACAAGGCACATTTGTTTGTCAGGTATGTGGAGTGACATACCAGAGACTTGCTGTCCTGCTTTGCCCTCTTGCTCTCAGCTTTCAAGACTGCTTTAAAAGAATGTGTACAAGGCAGGCATATGAGCTGCTGGTTACCACCAGGGACAGATGATTTTGGGACCCTGGGATTTTATCTTCAACTTTGTCTTGCCATCTGGTTTAGGTTTAAACCCAGCAAAAGTCAGAATTTCTGCCCCTGAAAGCATTAGGAAGACAAATGAGAAGCTGCTTTAGTATACATCCCAGGCAGCATTTTTACCATTTAATAGAAAATCAGATGATTTACTTCTAAAAGTTGTGATGGATATTAGCTGCTGTGATTCAGTTAGCCTCATACAGAAAGAATAACTATCCTGCCTGTTCAGCATCATGAGCCTACCAAATATTACAGGCCCATTATTTTCTGTCCCCCTTGAAGCAACACAGTACTACCACACAAGCCTGAGCATATCAAACTGCAGACTTCCCCCACTGCTCTTCATTTTTTATGGCAAAACTGACATAGCATAATACATCCAGGTTATTTGTCTTTAAAAACTCTATTCCTCTTCATTTGAAAAATTAAGAAAATTCATACCTAGAATTCAACATGCTTTCTTTTAAAGTGAGAGAATATTGCCAAAGTTTATGTTATCTCCAACTTACTTCCCCTGTGAAATAGTGAGTAGATACTGATTAAACTGAACACTTGCCCCTCACCACACAGAATTGGTGTACAGCTATAGCTGCCCCTGCTTATCTAGTAAGAGATATTTATTTATTTATTCTTTTCAAATAAGTACAAACACACCTGAAGCCAGATATTTTCAGTTACCTTTAATCTGTTTCCATATGGTACAGGTTAAAGTGAGAATTTGGCGCTGTCCCCACATGGCCCTGTTGTACTATGGGCATTGATGGTGAATTCTTGAGCAATGAAAAAAGGACTGTTCAGATATTTAAACTTAGTAACTTTACAGGCAGGCAGGAACTGTGGCAGGAACTGCTACATCTTTTCTTTAAAAAGTTACTTATTCCTTCTACCAACTATGCCAAGTGCAAAGACTTGATTCTTCTGTAAGTCCAGCCCATCACACTTTCTCGGGTTTTAACATGTTATTCAGATTTGCTTATATTTCATTATAGCAATTACTTTCTAAGAAATACCAATTTGAATATGCTTCTCCAGTTTCAGCACTAAATATAGGCACTCTGTTTTGATGTGAATGGCAAGATAAAAAAGCAGGGTATTTATTATTTGAGTAGCAAAGTTACTGGACTGGACAGCGTCCCTGTCATGCTGTCTCCTTTTTTGAATAACCCTTGTTTTTGAGACACTCAAGGACCCAAACAGGGGGCTGGTTGTTGGGTTTTTTCTTACAGCTCCTGGTTGCTTTTAGCAAGATCTTGGGCTCACAGCTCTGGGCTGCCCATGCCCATTCAGCCACATTCTTGGCTGCTGGCTCCTTCCCATGCCTGTTTCTATGGCACTTCCTCATCCCTCTCCCACCTGCATTTCTGCTCATAACAACACTAAATGAGAACCTTTGTTTGGGCTCGGGACAGGATCAGGCTTTTTGATAGAGCTGCGTGGTTTTTGGGTTTTTTTTCCCTAACATTTGGAAAGTAAACATTACACCCCTCAGTTTTAAGCAAAGGTTAAGCTTCACCTATAATAGCATTAATACTTACAACTTTGTTGCACACAAATCAATCTAAAGAGCAGCTCCTTCCACCACATCCTGCCTTAGATTTCAAAAATTATCTTTCTGCATTGCATCTGTGCATTGCTGTATTGATATACCTGATCAATCTCTGCCACTCAGATTCTTGCTATAATTAAGACCCTCAAAAGAAAGCTGAATGCATAAAGCATCCCAATGGGAAAACACTTTAAACACCATATAAGAAATTAGAAAACTAACCTGTGATGTGGCTGGACAAGAAAATGCTTCAGAACATTACTGAGTGAATACTCATCTACTGCATTGAATACTGTGTGAAACCACTTTCTGGCTACCTTCAAAAATTTGGATTTAAGAGCACTCTTAGTAGTATTTAATGCAAAGACAAATGTAGACATTGAAGAAGACTGTGAAGAAGAAGAAACTAATCAGCTGACTTGGTCTCTGTGACTAGACCAGAACAGCTTATAATCAGAAACAGTGTCTAAAGAGGTCTGACTGGACTGATCAGAAGGTTCCTGCTCAGCTGTCAGCATTTAGCATTATCACAGGCAACAAGAGGCTCATCCTCGCCATCAATGCCTGCTGTGGACAGAGGCACACCACCCCACACTGTTAAGCACACAGCAACTGAGACCCATTTTGGCCTTGATATGCAATCCAGTTACAGGTTAAATGAAACACAGTAGCCCCAGAATATGCCCCAGCATCTGCCACTGCAGAGCATCAGAACAGAAATTCCTGGGCCAGCCTCACGAGAGCATTATTGCACTATATGGGTTCGTTTGTTTAACCTCTTTTTGTTCTCCAACAAGCTTTGAGGTTGAACAACAGGCTCTGGAATGACTCCCCTAGGGACAATGGTTGACCCGTCACAATCTGACAACCATCTGCTGAAACTAAATTTAGGGAAAATACAATCCTGGCTGGCAAAGAACCACACAGAATATAAGCAATTCAAACCACACTGAAAAAGTGGCCAAGGAGCCATTGCATTACCTTGGTTTTATAGCAAGGATTTTGCAATACAGCAACATAGCTGTAATAAAAATCTGATTCCTTATGTGGGAAACATAAAGCAAAGCAATAGTATTCCCAGATTTATTTTTAAATTTTTTTTTCTGAAGCAGAACACTGTAGATTTTCTCCTTTCAGTTCATTTAAAGTGGACATCATTACACATAGTCAAGTCCTGGCCACTATAACTAGACCCAAAGGAATTGAGGAAGATCACTGAGTGGAATGGCAAGACAGAAGGTCATCAAACCAGAACTATATTAGTCTCTTGTGACATCTGAGGGAGCCATGGTAGCAGTTTGGATGCTAGATAACATGAATATTCATCTTTATGATTTACAAGTTACACGGTGACTTTAAAGTGACATTTCTAATGTGTCCTTGCGGTATCTTGGTAACGTGGGGAATGAGTAACGTCAGAACTCTGACTTTGGCATGAAGTATCACTCACTTTAGTATTATTATCATTATTATCATTATTATCTCTTATTTTGAATCAGCCCCTGTGGTTGGAAGAAGATGTAAGCAACAGGCCTAAATAGTAAAGGGAAGCATTAACAGAAAAAGAAGTAAAAGAAGTCAATAGAATGTTGTTACCTTTTTCTTTTTTTGAGCATTTTCCCAAAGCTGCAACCTGAAAGTATGCAGCTCTAATAACAAAACCCATGGTTTCTACAATGAAAACATTCACACCAGAAAGCTTTCCTCCTCTGGAGAAGTGTAATTTCAGTTCAGACACAGATAAGACAAAAATAATAAACTGTCTTGAGTTTCTAAGTTTCTTAGAGAGAGGCAGGTTGAGCTGGCAGAGGTCCATCCTGGCCACTCCTGCAGATGCAGTACCCCATTACAATACTTCTGTATGGCCTGGAATTTTTCCTTGAATAAATAGCACACCCATAAAAATTAAGACTCACAGTGTGTCTTTCAAGTTTGGATACCTTCTAGATGGAGTTCAGAATATTCTGTGAAAAAACAGCCTGCCAAAGGAGATCCGTTTGTTTCTGCTTCAAAGTAAGGAAAACAACAAAACCCCACTCCCTTCAGCATCTTCCAAACCCTGACAGAGAGCTATCGAAGAGTCACACTAACACAATGAGGTAAAGACCTGAGATTTTAGCTCCCTGGGATTAATAATCACTGGAAGGTTAGACTTGTCTTACTGCAAACTTTCTTTTGGCCTTACACTAATTAACAGAAGCACTTGAACAAAATGCTGCGGGGCAAAACATGGACTACTTCGGTGACTAGCTCCAGAGAGATCGAAAACATCCCTCCGCGTACTTCATTTTTCCCTCGTGGTTTGCCGGCTGTTTCGCATGGATGGGTGCTGGAGCCGAAGGACCGCCGGGATCTGCAAAAACGCTGGCCCGTACGGGGATCGAACCCGCGACCTTGGCGTTATTAGCACCACGCTCTAACCAACTGAGCTAACCGGCCCGCCCGCAGAAACGCCGCATGCGGCGTGCCCCCAGTCCGTGTGGGAGTGGAGCTGCGCTGTCACTGCCATCGCTGCCCTGCTTCCTGCGGGGCCTGAGCCGCCTGCCCAAGCTCTGCGGGAGTGGAGCTGCGCTGTCACTGCCATCGCTGCCCTGCTTCCTGCGGGGCCTGAGCCGCCTGCCCAAGCTCTGCGGGAGTGGAGCTGCGCTGTCACTGCCACCGCTGCCCTGCTTCCTGCGGGGCCTGAGCCGCCTGCCCAAGCTCTGCGGGAGTGGAGCTGCGCTGTCACTGCCACCACTGCCCTGCTTCCTGCGGGGCCTGAGCCGCCTGCCCAAGCTCTGCGGGAGTGGAGCTGCACTGTCACTGCCATCGCTGCCCTGCTTCCTGCGGGGCCTGAGCCGCCTGCCCAAGCTCTGCGGGAGTGGAACTGCGCTGTCACTGCCTCAACAGGCCCTAATACAGGGCCTCAACTGGACACCTCAACAACTTCAGATTTTTAAAGCACATTTAGAAGATCTGTGATACTGTTTCCCCTCATAAGCTTAACCATTATAGAGAGTATTTTCAAAACCCCAAAGCGTCTGTATTTAAAAAGGGCGCAGACAGCAGGACACTGAAGAACAAAGGTGGTCCAGGTGCTTGAGCTCTGTCTCAGCTCTCTTCAGTTGCCAGTTTCCTCTCAACCACAAGTCACCCAGCACCAGTGTCCCTGAGCTCTCCTGCTCCCTTCCATCCCTGTCACACAGCTGGCATTGGCAGCCAGTGGTGCCCTGCAGTGAGAGCCTTCCCAGCTCTGTGCTCTCAGCTGTCTCCCAGTACAGTATGCCCTGCACCACCTGTACTTTTTGCTGGAATCCCAATAGCTGGACCTCAGTCTGTCTGCAAAGGAAAAGGATCAGATTCAGTGCAGTTCAAGATTACAAAGATGTTTGTGCCTCTGTATCTAAGCAAATCACTTCTTTTCCTTCTCACAGGCAACACATTCCCAGTAAGTTCACACCCCCACTGCTTTGCAGCCTGTGTTATGATGACATGCTGCCACAGGCCCTGCCATCATGAGCCCTGCCTGTGTATGAAAGGCGTCATCCAGAAGATATTTAGAGAGAAAGTAAAACACAGCATGCTCATAAGCTTCTCTCTGCCTCTGTTCCTCCCCAAGTGCCTGTGCTGCAGGGCGCATTCGGATCTTATTTCACACAGACCAGTGTGAAGGCGTCTTTCAATGTGATCTTTGGTCACTGCTCACTTCCCAGCCCAAAATGGATCTGAACCAGCAATTTATCAACAAAGTGTAGCTTTAGGCATTCTGCCCATTTGTTCTAATCTGTCATCAATTCAGAATTGACAACTAGGGGAAAAAAACATCATTTACTGCCCAAATCAAAGGGTAGAGGGAACTAATGTTGTCAGTCTGAGCACTATGCAAGGATTATTAATAAACTTGCCATTGAAATTTCACTCATGAGTATGCTATGTAAGTTATTTGCATATGTCTGTGCATCAAAACATAATAATGACCCATAATATTGTATTTAATAACATTATGACTACCCCAGTCACAAAGTAAACATTTGATGGTCATAAGGTTTTTGTTGAAATTTTGAATACTATATTTATAGAATTTTTAATAATAACTACTGTGAGTTTTTAATAAAACAGTCCAGAGGTCTGTTCTTATCTAGTCATAATCAGTGTTAGGAGCTAGAAACCTGCAGATACAAAAATCACATTTAGAAACAGGGAATTATATCCAGTAAAACCACCACAGTACATTCCTGCTACAGCAATAACAACAAAGTCATGCTTTGAACAGAAACCCCAAACTTAGTTTTAGTTTCTCTGTGTTGGCCAGCAATGAGTGAAGAGACAGGAAGAAAACTCCTTTACTTCAGCCACCTAAAATGATTCACCAGTTATGAGCATTGATCTTGCAATGTCTGCACACCATCACTATGCTTATTGAAGGCCAAATTTACCACAAAGCATGGAATAGTTTGGGTCTGAAAGGAACTTAAATATCGTTTAGTTCCAACTCCCTCTGCCATAGGCAGACACTTTCCACTGCACCAGAGCCCCATCTAACTTGGTCATGAACACTTCCAGGGATGGGCATCCACAGCTTCCCTCTACAACCTGTTCCAGTGTGCCTCACCATCCTCATGGTAGAGTGTTTCCCCTTTAATCTGACATAGGAGTAAGCTCCCCAAAGGACACCAAAAATCCCGTATTTCTCAGCCGACATGGCATGTAGAAAACATCCCCATCCAGTACATCCCCTTAGCAGACCACACTCCTAGAATAGTGTAGCTACAAACATGATGCATTGCACTGTCCACATATTCCCCCTCCCCTAGTGAGACCCTGGTGGTGAGGTACCTGAGATGTCCCCTCCCTTCTGCCCTCCCTTCAGGTGTGGCATTGGCTGTGACCTCCACTGCGCGCCCTCTCTCCCTTGGATTATCCCAGGGGGCCTGGACCTCCTGGCTCTCTCTCTCTCTCTCTCTCTCCTCCTCTGCTCTGGGACACAACGTGAGTTGTTCTGCAATAAACTGTGGGACTGTTGGTCCCGAAGGAGAAAGTGCATCTCATCTTTTACCTCTGTCCTTGTTGGGGTTGTTTAACCTGGGATCCTCAGCTAGCCAGAATTGGACCCTGGGTCCCCCCAAAAGGGAACACACCCCATCACACACATACAGCTGTTCCCTCCCAGCAGGCAGTACACTGGATTGAAACCCTGATAGTGTGGTTTCAGTGCCCAGGCTGCTGGTAACAGACACGACTGTAAAGATATTTGGCTTGTTTACTGGTGTCAGGGTTCCTGGATCTGGTTTATTCCCCTAGGAAATGTTCTGAGATGCCTGCATCTCTCAGCCTCCAGGTAATGCCAAGCCTTACTTTACCATTTGACATGCCACATTAAGCCTACAACAAGCATTACAGGGGTCACCAGGATGAGTTATTATTAATTCCATCTCATTATTAGTGCAGAAATTATTGGCAGCTTCTCCATTTTTCACAAGTGTCTATTTGCTTTTTTAATGCTAATGATGGGCAGAATGTATTAGACTACATATCCAGCTCAAGTGATTCTCTCTTGCAGACAGAAATAAGAGTTCAATTTTCCCTTTTTTGCTCCAAAAAAATTATAATTTTGAGCCTCATCAAGCCATACTTATTGCTCCAGAGCAGTTAGAAACTTTGTTGTAGTATATCTGTTTTATAAAAGGTTCATTTCCTTGTGGCTTTCATTTTAAAAAAACCCAACACCTTAGAAAGGTAAAAAGACAGAGTACCATACGATTTCACTAAAACCTGCTTGCAGATGACTATTCTTGACTTTTTAAGCAAGGACTACAGAACTGCTTCACAGTTTATTTTTATATGCTGAGGAAGCTGGTCAATGTAGTTCTTTCAAGCTTGAATATTCAGGGAGGTATGATTTACAAGCTACTTATATTTTAATTAGAAAGAGTCAGGAACATCCTGACCAAGTAACAAGGTCATTTTTCCCTTCCCCTCTCCCCCCAAAAAAAGATGAATTCAGACTTACTTTACATGAAGTAGCTGAAATCACCTCTTTCTCCCTCTTTGATTTTTATCCCTGCTCCAAGCTACATGGCTTACATGGAAAAGCAGTACACCAGGAAATGTATTTTGCATTAAAACAAAATCTGCCTTCTATTCAATGAGGCTTTACAAATGAAATATTTTTTCCTAATATGCCTGACCTCTGTACCTTTAGTCTGCATTGTGATACTATTTCCTTGTGAAAAGGGCTATTTGTGATCAGTGTCCATTAGCTTTCATTCCAAACCACTGCCATAGCAATAATTTTTTTATTAGACCTGTAAAACCTGCTGATTCTGTCCCTCCTATTCCTTAAGTTCTAGCAGACATCTTCTGTTCTGTTCTGAAACACACCCAGTGGTCATTAAATTTCTGTTTGAAAAGAATTAAAAAGGACTATAATTTTTATGTGATTAAATTGGACCAATTATTTCTTGAAGCCACAAGCGTATAATTTCCTATAAGCACTGAAGAAAAATCAATATCCCAAGTTCATAAATTTTTTATTACTCCATCAGGCTGCCATTTGTTAACATAACAGAAGGACACCATTCTGGACCTGAACAAGAACTGGAGGTTTCATTCATATAGCTAAAAAGGATGCACACACACAGAAAAACAAACACCCCAATAAACTTAAATAGTCCAAATACCAGAAGTACTCCCAACTTCCTATACCCCTGCTTCTTGAAGACAGCTATATTGCAATAAGAAATGCTGGGAAACAAAGCATCTCTATATTAACAAAATGTTGTGCATCGTTCATGTCAGAGGTGACATTTAACTATTTGGGTGGGTTTCTTGCTAATTTTGAAATGAGTTCCACGTACAATCTACAATTACAGTTAGTACTTATGGAACCACATTTCTGAATGCTGGAAGCAGTGTACAGTGTAACTTCAAGGTGTTTCAAGAGAAATCCCATAATATTTCTGTAATTTTTTGTGTAGGTTTTCTTAACACCATGAAAGATGTAGCAGAACATACTGTTTATCTGCAAGTTTTTTTGTTGGTTAGTTTTTTTTAAACCTAGGATCCTCAGTGTAGATTTTCTCAGCTTCCGTCAAATTCCACAGCATTGTCAATGCTCAACGCTCACGTGGCTCTTTTCATGTAACAGCAATGAGTTTCTGCAACCACCATATACATTAACATCTATTTCCATTAAAGCAGAGGAAGAAGCAGTTGAAATATTCAGAAAAATCATGGGAGGCAAAGCAGTCACTCTAACAGTTCACATCCTGATGGGCCATCAAACAATTACATGTCTTGAAAAAAGCATTTGAGGCCAGTTAAGAAGAATCATGCTGACACTCATTATCCCAAGAGCATGGGGGGGGAGGCATCATTACCCCAACAGAAGTACTTGGCTGTGAAAGCAGGGTCAGCTCTCCTTTCTGTCCCCCTGACATAGATAAATTGAGCACAGTTTATTCTGTATACATCTTTGTGATGTGACCTTGGAACAAGAGTGCCTGTCTGGATGGATATGAAAGTTGCCGTGTTGCATCCCAAATAAAGGAGGCTTGGATCAGTGCTATTAGGTCAAACACTTACTTGTCCTGTGAAAGCCTATTCTGACCAAAGTCAAAAGCAATTTTACTCACACATTGCTGCACCTATGTGACTTTCGCTGAATTCAGAGCTAAAAACCAGGATGACCAGAGGGGATACAGTACCTTAAGTTACAGGATTTTATTTGAAATATTGCTTCTTGAAGTGCAAAAAAATAGTTTGCATTGACCTAAATGCATACACCTCACTTCATCATCCCAAGCCTGGGGATTCTACACAATCTGTAGAATGACGTGATATACTGAATTTCATGTTTACTTGTCATCCATCAAAACTTTCCAGATCCAACAATTCAAAAGGTACACATGATCTCAGAGAATTTTCACTTTTCTTCAAAAACCAGTTAACTAGAAAAATATGTTCCACCTCCTCCCCATAATGAAATTCCTTCAGTCAGCTGGAAGGAAAAATAGCACATTAATCTAAAATCAAATATTGAAAATATTCTCAGGGTACAGATTTTTTTACTTGACAACCATATCTATAACCACATTTTTTGTTGATTCACTTTTGATCAAATTCAAAACAGTTATCTCTGTTTCAGTAAAATTGACAAATGAATAGAGATCCAAGTGTCGTTTATTTCTTTAACATACTCAAAAAGTCTTCAGGGGGCACCTTAGTCCTGGTCTTGGTAAAGGCAGGATCAGGGCTGTAAGATGCTGACAAGTCCAAACACAAGATTTCTTAACAGGTAGAGAAATGGAAGGAGAAAGGACTTCAGGCCTTTGTTTTTTCCAAACAATTTCTACACCAAATTATACTGATCTAAATTGAAAATGAAGTGGAACCAATGACCTAGATGTTCTTTTCCCTGACAGCATGATATCAAGGTCCAGGATCATGACAAACAGATTAATTTTAGGAGCACACTTCAGTTTCTGGACGTAAGAAAAAGTTTCTTAAAAGTTCTTCAGTACATAGAATAAAAGATTTATCTAGTACAAGCTTATAGCAGTGCACTTTTTCCAGGGCTAGCTCTTCATTTTGCTTGGCACTGGGAACAGAGTGGAATTTAGCAGCCATTATCAACTAATTCAGAGGCACAAGTTTGAGCTGTGTCTGTACTCCCAAGCCACGCCAGTTGCCATTGTGGAGCAGTACAGCACAAAGCAAGGCAGGAGCCTGAACCAGCTGTTCCAGACACAATGGGCAGTGCAGCAAGGGAGCAGAGCTTTTCAGGGCACAGCTCTAGTAAGTATCAGCACTGTCCAACTAGGAATATGTTTTGAGTTTTGTACACCAAAAAGTATGAGTCAACTTAGCACAGCCAGAGTGCAGACTGAAAGCTCAAGCAAGGATTTATGTACAAAGCCACCCTGTTGGACAGGATCAATTCAAACAGAGGAAAGAAAAAGAGCAAAACCCTTTTAGGCAACACTTGAAGGAGGATGACCTTCTGGGACCCTGCTTATTATTTACATGATTTCTTGGCAAGAAACAAGTACTGCACTGCTCTCCAGCCAGCATTAATGATCCCTACACATTGGCAAATTTACTTTAGCCCCAGGCTCAGCTGCTGAACATAGTGACAAACTACTTTGCAAAATTTGGTTTGTAACACATTAAAAAAAAAGGAAAAAATAATCAGTCCTTTTCAAATTTGGAAGTTTGTTTTACTTTCATTTTGAAGATACAGAACTGCAAGTAGTCTGCTTTTTTAATAATCCTCAATTTTACCACTGTCCCTGTGAGCTTAGAGCTAGATATAAGCTAAAATCTCTTAAGTATATCCTGATCCAGCAAAGCAGGTCAGTGCAAGTATAAAACAATGAATGACACAAAACTTAATTATACCAATCATTCCAAGCAAAGAAGTAGCTTCCAAGGGCTTAATCCAGGTGGGAGTTTTTTGATTTTGTTTTTATTTCTGCCTTACTTACTGTCCCTGCGAAACATTAGGTTCTTGCACAGATAGATTAAGACTCAGCACACCTTGACATGGATTTTTAGGGGTTTCATAAATAATTGATGAACAAAACAACTTTTCCCCTGATCTTTATCCAGGTTAGTTTTCAGCCTATCTTTATAAGAGAAGTCTCTTATCATCTCTCTGATCATCTTTGTGGCCTCCTCTCAACCCTTTCTAACGGGTCCTCTTCTTTTCTTTGTTGGGAACCCCAGAATTGGATGGCTTCACAACATCAGCCTTCAGCACCCTAAAGAGATGTATGTCATTAGGTTCTGCAGACTTGTGGCTGTTCAGCTTCATCAAATGGTCCCAAACCTGCTCTTCATTTATAGTGGGAAGGACTTTGTTCCCCTCATATGCACTCAGAGAATCAGAGACTTGAGGAAAGTTTGACTTCCAGTGAAGATGGAGGAAAAGAACTTACTGAGTACCACCACCTTCTACATATCAGTCACACCAGTTCACTCTTCTTGTGTACTGGCAGGGAGGGAAGGGTGGTGTGGTACACTGTCCTTCGCCTTTTTTTCTGACCTATGTATTTACAGAATCCCTTCTTTTTATTCTCCTCATCCCTTGCTAAGTCCTAATCCAGTTTTGCCTTTGCTTTCCTTACTCTCCTGACTCCTCCCTACAATTTTCAGACTATATCCCTATACTCTACTCTCCCCAGGTTACCCGTTCCTGCTTCTGCTGGCTCTGCATTTTCTCCTTCCTGTTCAGTCTGAGAGTCAGATCCTTGCTCACTCATCTCAGTTTTCAGGCTATTTTGCTTGATTTCCTACACACTGAGATAGAGAGCCCTTGATTCAGAAAAGTGACCTTAAAGAGACATCAGCTTCAGTCAGCCCACATGTCCTTAGGGACAGCTACCAAAGAGATCTTATTCACCTACCCCCTAAATAGCTGGATTTTCACCCTTTCAATGTTCAGGGTCTTGACTTGGCTCCTAGAGATCACAAACTCAATTAGGGAAAGGTCACTTAGGGACAGCCCAGTCTGCCACCAATCTTAATTCCTTTAATGAGCTCATCCCCATGGGTAAGCACCAGATCCAGCTCATTTCTGGTTATTTTGTCCGATACTTGGACCAAGAAACTGTCTTGTACACATTGCAGGAGTCCCATGGACTGTTTATCGTTAGCTGTATTGCTTTCCCAGGACATGTCAGGGTGGTTTAGTTGGCTCCCTCAGCCTTCAGGAAGCCTGTTTTGGTATAGGCATCTACCCAGAGAGGCTGTGTCCTTTCTCTCTGGGTTTCAGCCTCAGCCAGGCAGTTTTGATGGATAGACACCATTTTTGTTGCCAAAAATAGGCTGCTTCTTTTTGACCCCTCAAGAGGATGGAATGACCCCTCCTCTGAGCCCTTCCTCACTAGCAAACATGCAAATTGGTGCACCTCATCTCTGCATGTCCTGCTCACTCCACTGATCTTAGTAAAGTAAGGTAATGAGCAGGAAAAGAAAATAGATTACTGAATTGAAATCAAAGAGAGAGCAAATTATTTTGAGGCAAAATGATGGGTGTGAGCTGGACACCTGCTGCTTCTTTCTTCCAGCAGAAATTAATGAAATGTAGTATAAGGCAGGGATAAGATAAAATTAACTCCCCTTTCCTCTAAATAATAGTAACTAGTCTCTTTTTTATGCTGCAAACATGTTATTTGGGCAGTGTTTTTTATTTTAAAAGATTCAAGTGATTTGAGGAAGAGAGGTAATTTTAAGACTGCACAGTAACTAGCAGGACCCTGCAGGGACAACACCAAAATTAATTCTGAAAATGTTTACTCCCCTCCTATTGCCTACAATTTAGCAAATTTTTATCCATAAGCTGAGTTTTATTACAAGGAAAAAATAACAAAACAGGACAGCTTAGTAAAAATAATTAATGCACTGCAACTCAGTGATTTGCTATTCACATTATGCTCATGCCAAGCATCCTGGGTAGTGGCTGGAAACTTCAAATCTTACAAATTTGTATAGAAGTCTATTCAAAATATTTTTTGTTCCACAGCTGGGAATGGAAAGACAAAGAGGGAGAGCAATATTTAAACCCTAGTGCACAGCTTGGACGACCCAAGCAAACAGCATCTTGAAGAGCTACTGTGTGCTAAGCCTTACACCATGTGGTAAGGACTTCTAGCTAAATTTATCCAAATAAAAGGCACCAAAAAGTGACCATCAACATACTCCAGCCACAATAAAAAACAAACACTTGAAGACCTTATGCAAACCAATTAAACCACCAGGTAAACCTGCTGTTTACCTTAGTGCTCACAAAGATTAGAAACATGCATATGCAATCCAGCCTCACTGAAAAAAACCTTACAGAACTATTATCAAATCACAAAAGAACACCTCTATAGCAGGCCTCCTGTAGGGTTTGGCTTCAACAGGGACAACTGGGAGACACTGGCAGAAATGGAACCTTTATCCAGTCTAACATGCTAAAATCGATGCTGTCATACAGATTTTTGTATCCTCGATGCTCATATTTAATCAAAGCTTGTTCCCACATCAGTAGACTCATCTCAACAGTTTCTTCCCCAGGGAGAGAACTCGGGGGTTAAAATAACCACCTCTGATGACACAGGCTTAAACAAAAAACGGAGTCAAACTTACTAAAAAGGAAAGATAATACAGTAAGAGGATAAGGCTATGCTTTAGTGGATCCACCATCAGTTTCCTGCATGATCTTAAGTAATTCACTGTGCCTTATTCCATCTCCAAGAACATGAGAATGAACAAATACTGGAAGCTGCTCAGATATCACAAGGGGTCAGACAGCTACAAAGCTCAAAACAGCATTTGAGATAAGTATCAAAAGTAGTAAGGTCAACTATGTAATTTCCATTTAAATCCACACTGGAAACACCTTGTTCCTAGAAATATGTGGCCAAAACCACCTGAAGTTAAGCTTGTGTCTGCTGGAATGCATGTCCCTTTTCTCTGCTTGCCTTTTCTTTTAGGGACTCAGGTTTTACTTTAAAAGCTATCAGAAAACAACAACCAACATACTTGCTTTCTCAAGGTTACAAAAATAAAAATTCTCAAAAATTATAACTCAATGACTGGCAACTGAAAGCTCTTACAAGAACATTATTTTTAACAAGTAGGACTGGCAGCTTTTAAAAGCTAGTGTTAATACAGCAGCATTCCAGTTAAAAAATGGAGCACCTAAAGAGACATGTTCTGACATTCCCAGCAATATGCAGAAAGTAAAAGGTCCAGAGAAAATAAGAAAGCCAAAAAAAAAAAATCAAATAGTTGAAATTGAAATCTACTAACAGGAAATGTGGGTAAAACCACAAGATCAGTGAAGTGAGAATAGCCAAGTGATTCATCTCAGGGAGTCAAGTGACCGATTGATCACAGGTATTTTAATCTACTCTACTTTAGTTACAATTCAATCAAATGTATGATTTAAAGCAGAAAAGCAAGCATCTTGAAGGAAGCAATCTATATGAGCATAATAGATGAGGATAATTTTTATAAAAAGTAAATCAAGGTAGCGGTGCCTGTGGGCTTCATTTAATTGCAGAGGGAGAAGAGTGACCATTTTCTGGAAGAGAACTTTGATGTGCTTGCAGAAGAACTCGTGTTTTTAAAATTATCATGTTCATCATGAAAAGGGCAGCAGCTGCACAGCAGTAACTTGACATGCAAATTCCTGCCTTTATTCAATCCACGTATGCACATGCTGATAAGAGATTCAAGCAGAAAAATATTCCTTTTGCATCATCATATGTAGAAGGGATATAGTTGTTTGCTCTGAAAAAAAGCTGCTTAACACCATGAAAAAAGTGCTATTTCACAAGGAATCATCAAAACATTTAGATTTTCATTGCTGTTTTAACCTTATGAATAGAAATGCGCTGATGGGTATGAGTTGACCATAAGCTGCTGGACAGATTGAGAGCAAAATTTTTGAAAAGCCATAACATACACAGATGCAGGAAGGAGCAGCTAGTTTAAATATTTTATTGTAAAGAGAGAAATCTAGGCCAAATTATTTTCCTCGCAGAAATAATATTAATTTAGGTTAAATGTGGCTCATAACACATCAGCTGCACAACTGCCTATCTGCTTTTGTCACTTAAAACTGGCTATGGCAACAACAGAAGATGCTCACATCTCCTTGGGTAGATTTGTCCTTGTAGCTCATTACAGGCTCTCCTTTTTCTCACTGACTGTTTTCCCTGTGCTGTAGCTACAAACCAGCACCTCTTGTTCAGGGAGATATGGAAAGTGGGAATTGTGAGCTAAGGCACATCCTTTGTGGGTCTCCCTCAAATGCGCCAGGACGAAGACTGAAAAGGCTCTGGTTATAAAACAAAAATCCAGATTTTGTCTGAAATAACTGATAATCCTGTTCCTCATTGCATCCTACCAGCCATGTCCCTGGTAAAAATTCTGTCACCAGCTTTCTTCCTCCATTCTAATTCTGCTTTGTTTTCTCCTACATTTTCCTAAGCCCTCACATTCACAACTCTTATCTTTTTTCTTCTGTAAAATTTTCTTCTGTAAAATTTTTCTAACCATGATAGCCCCCCCCACCATGAAGCAGCAAATGTATCAATATGTAAGATTTGAGAGACCTGCCTAATAAATTTAACTAATAGCTGTGAATTTTTTTCAACCCTCCCCCACTGGTGAGCTGAAATAATACTGGGTGTGCAGATCCTGCAGCCTCCACCAAAAGCCATCTGTTCATATTGTCACCTTATTGTTTGATTCCTTACAAGAACTGTGGCAGCTAGCAAGCTGCTTAAGGAGCCCATCCCTGCCAGAGATGGATACCTTGCTTTGTTAACACGGAAATGATGGTTTTTCCTCAATTCTTCCTCTTTTTTCTCTGGATGACCACAATCACTGCAATCACTTGGCACAGAACAGGGGAGCTGTTTTAGTCAGGGGAGATGAGGGGACACTGTTGGACTGTTCTCATTACAACATGCACTTGCAGTACTGGGGAAATGCAATACCCAGGTCCCAACACCCATAAAGCATCCTCCTCCCGAAATTCCAGTAGATCCCAGCCACAATATTCTGTGCCCTCAATTACCAGGAAAACCGATCATCAGAAGGACAGTCACAAGCAAGCCCCTTATCTAGGGGATTGAAAATGCATGACAGTTGAAATGAAAGAATTTTCTTAAATATGTGGCTCCAAAAGCTTTCCTCATATTAAATGCATTAATTAACATGACATGTCATCATTCTGAATGACAATAAGCAGAAGGAGAAGTTATAAAGAGAAAATGGAAAGATTTCACAAAAATTTAAAGCCATATGTCTGTATGAAAGAAAACCCATTAAATAGTAAATATCACAAACACACAGCAGAAGGGAAGGTATCTGTTGGAATCAACAGGCTGATGATACATCTATTAATCTATAGATTCTCCAAGCAGAGTCAGGACTAACTTGCAAAGGTGTGAGGCATGCATGCTTAGGATGAGCTAAGAGGGGGAATGCCCTATCAGTGCAAAAGCAAGAGAGCTGCTGACAGCTCCTGTCAGCAGTATTTAATGTGGCAAACACTGGGACAGGGAGCACAGAGGCCAAGAGGAGGTAACCGAACACCTTTGCTGCTGGATAGAGATATCCCCCAAAAATACACTTTTCCTATATGAACAAAGATACAAAGATCCTAATTTTATTCCAGGTCCATCTGGGCTCCTAAGCTGAACAGACTTTTAAAGAAAAAATACACCATGAAGTCACTCTGCAACATGCTCAAAGACTGATGTGCACAAAACCAAAACAGGCAATTGAATGAACTTCAAAACTAGCATTATGATTACCAGCAGTAGCCATCTGGCAAACCCAAACCAAAACATTGCCTGGATGGACAAGTAAGAATAATTAAAAAATGGGACTGCATGAACACACAAAACTATCTTACTACCAGTCCCCTCAACTTTTATAGCCAACCACTTTTCTGGTCCAGTACATAAACTTGACAGCCTGATTACTAGAGGCTGCATGGACTACAGGATGGAAAAGGTTATTGCCAACACCACAGCTACTATTTCTTCACTTTTGTGACTCATCCCATCTTTTTCACAGCACTTGCAGTGCTGCACATTAGGATACATAGTAACAGTTATCATGAATTTATTCCTCAAACAGAAATCAAAGGTCTAAGCAGAGCCCACTGCTGCCAGTACAATCTCAGAGAACAACCCTAAATCGGTTGTTTATCAAGGCCTGATTTTCTTCAAAAGTTATTCTAGAGGATTTTGGATTTTTTCCAATTATGTGAAAAAGTTAAGTCAATGCAACTAAAAAAAAAGGAAGGAAACACCACTCCTTTAACAGAGACTGAAAAGACAAAAGAAGTCACAGATATACACCAGTTTCCTAAATTAAATTTAGCAGCTTTGAAAGATCCTCAATACACAGCCCTGCAGAAGGAAGGCCTTCATCTATAAAAGATGCTGAGCATTTCATATTAGAAGTGCATTCTGATCAGCATGAATAAGTAATAAATAATGCAAGTCATTGAATGCCTCCCCACCTCCTGCCAGAATGGAGCAGAAACAGCTCATGATTTTCAGATAAAGTTTGTTATTCAGAAGTTATCTATGAAATCATCTCCATAAATTGCTATTTTCTTATGCCCTCTGTCTGAGTAGATAGTTGCTTTTATTAGCTGTTGAAAGTTCCAGCTGTTTTGATTGGCATGCAGCTCACATAGGACATCTCCCTGAACATGGATACTTACTGGGAACTCACAAAGCTACCTGTTTTAATCTGAACCTTGATTCAATTTTTTGTTTTCTATTTGAGCCTGGTAGAATATCTCCTTGCAAGCAGGAAGCACTCACAGCACTGGCACAAGCTGTGCAGCCACATGGACAAAGCTCCAAGACCTGGGCAATATGTTTTTGTCAAGTGATTGCCTCTCACTCTTCAAGTGCCACCTGCATCAGAGCTACAAAAGTTAAGAGCTACTAGGAGCAGGTGACAGTGTCCTGTAGAGGACCCAGATATTATTAAACTCATTCAATAGTTACAAAAATGGAAGCATTTATTGAATTTCTGTGCCATGTTTATCCCAGATCTTCAATACAGATCCTCTGTCCAATTCTGAAATGCTCCTGTTCTTGCATGAGTTAGAGACATAGATCAAAGACTAACATAAAGCTGTGCAGAGAACTGGACAGCCCAGAGGATGCTCACATGACTCTTTACAACACAGCTATGCAGCAGATATTAATATGCTCTTTGCACAAGTGTATCTTTTTCTCATGGTCTGAATTTTTTTAATTTCCACCATTTTTAGTCAGATACTTACTCTGCTCATTTACACTAAAATTATTTGTCAAACATATGGTCTTGAATTTCTTCAAGGTTTTACCTCCAGATGTGATGTCTTCAGTCTGCTATCAGTAATCCAATAGTCTCCAAAGGAAGCCTTTGAAATTGGCTCTCCTTCAGGATCCTAGTTTAGAAGAGCCCTTGATTTCTGTTTTGGAAACTTGAGAGACAAGGTAGACATTTGGTGGTTGGCTTTGGGAATTTTTTTTCCTCATTTTCCTTGGTTTTTTTTCCTCCCCATTATGACAGATTTTGATAGACTCTTAAAACACAAAGAGAACTACTGAGTGAAATAAGGTGTTTAGGATAACTTGTGCTCAAATCAGTCATTCTTGCAACAGGAATCCCACAAGGCTACCCCTAGAATAAGCAAAAAACGGAGGGAACATTTCTACCATAAAAACATAATTTTGTTAAAAGCCAAAACATTTCAAAGGAAAGTATTTTATATGGATAAAGTGGAAATCTGACAGCATTAAAATACTTTGGGTTTTCTTTTATGTGAAAAATGTATGGCAAATTTCACTGTTTTTTTCAACAACTTGAGGTATGAACAAAAAATTAACATATATAGAAGTAAAAGAATATAAAAGTAAAAAAAAAAAATCATTACTTCATTTCAAAGCTCCAAAATAAATGCTTTTATGATCTCAGAAAAGTTTAGAAGAATGATTATTTTTATATGTTTCAAAACTCAACTTGGCTTTCCAACAAAAAAAAACAAACCAAAAAACAAAAACAGAAAAAGAAAAAGCCCAAAAGAAACCACCACCTGACCAATCTTGGGTTCAACAATCCATCTAGATGACAAGCCTCCTAAAAGCATCACTAAACTGGTATTTTTTTGCTATCTCTCTACCCACAAAGATCCAAGAAAAATGTACAGCAAAATGAATAGACAGACCCAGAGCAAAGCCTGGAGTCCAATATGTAGTTGTGGACAGCATTCATTTTGCATCCTGATTCCTGATTCCAAACAGGCTTCACCACAAAGCCTGAACATCAGGTTCATCCCCATTAACGTGTCACAGAAATTTTGGGATGAATGTGAAGCAGCTAAGCCATCCAAGACCAAATTTTAAAGGTCAAATGCCTGTTGTAGAAATATTATGCTTGTCAGCAACCTTGGCTGATGCAAGAGATTGCACTAGTGCATAATTTTGACTATTACTCATCAGTGTAATACTCATTCTTCAGAGCAAGTCCCTGAAGAACAGCACTAAGGTACATGAATAGGACAATGTGGAATAAACATTTTTAAAATATGAAGTTGTACTTCTGCCAAAGCAATTCACAGGCATTCAAGCAAAATAGTCACGTTACCCTTAGCATGTAAAGGATTTCTATGCAATTCTAGGGAACATGTTGAGGATTATTCTCAATGAGCAACATCTAATGGAAAAAGCAATGGTCAAAAATACCATTTTTGATGCACATGACATTTGTATCAGAGTGAAAAACAGTATACATAATAACAGCATGTTGCCAGAAGCAACAGCTTCCAGCTTCAGGTACCCAAATGCAGGTATTTCAAAGGGATAGTTATTTCAAGCAATTCAGTACCTGTTTTCATAAACAATTGGACAGTAACTTAGAGGAGTTAAGTGATTTACTCAAGAATATTCAAGATCAGGCAAGAATGGCAGAGCAGCAGCCATGAGTGGATTCCTGCTCTCCCTGTTTCCAATTCCCCAGCCTAGCAAGCAGGCCAGCAGTGTCTCTGCTGCAGCAACATTTGGCAAGCCTTCCATTAAGAGAAAACACATTAACCAAGACATAATGCATACTCCAGCAAACACATCCACACAAAAATGAGAGGGTGAAACAGCAGCATCAACATGAAGCAAGACCTCAGTGAAGTGAGTGATGCCAATATGCCATTTTTTGTTAAAGCTTGGCTACATCTTTAAAATATTTGGACGTGTAAATACTGCCTTTGCATTTTACGACACAATAAAAAGTGGTTTAATACAGCAATAAAAACTCCAATATGCTTTGACAAAGTTATTTTAAACATAGGTCTAAAGCCCATAGCAACTAAGTTGTAGACAGCTTTAATTTCAGAAAGGCCTTGACACAATACCATTTTAAATGAAAGTAAAATATTCTGCATATCCAGACTTACTAAATAAATCTCAAGGGTTTTATGGCACTAATTAATGAGCATGAGCACACTGGGACTCTGAGTAATTTGTACTAAGGATATATATCCTAGATGCAAAAGCAGAAAGTGACAGATGCCTAAGTACTGAAAATGGGGTTTAGGACCCTCTGAAATAAAATAGCTGCAAATGAGGAATTCTTGTCCTTCGAGGGAGAATATTTACTACAGTGACCTACGACATAAGCGAGATCAAAGAATTAGAAGCAGCATGAACTACATTCTGCCCTTCAAAACATTACACAACCAAAACAATGAATAGAGTTAATTGTGCTTATTTGCAGCAATCAATGTTTCATCACACTCAGAGAGAGGCACATGAGCAGCTTCACACCCACTGTGAGGAAAAGGATTTGACCTGTGTTATTTCCCAGCCACTGGGGTGGGAGACCCAATAGCCAGGGATCCATGCCCTTGCCCACCCAAGATCATAGCACGAATTTCCCCCCACAGCCCAGGCAGCACCAATTGCACCCCCTTGGGCAGCTAGGGTGCCCAGCCATTCCCCATGGGCATCAGGGCCAGCCCCAAGGCCTGGAGCTGCCAGCACACATGCTGTAATGGCAGCCAGTGATGGACAGACATCCCGACCTCGACCAAGTGGGATAGGCAAGCATCTCTGGCACATCCGTCCCCACAGAATCCAGCATGGGTGGTGACAACTTTGGCTTTAAAAAACGCTGAGCTCAGTGTTAAGATAGAAAACGTTTCTCCCCAGGCTGTCCAATCAAGTGTTCAGAAGCTGAATTAGCAACTTTTTTTTTATTTTATTTTTAACACAATATTGAGCTACATTTTGCATTTTGATTGAAATGAGAAAGGCACTGCTCTCGCACACAGCACAGTTAACAAGTGCAATAGGACAGTGGTCTCTGGCTGAGTGAAAATCTCTTTCTCAATCACTTTATCTGGCTCTAACAGCCCCAGAGCTCCTGTGCACGAGCTTCCCACAAAGATCCCTTCCTGGCCTTGGAGCAGCAACTCCAGCTGCTGCAGGTCACAGGACAGGGAAAAGGCAGCTTTCTCTTAACAATCGTAATCAATTCCAGACCTGTTAAACCTAGAGGGTAACGAGCCACAGAGGATGTTTAAACATACAGAGTGTGCAGACTAAAACAGCAGAAGTTTGTATTTTGAAAAACAATTCAACTTGAGTTTGAAAAAAATAAAATATCACCGTGGACAGAAGTTAAAGCACAGAAAAAAGTTCTACAGCATGCATAATTTGCATAAGAATTGTATTTATCTGTGATTTTTTTTCCTTTTAATGTGGAAAAGTATATTAAAAAGGGCTTATCTCATCTTAATCAGAATTATTTTGGTGTTTCTGCCAGAGCATTCTTGTACCAATTGTTCTTGCCCTCACCTGGCATCAAATATTTTTCCCTTACCAAGACTAGTCAGCATGCTTCCAGGGAATCAAGGCAGCATTTCAGCAAGAAAAAAATGAAAATACACAGAATTCTCAAATCACACAAAATAATTGGCAGAAACAAGACCCACTCTTCAGATTTAGACACTGCAGAGCTCTCTTCTTGTTAATTAAAAAATGTTAGGTGAATGATTTAGATGAGCAATTCAGAGGAATTATGAACCTTCCCAAGCCCTTGTTAAAAAAAAGAACTGAAAATTCTGGAGACTCATAGAAAACTAACTTTAGTCACACACCTTTGTTGCATGCAAACATACACATGTGCACACCCTGAGCTCTCCATTTTCTCCTACCCTTCCCACATTTAACAAGCAGTAAAACTGTCAGAATAATCTTGAAGAATAATGCCTGTGTCAATAGAAAATTTTCCACCCCACACTGCCTTCAGACACACCATCTTCTTTTTCAGGGAAGGAATTTGGAAAACAGCTTGACTGTTTAAAAAAAAATAGTTATAATAAAGACTAAAACTTTGTTTTTGTTAACCAGAAAGCATTTTGATGAATGCCATTTTGTGCTTCACTTTTAAAAATGTCATTCAGCATGCACAAAGACTTAGGAGAACCATTTTATGAGAAAAATCCAAGTGCTTTTTGGCACTCTACAAAAGCACCTCCAACCACATGATTTTTTTAACACTGAAAAGTGAAAGAACATCTATTTTGAAAATACTGCTCAGAATTTAGTTTATTTGCTTTGCCTCAGCATTATCAGTGGCCCAAAGGAGTGAGAGGAGCTGAACTCCTGTGCTCTTCATGACTGGTGTGGAAGCTCTTTCCAACAATTGTATTTAAGCAGCCCTAGGGTCACGCTGAGCACCATGCCAGTGCCATGGTGATACACATGCCAGCTGGAGAAGGCTCACAACTGTTCAGGGGAGTATGGTTCTGCCATCTAGATCCCCATGAATATGCCTGCCTAGCATACTTTAAGAGCATATCTACTCATGGCATGCTCAGGACAGTCAAAGCAAATCAGCTAAGACACAGAGTTAAAGCCAGGAACTTAAGAGTACTATTAGATGAAGGTTAAAATTAAGAGGGAATACCAAGAGGATGCTTTAAACATGTTTTAAGGCAATGCAACCTGATTTCAGAAGTCAATTGATTTACCTTCTCTTTTCAAAGTGCACATGTGAATAAAAGCAAGACAGAAGAAAAAAGAAAGCAGAAAAGGTAGCAAATTCCAGCTTTCCAGAAACCACACTACAATAAAGGCATCAAAGATCTTCCTTGCAGTTAAGGAGTCACTGGGACAGGGGATTTCATTTCAAAGCAGCACAGAAACCAAAAGATTTACATTTGGGAGGCAGTTGCACATCAGAAGCTATTAGGCCATTCAAGAATGCTCTTCGTTCTAACACATCCGGTATTACAGTTCTGGGTTTATGTTTCTCTTTTCTCAAAAGGTAATAATAAAAGGATTATAAAAATATGTTCCCACTGCAATTCAATAACTGCTGTAGTTCTCACCTCAGCACATCAGCCACTGCCTTTTGATCTGAGACAGCAGGAGCATGAATTAGTGACCCACTATCTTTCACAAGGAAAATTGCCATTTAGTTTAAAACAAACAAACACAAAAAAACCCAAATGAATAAACAAGCAAATGATAAGTCCTGAACTATGTTCCCAGCTGCTTCATTTTACCCTTTCACCTCTTGATGCTTAGCTTCTTCACCCTACATATGCAGAAAATAAAGTCTCAAAAAATTATTGCAGTGCAGAAATCTGGGTAATTTACCATTTTGGTGTTTGGCAGAATTACTTAACTGCTTCTGAGCCAAAAATTAATCCTTATGGAACCTTTTGAAACCTTTTGGAGTCTACACTTCATGGCAAAAGCATCCTGCACATACCAGTAGTTAAATTCCAAGTTTTCCTTCTCTGGAGATTTTATAGGTTTAAAATGAAATTATCTATGTTTTGTTCAAAGTATTCTTAAATTAGTTTCATGGCACAATCTATTAGAACAAAAAATTTCAGCCTACATAGTACAAATGCTGGCTTCTGCACAAGAGTGTTTGTGATTCAATTTTGGTCAACTAACTTGATATTCATACACCACATTGTGCAGAATAGGACAGCAAGTATTCAATAAGACACTGACACTCTAAATAAATCTAAGATTATGCATCAGTTGCAGTTCCTTACTGAACTGGTCTCCCATATGAGATTCTTTTAAGACCATAAATATTTCAGAGAGGTAAAAAAAGACTTTAAGGAGCCCTTCCATCTCCCAAACAAAATATGAGGTGAAGAACATAGAATAGGTGCAGAAATAATCCTGGCCTGACATTTTGGTCACAGGTCATTCACCCTTTTAAAAAAAATTATTTAATAAACTTTGAAAGGTTTTATATTTATCTGCATAAAAGCATTAGGCCTAATATCTTTATTATTGCACAGGTGAAAAACACAACTAACTGATGAATCAATTTAAATTGCACTTGAACTACTGCTTTTATAACCCAAGGCTTTCATTTTTCCATCTTTCTCCCAAAAGGCTATGCATTCTTTACTTGCTCATCTGCAGGAATTTACAGGTGTTATATTAGCCACGGTAAGCCTTACCTTTTGTTCCCTGACTGCTATCAAAACATATTGAGAATTACAATAGAAACATATTGAGAATTACAGAGAAAAAGTTAATTAGAAGTTTGAATAGAAGCTCCAGAAAGTTCAAACAAAAGATTTTTCCCTAGTTCATACCAAGATCTGTGTGCATGCATAATTACACATAAATCAGACTGTAACTTTCTATGCTTTTCTTCAATTAAAAAAAATAAACCTCTCCCCTCCAATTTAGCTAAATGTTTAAAATATCCAGGGTTCCCATTGCAGTCAATAGCTTGTGGATGTGATGTGAAAGTGATAAGAGAGGCACAAAAAGACCAAAAAGTTCCAGTGATTTGTATTATTAGGGCAGCTTGCCAAGTTCTCCATCTAAATCTATCCTATAAATAGAGGTATTCTAATGTAAAAAAAGTTTCCCAAGTATCCACTCTAGTTTAAAGACAAGTTCTTTCAATGTCAGCTTTCCACATATATAAATGATTGAGTTTAGCTCATAAATGTCATCTGAAAGTAAATTTTAAGATTGCTGCTTCCAATATTCACACCAAAATGGCAAGTTTTATGTTAAAGGCCACTGTCTGCCTTACAGAAAGAACCTCCGTGCTCCGCATTTCTCACTACAGCTTTGGCACACAAGTATTGAAATTACCTAGGCAAGGATCAATTTACACTTTGTGGAAAGGATGATGCACATGGATTTATTGGGGGGGCAGGAGGGGGGTGTTGAATAGTGGTTTTTAAAATTTACTTTGTTTGACAATAAGCAAAACTATCTGTATGTCTCAAAACCTATCCTATCACAGTTTTCTTCTCAAAGAAGCTGTTAGTGACCATGGTAGAAATGCTGTTAAAGGGAATTCAAGCAGACAAGAGCAAGAGAGTTCAGGCAAAAACATTAGGATATGTGCCAGTACAATAGACAAGGGTCTTCTGTGTCAGTAGATCTGGGAACTTGATAGCTCACCAGCCCACTCACTCCTACACACTCCTTAGCCTTAACCATCACAGGATATAGGGCAGAAGTATTTCTTAGTAACACATTTCCGGCCTTGAAAAAAGGCTGATTTGCAACTGCCATCAGTTTTTTACCACATCTTCCTTGAAACAGATTTCATTAAGCATCATGGATGCTCATAATTCCAGTTTTTGTGACTAGTTTGAGTAGTTCAGACAATGCTTTGTACACTGGTTGTAGATTTTACACAGGCTCTGGCACAGTGCCTCCTCCAGTGTGAAGCTGACATGACAGAAAAAGAATCCGTCCTGTGGCCATAATGGTGTTGAGAGGTAAGACTGGTGAAGACTAGTCATAGCTTTATTTGGTTATCCACCAAAATGGACCAAACCCATCCACCCTCCCCAAAAAAACCCCCAAACCAACCAAACAAAAAACCCCACACAAACCATCAGAAGAAACAAACAATATCCTGCCATAAGAAGTGATCTTTTCAATAATTTAGATAGTTAAGATATTTAGATATTTAAGATTTTAAGAATCAAAATAGGCCATATGGCCTGCCTCTGCTCTCCAGTCCCGGTTAGCCTTGTGGGTAATCCCAGCCAACCTCGACCTCCTGGGAGCTTCCTCCATAGCAGAGGCAAAGCCTCGGGTTGGGAAGCTCCTCAGCTTGGTGGGGTTGGAAGAAGCAGGCAGGACTCGAGGGTCCTCTCAGAAGAGCAGTGCTCAGAGCAAAGGGAGAAGGAGGAGCCCTGAGCCAGCAGTTCCAGGGATAAAACAGCTTTATTAACAACACAACAGCCCTGAAGGGCGCTGCGCTCTGGAGCGTCAAACACAGAGCTTGCACTTACTTATAAAGGGAAGGAGTGGTTCTTGGGAGAACCAATCTGATCCAGGTAAGGAGGTGGGTTGGGATGTTAGACATGGGAAAGGACCAAAGGGATTAGGGTATTTAGGGGATTTCCAGAGAGGGGGGAGTGGGTAAGGGAGTGATTTGGGTGATAGATAGGGAACTCTTTGGAAATAGGGGTTGAGTTAGGTATGATGTAACAGGAAAAGGGGCACGGTCTGGGGAAAATGACAGCAGTGTGGGTAGGAATACATTCAGCATGGGGAGAGGAACAAGACAAAACCATTATAAATTATTATAGAAATTGGAATAAATTCCCAAGTCTACCTCAACAATGGTCTTTTTAAAATGTTGCATGTTTCATTAGGTTTTTTTCCTTAGAAAAATCATGCATAGAAGCCCTGATCATCACACTATCCTGACCTAGGAAAAGTGAAAAATATTATTTAATAGATGTCACCACCCATTAGGTTCTGCCTTTTTCCTCCAAATTTGCATTTCTATCTCTCCAGCTTTGCTAAACTCTTATTCCAAGCATACAAACTAGTTTTGCCTGATAAAAGTATGCCACACTGAAGTATAAACCCCAGCAACACATTTCCAGAGCAACAAATGTTCTGCTCCTGCAGCAGCCATCAAAATCCATCCACCCTACACAAACACTTTCTAAAATGTGCTATGCTTCATTTCTTTGCCCTCTGAGAGAGACTAGGTAGTCATTATGTAGTCAGCTAACTCATGGACATGCCTATGAAAGACAAGAACACAACATGTCACAAAAACTCTGCCTTTGCTGTCTATCTTCATGAAAGATCTACAAAAGTAAAATCAAGGAAATAAAATTACTAACTCTAGTATATGCAATGTGCTCAATATTAAAAGTAACCAAGGATTCAGAGCAATCATTTTGCATCCCATTAGAATTTATCCTATTTCTACCCTAATGGAACTTCTCCACTTAGGGACGCAGGTGAGCATGTCTCCGAAGAATATGAGATCACAAACTTTTCAAGCAACATGTGAAACAGAAAAGCATATTTAAAAAAAGGAAATCCCTGCACTTGTTTTTTGTTCTGTAGTCTGCAGATGATATAAATAGGCTTTCTCTCGATAAGGAAAAATGCAATTCAAAAGCTGAATGCCAAGGAAACTGTGCAGCTCCACTCCACAGAATAAAACCCAAACAAATAAACAACCAACCAAACAAAAAACCACCCCACCTGAGCTGTGTCAAAATCTTGGACAAAAAGGAAATGAAAGAAAATTGCACTCAGCTTCTGACCAATTTGTGAGAAAAAATGAAATATCCCTTCATTAAGTTCTTAATTTCTATTTATATGTACAGTTAGAACAAGTTATAGAAATAGCCAGTAGTTGGGTATGGTTTTTTTCTCCCTCCTCCTCAATTGTAATGCTAATCCTATAGCTCTTTGCTCTGGTAGTTAAGAATGTGATGCAGTGTATAAGTTATATTCACTTTTCACCTTTGCTTTTCTTACGGAATTCCTGTCTGCTACATCCCAGACAAAAAGCTTCATTTACTGCTCTCTTCCCTGAAGCACAGCAACAGGAACCTCGTTGGACTGAAGAAGGTGGAGCAATACCTGCACCGTAGGTTTAATCAGCTCTGACAGATCCACACATCAGCTGAAGTGACAGACACCATCCATACAAAGATATCTTTCCAAGCCAAGCCCCCAAAGTATTCAGAGTCATATGTGCGTGTGCACCTGATGTAATATTAGTTCTTTTATTGAGCCATGTAGAAAGTTTGCTTAATTTATGAATACTTGCCTTTAGTATCCTTTTAGTTGCTCTTAAGTCTTATTCTCAAGGGCTTTTAGTATCTGGCAGTTGAAGCAACACTCACTGAATAACACTAAGGCTCACAGACACACAAATTATTTCAAATACATTTGAGAAACATCAATAGATGTTATATTTGCAAATGTGCATGGGAGCATTTAGGTAAATGCAGAATACTACTTCAAAAAGTACAGACCTATCAGTAAAACCATTAAGCTCAGCACTTTTACCTTCCTTTAGCTGCATTAGAAATGACTGCTTGAGGTTGGCTGAAGCTCCTGCTAATGGATTTCAAATGCAGTGCACTTTCTCCACCTCCTCAGGTTTTAGAAGCCTCTAATCCTATTTCCATGTACATCTTGTGCCTCCAATTGGCTGGGAGTTGCTCTCCTGTGTACCAATTAACTCATAATCAGGTGGAGAATTATCTTAACCTTGGCACAGCTCCCCTGACAAACTGGATTTGAAGCATTACAGTTCAAGCACCATTTTCAAAACACAGAGAATAGGACAGAGCAACCCCATGTGCCTGAGCTGATGGTGTGGCTCTTTTAGCAGCACTTCAAGGCACATGGGCAACAGCTCCTAGAACAGCGGGTCCTTATCCCCAGCTGCTCCAGCTCTTTACTTCTGTGCCTCAGAGGGGCTTAGTCCATGAGGTCAGCAGAAAGGTTTTTTGCTGAAAGCATATACATGAAAAACCTATAGGAGAGCCCAGATACCCTCACTAGATGAGTTAATCTGTGAGGAAGAGCAGCATACCCTTCCTCAGCCTCTTGTTGCTCCTCTGGCTTCGCACCATAGGCTCACCCGCAGTAAGGCTGCTGGGAAGCCTTGCAGGAATCTCCTTGCAGCAGGTTGTAGCAAGATCAGGCTTGGCCACCAAAGGTATCCCACAACAAGAAGAGGAGAATCCTCACTGCTCAAGGCCTAGCTCTAATGGTGCTCAGGAAGAGAAGATCCAGCATCAGCCAATGTTCAGACAAAAGTCTAGATCATAAGGCAAGCTCCTGGCAATAAAGCATGTCTGGTGCCAGGCAGGAAACCAGTCCACAGGCCAGCATTAGAATCAGGTCCAGTAATTACCAAGCTGGGCCTTACTGGTAGACATAGTCAAGCCAAGAGGTCAGTCCAAAGACTGAGGTCTAGATCAGGAAACTGTACCAGCACAGGCAGCACTGAAGAGGAACATTCCTTCCACAGACCTTTCCACTGAAGAGGAACATTCCTTCTGCAAACAGGGACCAAGAGCCCCGAGCTAGATGAAATAAAAGGTGTGGATGGAGGCCTCAGGTGAGGCTCTTTAGGGCCACTAAAGTTTAGCAGTGGCCCCAGGGCCTTGGCAACCTATACCTGCTGCCATTCCTTCCTCAGTGTGCATTAACAGAGAGTGTGTGATTGAAATGTTGCCATGGTTTCCTGTTCACTCTGTGAGCTAGTTGCCTTCTTCCTCAGCTATCCCCAGTCCCAGAAAGACCTGTACCACTAAAAACCTGTGCATGAGAGATGAGAAAAAGCAGCCACTTCTTCCTTTGTATTCTAATGCATCCTTTTGGAGATTTTATTATTCCATTCCCCTTCTGGAAGACTTTGGCAAACTAATTACATAAATACAACCCCCAGCAACGCATACACCATACTAAATTGTTTGCTTGCATCAGAAACTGCAGTATTTATTTTCCATTCATTTCACCCTTCAAGGAGTTCAGGTATTGACTTTCTGTTCAGATACAAGCAGAAGTCCAAGACAGGAAATTTTCCCTGGTCTCATGAAATAACAGCAGAGCTAGCTGTGCATCCTCTTGTGTTATTATTTCTTCCATTGAACGTACCAAGCACTAAATGACCTTATTCAGTGCTTTGTTCCAGGCCCTTAAACCAAACAGCTCTGCTGCTTGACCCTTCTCCAGGAGGTTTAGGCCTTGGATGCTGTTCCCTGAGACACACTACTTTACTACCTTTGCGAGACAGGGAGGAAGGAAGGGATACAGAAGATAACAACTAGATGTCAAAGCTGAAGGAGGGATTGTTATGTAGAAACTTGGCAACCTGTTTGATATTTATTCTGAATTACTGCAGAAACTTTTCACTCTATATTAAAATTTTATAAGCAACAAGGATAATAAATCAACTATAGAAAATAGAAAACTTGTGTTTACATTTGAAAGAATTGCTGTACCTTGGGGTAACTTTTCTCCCAGCAGATGCTAAGATATTTTACTTCAAGCTTGACAAAGAAATTATTGTCACTTCCATGGGCAAAACAGATGTAGAGGAAACAAGTAAAAAGCAATGCAAATGTTTCAAATATAAATACTACTGAAGAATTTCTGGAACAGGATGCATATGAATTAAGCAAATAAATGCTTGAAAACTATGCTTTCCTCAGACAATTTGTATGTTATTGTTTTTGGGTTTTTTTGATGAGTAGTCACTCTCTAGCTGAATTAATCCCTTCGGGATTTTTTCACCTCGACTCAGTCTAATTGGCATTGAAATGGTTTGACTGGCTATATTCACAGTAATTATTACTTTGAAGGAAAATGTAAACAATTTTTCAGTCTTTAGTGTAATAGTAAATCTACTCCCTGCTCACAGCTTGTATGCCTAAGGACCTCAAAGTGTAAGAGTTCAGTTTCATTGAGGACTAAGCTGAAGTAACATATTCTTATGTTTTATCTCCCAGATGTATGTGATGTTTCACCATACATACCATATTTTTTATCTCATAGAAATGAAATATACTAATGAAACCTATGTTATTGTGTATAAGACCGTCGCAGAGAAACCTCTGTGCTATTATATCACTTAAAGTTGATAAAGTTATGATAAATCCTTCATCAGGATTTTGAGCCCATCCTAACACAGGTGAAGCTTTCAGTTCCCTGCTTGCTCTGTGCCAGACTGCTCCATTGTTTGTAGAAAGGAAATACATGTTGTGCACACATACATAGAAAATCAGGTAGTGACAAATATCCTGTCTTTCAGTGATCCCATTTTTTCTCACCCATTGTCACTTTGGGTTTTGATTTTCATTTTATTTTTTCCCTGTGCAGGTTCCTCAAATATTTTTAAGGAAATTAGCTGGCCAGTATTGGCAATTAGTGTAGTGACACAGAGGCTAATTGCTCTGATTAGTTTCTGGATGGCCAAGAAGGGAGGTTAATAGACCACGACAAATTAGAAAAGGAAGGGTTGGACAGAAACAGGCCTCTCAACACATAAAGGAGAGGAAATGTGTGAAGCCAGATGCTTAGTTTTGTATTTGGATTTTGGATAGCAGGTTTGTGTGCTTAGTTTTGTATTTGGATTTTGGATAGCAGGTTTGTTTTGTGGACTTTTGCCTGTGGGCAGCATGCCACCTCCTCACTATCTATGGAAGTAAAAGTTCTATGCTTATCTTGCAGGCAACAGTGAAGCTGATCATCTAGGAGCTGCCTCTACTTCCAGGGTGAAAAATCAATCCCATTCAATTGTTAGGGAAAAGGCTATAAGACTGTGGGGAGACTTCTTCAATGCAGCTCTCAGTTCTCCCCGTGTCTCACAAGGCTTTTCTAAGCAATATATGGCTTGGCCTGCACTTGGTTAAAAGCAATTAAATATCTTTGTGAGTTATAGGAATTTATGAATTTACTACTCCCTCTCCACATGCAACCAGAAAACCTCAGTGAAAAAAAGCAACTGCTAGAAGAAAAATTGTGGTAATAGTTATCAGTTAACTCAGGCAAATGAGGCTAATTTGGGAATGATGTTGCTACTCATAAAAGTGAAATAGTTCAGAGAGAAGTTTTGAACAAACAGAAGGTGAAAATCCAGAGGAATTTGTGACTGATTTAAGGTTAGAGAGCTAATCTTGCAATTGCAGCTAGGAATCATGGTAATTGAGTTTATGATAAGAGACCAGATGCTGATTACAACTGGGAGAAAACACCCAGAGAAACAGATTACTAGAACCTTGGGATTACTGTGTAATTTAAAACAATATCAACAACCAGAAAGAAATAAAGAAAAATGTGAATATCTTGAACCAGGCATTTTTTTACTTCAGGCTGATGCTGGGAAATATTGGATGCTAAAGCCACTACAGAGAATGTAAAAATGACAGAAACAGAAAGGTATGAATGACTCAAAGAATTCAGAAACTTGGCACAGAGCTCCACACAATATTCTCACAAAATAGTAAATCTCAATCCCATAAGCCTTGAAACATATAGATAAGTTTCCTGCAAAAGCATTGAAGCAAGGAAGTTTCACAGTTCTCCTAAAACAGTGAGATCAAATCCCAAGACCACTGATATTCTATATCTAAGCAAAGATGGTGAGTGGAACTTTGTCCACATGTGTAAAATTTTATTATTACATAAAGCTCAGATGAGCTAAAACAACCATAAACAATTTAATATCTTTGTCAAAATGGGCTTGGCAAACAGTCTACTTCCCTAAAATAGGAACATGATTTTTTCCATTTGCAATGTATGAGTTGTAAATGTCCTGCTAACTTAAAAAAAAATTAATAGTTAGAGGCACGAACATTTCACCTTTGACAAAAATCTATCGAGCTGGGTTTAAACCTGCAGTACATACAAGTTAGTGGCCACTTCTTTTCTTTCAGTTCCATTTTAAAAGGAGTATTAGCTGCCAAGTCATGTTCCAAAACCAGAGGTACTGACACAAAAATATTACCGATATTATAATCATATTCTGATCAAAAACGCTAACTCGAGTAGTGGAGATGCTAACCTTCCAAAAAGAGACATGGAATGGAGTGTTTTGCAAGGTCAGCCAATTGAATCCTTCATGGCAGCAGGGTAATTGATGTCCTGGAGCAAAGCAGACACAGCTTGAAAAAGACAAAAATTATTGTCCTACACAATACTTCTAATTTCCAATTCAGCTCCTCTATAAGATTCTACAAATAAAGAGTTGCTTGTCAGCTTCTATTTTCATTAAACCCAGTAGTGGGATTCATGTAATTTAATTTTTAGCATCCTAAAATAAGTACCTGGCCTAAGCTAGTTACTTAGGTTCACTCTTCAGTAAAGGAAGTAGTTTGAGAGGATTCATCATTTTTATGTCATTCTAGGATAGTTATCTAAGGTAGTAGCACTAATTGCTCTCTAGAGCCATTGATCTTCATTTTATCTCTATTGACAACAGACTGAGTTTTAGCATTTACCTTTGATGAGATGCTTCATTTTTATGTGTGTCAAATTAGATAGGAAAACTCCCACTTGTTATGCCTGGGAAAGTAATCTCTGATCATGTGCCACAGTTTAATGGGCAGGAGTTTGAGCAGTTTTCAGTGCAGCATAAGTTGAAAGATAACACTTGTCCCTTTCCCCCTTACCACTCATCCTTGGATGCCTGGAAAATCACATCAAAATGCTGAAGTAATGTGTTAAATAGGAGCTGCAGATTGAGATTCTGACCTCTGTTTGGCACTAATGAATTGCAGGATGGCACCAGAGGACACAGATCAGCACATGCCAGCTTAGATCAGCTTCTGTTGAACAGGGAGCTGTGCATGGGAGGTCTTGAGAAGGACAAACCACGGAACCAAGAGATGAGGGGGGTTGTAACTGGGCATGCACAGATAGCAGCAGCTGTAAGAACTTGCTGCTCCAGCTAGATCAAAAGGAATAAGGGAGGCTTGCAGTAAATTGTGCAATAAAGTACAATAGTGCAATATAAAATGGAGACAAAGAGAATGCGGTCAGTCTTCTTACAGGAGGGGACAACTGAAACTGGAAATTCTACTCCCAGAGTAGGACTAAACTAGAATAAATGGCCTAACAGCCTCAGAAATAGTGATACACTGACTAAGGAGACATTTTCTTTCCTGGAAGATTCCTGGAGGTTTCCATGCCCCTGTTACAGCCCTGGGACTTTGAGAGCCTACCTGTATGACATTAATAATGAGGTGTGGTTTAAATCCTATGTTAAATTAAGTGAAATTATTAATTTATGTGATTTTTTAATGGTAGCTCTGGTAAGGGAAAAGGGAAAGCAGGCAGCATTACTCTTTGAAGGCTCTAGAAAGACCCAGATGCCAAGTCACACAAAAATTTCTGCCAGGCTTTGCTGACCAGCAGGGTTCAAGTGAAGCAGGGCCCTGTAGGCTCTTTGGCTCTGAGTATACTTCAAAAGTTTAATTTACATACAGATGTGTAGGAAGCTCCCCAGTTGTGAACACCAGCAAAATTAAATAGGGTGAGCACCTGTTATAACTTTTATCATCTCCTGACCAGTACTCTCCCTGATGACTTAGCTCATATAAAAAATTTACTTTATCCACAAGAATCTCACAGTGTTGAAGGACAATTTAAAAATAACTCACTCAGTAGTTAGACCTTTAGCCTCTAGCATTGCTTTATTAAATCACAAAACACGATATATTCAGATAACATTAAGGTTCTGACCTTGGATGCACAAAAAGTAAGGAAATTCAGAGGAAAGTTTGAACCTCTCTGTATGTCTAACATCAGACTTTTGCCTACTGCTTGCATTGAGGGCTTGTGGCACCTACTGTAGCTATGAATAATCTCCTGGTGGTTTGGTGACCCTTTCAATTTGTAGGTACAATAGCTTAAGGACAGGACTTTTAAATGGACATGAATTACCTGGTGCTTTAAGTTGAATTTAGATCTTAGCCAAGCTTGGAGAGTATTTTGAGTTCAAATGTTCCTGTGTTTTAAAGGTACCAAGACAAAGTACAGAAAGAGCCCTTATCGACAGCCTGCTGTGGTGGTTAATGCAAAAATATGAAGTCTTTACAACCAAACTATATGAAGGCTGAAAAAGTTTCTCCTTGCCTAAGAATCAGCAGGAGAAATTTCAGGATAGAAGAAGGGATTTTTTTCTTTGTACTTTAAAAAGAATTCCAAAACTGGGGATAATTGTAAAATTATGGTTTAATCAAGCTCTCTATTATTCTCTAATGAACTAAATGGAGAAACTCCTAATTAGGTATGTTTTCCTTCCCAAAACTTTCTTGAGGGAGTTATAAAGGGGTTAATTCCCTAATTAAAAAAAAATTCCACCCACATTAACAATTACTCTCCATCAGGTGAAACCGTAATAGCAAATGCTATATCTGAATAAGCTGCTGTAGAGCATTCATAATTTCTTCGACAAAATTACAGATATGAAAACAGAAATTTAAAGCAATAAAAATCCCTAAACACCTATTTCCCAAAATAAAAATAAATGCAGAGTAACACAGAATAGCAAATAGTTTCTTATACAGTCAGAAAGCTCTGCTTGTGGAATCCTTTTTCCCTTCAGATGTGTATTCCCACATTTTCCTTACCTTCTGATTGGCATCACCACAGGCATCTCTATTTCAGTCCATCAGCACTGCCTGAGCCCTCTCCATGCTGCTCCCAGCTATCCCATCCCCACCCTTCCCCATGCATCTCCCAAGAGTGTGGAGGGATGACTGTGCACATCCTCAAGGATCATTTTTTGGCCAAGCAACCTGAGGGTCCCATGGACTTCACACAATCCCTAGCTTGTGCAACTTTAAATCCTTTACTATCCTCCACCTATCTGATACATTCAACTGAAATTAAGCTACAGGTGACTTGAGAGTGGGAGGACATCTGACTGATGTGCCCACAGACAGTAATCTGCTGATCTTTAAGTAATCTGCAGATATTTAAGAAGGTTTCTGAAAGAGGAAATAGTCATCTAACATCAGTTTCACACTTACAGAGTTTCACAGCTTCAGGTTGCTTCCCTCTCAAGGCACCTTCACATCTGGGGCACTGATATCCTGCCCAGCCCTGCTGCTGCCCCACACTCATGTGGGTGATAAACATCATCCCCTAGATGAAGAAGTACCCCTCAGGATGAGCCTGGTGAAACCTGCCCTGTGCCACAGACCACACCTGTGAGGACACAGGGAAAAAGTGATAGGTTGTAGCCCTGCAAAGGATGGTGCTTTAACCTTTGTTCATTTCCTAACCAGTACTGTTCTTATTAATTCCACAAAATATCTAGTTTATAATTGCATTGTTACTTAAAAATGTATGTTAGGTGCCATAGATTTTGTTCTACTTTTCTATCAGAGGGTTGTATATTAAAAATTAAATAAAAATAGGAAAAAACCCCAAACAAAACATTAGGGATCATGCAAAAAATAAGAGCAAATGAAATTGTGTTTTCAGCCTAAGAGTTTTGACACTTACCTTTCCTGCTAACTACAATGGGGAATGCTTCAGTTGCATCTGTATGTTTAATTCAGATTGCTGCATGAAGTTACTTCAGGATTTCAATTTTATACTGTGTATCATATGAAGTCTCTCTATGTGTTTCTAAATGCTTTCTCCATGCAAAAGAGATGCCAAAAGAGATTACCAACAACAGACCTATTAATCATCAATCTAAGTGCACCTAGGCTTGTGCATACAATATTTATAAGTGTTTATATACCTCTAATGCTAATGCTCACAATCAATGAGTGCTAGACAAGGCATGCCAGAGAGTTATCAAATGGTCATATCATCCATGATATTTAGTCTGTAGTTGACCTTTATTCCAGATTATATCTATGATAAAAAAATAGAAATTATTTTTAAAATGTTTAATTTCCTAGGGAGCTGAAAAACTTGACTGACTGCATATTTTTTGTAGACCTAGGGGACTGTTTATTGCTGCCTGTGTGGTCTTTCAGATCATCATCCACTACTACTTTATGAGCAAATACGATTTCTCTCTAGACTTTGTAGTTTCAAAAGGTATAACTATGAAATAGGCCCCTATGAGCTATAAGGGGTATGCAGGGGAAGAAATCCAATTACTCTATGAGTTTAATTGTATCTCCTCACACACTATGAGACCAAGAAGGAGTCTAATCAGTTTGCAAATAAAGTCTATTCATATTTTACATATTTCTGGTTGTAAAAAAAAAGCATATTTACATTCTAAAGAGTGCATTGATCAGCTTCTGGTCAAACAACATCTAAGCCCTCACTTCTTCCTTTTGCAGTCAGGCTCAAAAGAATTTAATTCAGTAATGAGAACTACAGAGTCCTCTTTCATTTCCACTGAGCTCTTATGTTAAGAAACAGAGTCAGTCAAACGATGTATTTAAATTATTTATTTTTCAAATAAATTATGTGATGATATTCATCCCTTTTTTTTTCCTCCCTCTTTGTAAATCATTTGTAAAGCAATCCAAATACTGTGACTGTATATCTTACTTGCAGGCATTTCCACAAACTTATTCCTGTCTTTGAAACATTTGCTACCTCTTTGCTTTGAATATGTGTCATTTGGTCTTCTTGGTGAGGGACCAGTCACAGACTAGATACTAGAAACATTGAATTAATCCAGCATTCATTTGGTTTGGAAGAAAAAAAATCCCCAGCCATTCCTATAAAACAAAACCTGGGTGGAGGGTCATAAATATTTCAGGGAAAAACAAATAAAGTGCAAGAAGTTTGGAATTCTCCATAAAACACCCTTCACTTGACCTCACTATCTTATTTTTTCCTTCTTGAATTGTTCCTCTTGCCGTCATTTTTAAGCAGAAGTATCAAGGCTATTGCCTTACCCTGTCTGTACTCCTGAAGCACAGGGCTCTGAATCTGAACAGTCACAGCAGTGCTCTGTGGAATGCTCAGTCCCACACTTCCCTGTTTGCCTGCAGCTCCTCACCAAAAACATGAAAAAAAGCCTAACATACATTTGTGAAGGTGGCAATGGGCAGCTGTGGACACCTCATGAAGAAAAGGAATATTTCAGGAGATTTCCAAGCCACAGCTGACATCTTTGAGATATTGTGCAATATATTAAGTTTCTGTGTTGAGTACAAAAATTTGCTTAATGATGGCATTTGCAACTCAGTTCAGCCTAAATTCTGCTGGCTTCCTACTGCCAGAAGACTGGGCTTTGGAATTTTTTTCCTTCTTCCTCTGGTTCATTTCAGAAAAAGTTTATATGGATTTGACTAAATTGATCCTCTGTGGCTTCTACCATCCAGTGACAACAAAATTGTAATTACATGAAAAGAGGCTGATGTTCAGCAGCAAGCTGTGCTTCAGTTGTGTGTTTCCTTTTGATCCCATGGTAATCTGTGGCAGTGGTAGGTAAAATGATTTTTCAAGCATAAGCAGAAAAGCCCCAGAGGAAGAAATATGCTGTATAATCATGAGAGGAAATGCAGCACTTTTTATTGAGGACACCATACCTTTACTCAGTGCAGACACAAATACCCCTCTCAAAGGAAATGTAACCAATGTTTTCAAGCCTTGTGCTGCCTCACATCCAAATCTTAAGCTATTTACAAGAATTCAGAGTCTTCGTATTGAAGAAGTGATGCCTGGAAAACAGTGATAGGTTTTGCCACACGACTATGTATTTGTGTGCTACAGGGAAGTGTGCATCTAAGCCCAGGCACATCCTTCCAATAGCCCCAAAAGTATCACCAAGTTGTTCAGGCTGGTGTGCCACAGCCTCCAAAGTTAACCAGCTAAGATGCTCTGTGTGCACAAAAAAAGCAGCAGGCAGGAAGCTGTGATTTTAAGCTCCTACTTCAGCACAATGTTAAGAACATATTTGGCATTATGCATTGAAATGAACAGAGTTACCCTTTTGCTTAAAGTAAAGCGACACCTGAAGGGCCCAGCAGTGTCCCCAGGGGACTCTGTTGCCATCCCACCACTGCTTCTCCAGCTCCAAAGCTGGGACTCCCAGTGATGATCCCCGCAGCAAATCTCTTTTTGCAGGAAATGTAACCTCCAAGTGTTGTCGCCAGCCATCCTGAGTGCTTCGCTCTACATGTCTCACACAATGGGGATGTAAAGAAAAGAGCCCGAACAGAATACTCA
>VWYI01027906.1:288298-303888 GCA_013399455.1 Anthoscopus minutus | reverse complement strand
TAGAAATTCTCAGTGCTCTGATGTGCTGAGGGAATCTTGGGTACTTTTACTTGGAGGTGAGATAATATAGCTGGGGATATTTCGGGCAATTTTTTAATGATCCTTATTATCTTAATAGTTCTTTAAAAAATACTGAGGACAATTTGGTTGTAATTATCCCAAGCCATTTTGGCTATTTAAAAAATTCATTTACTGTCTAATCTATCAGAATATGACAGGATTAGACCTTCAGATATCAGATGCCACCTTAATATTAGTAACAAAATAGTTACTGCTCAGGTTTTTCTGCCTCTGAATTGTGCTTACTTTCTTAGCACCAGAATTCTGACAGATACCCAAGATGTATGAAATCTCAGCTGTCCCTTGGGAATATGCTTCATGGCGCTGTTGATGCCTGCTGATCTGATCCTGTAACAAATGAACAGCTTCTGGAACTGTCAAATTCCTTTTTCTAAGGACTAAGATTTTTGCTGGGATAAACTGTTACTGAAACAAGGAGAAAGACTTCAATGGATCTACAAGTATTTAAATCAGCTGATGTTTTGCCACCACTTTCATGATTTCAGAAGGAGTTGCAGCCTTTCAACACCACATTGCAGGATGAAACCCTGAGGAATAAAAGTTAAAAATCTCCTTACAATCTCTATCATAGGGATTATGTGCTCAGAATGCATATTCAAGGAAGTGTTTAGAGCTGCATAATATATGCTGTGAAAATGTCCTTCCTCCTTTTGACATTGGCACAGATTGCCTCAACTCATGGCAAAATTCTTCCCTCTCATAGCTAACTTCTTTTTAATTCATTCTCTTCCCTGTATCTAATGATAGTGGGTGCAATGTGCAGGCATTTGGACCAAAGTAGTGTTCTTATATTCATATCCAGTAAATAGGAAGGAAACTGGGATGTCCAGAAGCAAAGAAGGACTGCAACAAAGATATGGAGGGCACTGAAAAGTCAGCTTTTTGAAGGGAGTATATAAGGAGATTATTGTAATCATCTTCATATGAAGATAAAGCACTTGACCTTTATCTTCACTGCCACACTTAAAGGATGGGTGAAGTGTTTTGGTGTTTAATTCAAAAGACAAGAAATCAAATCTGAAAAAAACCACCTATTTTCAGTGTTAGCCATACAAAAATTAAACCTATTTTCTCATATAATGTTTAGTTGACAGAGCTGCTCAGTAGATACCACTCAAAATGAATGAAAAGAATTATGAACAGTGGATAAAAACCCTTTCTTCTCTCATTTGCACAGATTTCAGTCTCTTTTCTCCTGAGATGTCATACTTTCATTGTATCTCCAGTTACTATAGCTCTTCACAATGGACAAGAGCTGAAAGCACATTATAGAATAATAAATGAAAAAAAAAGCTAGTGGAAGAAAACCCCTTTTTTTTCCTTTTTCAAAATTACTAATAAATGAGACTTTCGTTCATAAGAAAATAAATACAATGGATTAAATTAAAGCAATGCTGACATTGTGGCTAGAAAATGCAAGGGCATTATTTATTCATTTATTACTTCCTACTGAGTCACAGAATTTAAATAGTGAGCACTACTTCACAGTGTACTTAAGGTTCTTGATTCTGCTAACATGAACTTAAAACATGGGAATAATTTCACATGATTGCAATGGCAAAACTAGTATGCTTAAAGTTAAGAAGCTGCATGTGTCTTTGTGGGCTGGAAACACAGATGGACAAGGCAGCTGATACGAGTACAAAAATTAACCCAAAGTTCTGCATCCTAGACATGGAGAAATAGATCTTAAGTTCACTTCTGCTGAAAGTTATAGGATAATTTTGTCTTTTGGATATCATTACACAACAATAATACATGGAGTTTAAAACAATATATTTAATTTCAAACTAAACCCTTTAAAGTACAGAAGTTCCAGGAATAGCACTGTCTAATGGTAACATCACATACTTTCTCAGTATATTTGCATTCAGAGAACAGGGAGTGCAAACATGCAAAACTCGTAGGAATCAGGTCAGGCAGGCAAGTGACTGAATGTAGATTTGGGATTAGAATCTTCAAACAAGTCAGATCCCTCCTCTGCAACATTGTTCTCCAACCTAAGTGACTTAAATGACTTAAACACCTGAATCTTACTGTCCTTTCCTCTGATCTGCTGAAATTCCTAGTCTAGCATTGAAATCCAGACCCCATTAAAGTCCGTACAAACCCACTCATTTAATTTCAACAATGTTCCAGGATTTCACCTGGAATGTCTAGCTTCACCCACCCTAGGAACCTGCTTCTTTCCCCAGTAATTACTTCATTTAGCACCAGTAGGAGCCAGAGTAATTACTTTTACTTCAATCCAACTTGAGGTGAACAATCTTTAAGGAAAACTATCACACAGAGACAATAAGCCATGAACAAAATTGTCCCAATAAAAATAACAAATTTCTACAAGGACACGGAGATTTATTATGCTTTCTATGGGCAGAATGCAGAATTGCTGATCTGCGCTGCCACCCTGTGTCATTCAGCACTCTGCCTGGTGGTTTCAGTTGCTGACATATGGAGTGTTCTCTGTGCAGCTTGAAATCCCTTACAATATTGGCCCCTTTTCCATTTCCTTTCTGTTGAACTTCGCCCACAGAAAATACCCCTCACTAGAGCCCATCAGTGAGTGGGATGTATATTCCAGTTGGACATATTTGATATCAGCCTAGTTCCAAACATGTGCATGCATCAACCCTTGAAAAGTAAAAGCTTTCATCGTAGCAAAGTCAAACTGATATTTTTTTTTTCCACTAGGGACAGACATCATTGTGTGTTAATTGTCAAATAGGTTATGCTCTGATTTAATTGGAAAACTGCAAATGAAAATGATGGAGAATGTTTTAATTACATTTTTTTTCAAGGCATTGCTTAATCATAGTTCATAATGGGGAAATATTTCAATCGGATTTCTGCCAGCCAGTCTAGGGACAAAAACTGTCCTTTCATTTTCATGTGAAGTCCTTTAGGCAAGAAGATTGCAATCTTTAATCATGGCCTTTAAACACAACTACAATTAATAAATGCACAGTTTACATACATATGTATATTTAGTTGGAAATTACAACTTTTAATTCTGTGCAGATGTGCAACAGCTTGAGTGGCCATGGGAAAACTGAGCTGGCTGTTTCCTCATGGACAATTAGTGTTTCCCTCTGTTCAAGGGTGCAAAGGGCAGAAACATTCATTCCTTTCAACCACAATCTTCCGGTTCTTAAAGAAAATATTGTATATAAAGAAACCTACAATCTATTTGTTAAAGTTAGCTGCCAGTAAAACCACATGGTGTCCTCTCCCTTGGCAGACAGGAAGAGTTTTAATTAAAGAACGATGTTTTGAGCAGGGCAGCATTCCCCGATCAGTGAGTACTCACACTTTGTTTTCTTACATCTGAAGCTGAGGCCTCCACTATTTTCTTGTTTGTGGTTCCCTTTAGAGCTGTAACAGCCAGGAAGTTTTACACAGATTCTGCAGTCTTGGCTTTGACTCTCCAGGTTGTTCCTTCATAATTCAGTTATCTTTCTTCTAGATTACTCCTGCTCAGACTGCTGAGTGGGATATTTCTCATAGGCTCTGTCTCCTTTAGAGAAATACTCATTAGATACCAATCTTTGCATTTTATTTCACAAAACTAAGTTTAGAAACTTTAACTAGTATACAAAACCCAGCCTACAGAAAATATAAGACTGAAGACTGTTAACTAACTGTTAATTAATGAATACTGTCTTTGATTACACACAGTTTTTTCCACAATGTTATTTAGTGCAGATAATAGCTAGTACACCATAAACTGATATTCCTGGTAACTTCCAGTGTTGGGATTTTATTTGCCATGTGCTGTTTAAAGCCAAATGTGCACATAGAATGTTTCATCTCCTAATGGCCTTTTCATGCTATATCATAGCTCCATTTTCCCCAAGTATTCATTAATTCCAGGTATGTGTGCACCAAGCAGCAGAGGGATGGACATGACAGTCACTAAATTAAAAGCATTACATATGCACTTGTCTTAAGGAGGTGTTTTTGCCATGGAAGCACACTGTTTCTGTAACTCAGACAAATATCTCGTCAAAGGAATGTGCTCTGCCCTTCAGCCACACCAAACAACTTGAAGCTGGCAGAGGGATCTGGAACACGGTGTTTTCTTGTATCACACAAACATGGCCTTATCTTCACTATGCTGTGAAAAATGAGATACTGTTCTTCTTGGTTTAGGAAAAAAACTATCTGGTTTTGCTCCTATTATGGATACCTTCAGCTTGGTTTTTCAGTGATGACAATACTTTTATGGCACTTTACTTTTTAGCTCCATTTGTAAACCTAGATGTTGCTTTCAGTTTCGAGTTAAAATAATTGCATTGCAAAGCTCTGTCATGGCATGGACAGTTCTCTAGAAAGATAAATAACAAAAACCTGGCCTAGACCACATATTAAAATTTGTGTATAATTTCAGTAGAAATTCACATCTCTACTGAGATCTTTTAAGACAGTAAATCATAAATTGCACATGCAAAAACTGCCTTCAATTTTCAGAGAAGGTTGTGACTAACATTGGAGGAGTTTCACTTTGCTGCAGTGTCAGACTTTAGCTTTAGAATCTAATCCCACCCACCTAATGAGCTCTAAGTGCTCGGCTTGTCTCACTGCCAGCTGTGTCAAACAAAAGCTCCTCCTGGAGGCAGCCCAATCGATAATGCAATTGGAGTAGCAAAAGGAGGAAAGCTAAAACCAGCAGGGTGACTGACAAGAAAGTGGAGGTTAAGTCAAGGCTTTGCCATAGAAAAAGGGTGATATCCCTCATTCTCCAGAGGCTTGGTGACCAACAACCAACCTGGCTCTCTTGGGCTCACAAATCCTCAGGCTCAGGTCATGGATATTCCTGGTCTGCAGGGATGCTGGCAGGACAGGGCTGTGTGCATGGACTGGGAGCAGTCCCTGCTGATTTTGGCTGGGACAGAGTTAATTTTTGTCCCAATAGCTAGTATATGGCTGTGCTTTGCATTTGAGCTGCAAACAGTGTTGATAACACCAGGATGTTCTAGCTAGTGCTGAGCAGTGCTTGCAGTCAAAGCCTTTTCTGCTTCTCAAGCTGCCCTGCCAGTGAGAGGCTGGGGTGCATGAGAAAGGGGACAGCTGCAGGGGACATCTGACCCAAGGGATGTCCCACACTGTGTGACACCATGCTCAGTGCACAAAGCTGGGGAAGGAAGGTGGTGGAGGACATTCAGAGTGGTGGAGTTTGTCATACCAAGTCACCATTACACATGATGGAACCCTGCTTTCCTGGGCATGGCTGAACACCTGCTGCACATGGGAAGCAGGGAATGAATTGCTTGTTTCCCTTTGCTTGCACATGCAGCTTTTACACCCCAATTAAACTGTCTTTATTTTAACCCACGAGTTTCCTTGCTTTTACCCTCCCAGTTCTCTCAGGGTATGCGAGCACCCCTGTGGGGCCTATTTGCTGTCTGAGGTTAAACCATGAAACTCACTGCAAAAACTGAGCACTAAAGCTATCAGTCTGGGCACTAAAGCTACCTGTAAGATGATTAGAAGCTTCTGGAGCTACAAACTTGCAAATTGTGACTTTCCTGGAAAAAATCACAGCAAGTGTTACTTTCTAATACCTTTTCTTGAGCATTAAGTCTGCCATGATCCTCAATCTCACCTAAAACTGATGTCACCCCTTCCAATGGAAGAACCACAGTTTAGCTTTCCTCTCCTTCCCTGTTCTCTGGCCAGCTTCAATTTCCCTATGTGTGGCACAAATACCTACCAGCTTTGTCTTGCATTCTATTAGTTTTTTTCCTACTTTTTCCACAGTCTCCAAGGGAGTGGAAAATGTGGGAGTTTTTAACTTTTCACTAATTCAACACTTACCATCATAACAACCTAAACTTCTCCACTGCAAGTATGTTTCCTTTAAAAAATGAACCATTAATATATGAAGAAAGAAAAATTGTCATACAAGAAATGAACTAAGTATAACAAAACCTATTTGGTTGCGGAGGAAAAATAATTTTTTGATAGTTCCAAAGTTACCAAACGAAAAGAGTATTCCCAAGATAATTTAAGCAATGCAAAATGGATAATTTAGCAGAAAACTCTTAAATATGCATGGCATATAATAGCACTTTGGAAGCAGTTTGTACTTTTATTTTTGAAAGATGTGCAAATATGACCAGCATTCCCTAGGGTGTAAATGTTAAGGCTCTGTTGAATTTTAATTGCTTACTAACATTATGTAATCCTCCAATTAATCTTCTCTCAAAACAAGCTTACCCATGAGACATTATTTCAAAACCTATTTGTGCAAAATTGTTATTTTTGAAAATGAAAATGTATTTGAATTCCTATCTGGACTTAATATCTTCTATTTTTGAACAATTTGTTAAGCAGAATCAGAAACTGTTAACTGTTCAGTTTTACAAATAAATGCAGCCCTTCTCATAATTGAATTACATCAAACTTTCCTCTGGAAACTGTTGATGTACCAGGAGAAGTTTTGGGGCCAACATTAAGAGAGCAGAATCTATAATCAATAATCTATAACCTCAAACTGGATATATTCATGGCATGTTTGCTAATTTATTTCGATTTCACAGGTACATCATACACATGGGTGCTTGATACACTAACATAGCACACAGTTATCCGAAGGCAAAATGTGACTTTGGTGAGCTCTGTTTTTAATAGGTGATTTACTGAAAGAAGTGTTATCTGTAAGCAGGCCTGGGACATGTATATTCAATGATTTTTCCATGTATGGTGATTTTTCTAATGGTTGATGTTGTATCTGACATACAAGATTTACACTGTTCCATTTATTGAAAGCTCTGTTGGTTCTGTTTTGAATGGCAAACTGTATGTGCTTGAGTAAACCACAATAGAAAAGCTTATTATAATAATGGCACACAAACTGCCAGAGGGCAAAAGCTTTGGCCCATAGCAGCACTGTGTGAGACATTGCCTCATCTGGATGCAATTGCACCCTAAGTTATGTTTAAGAGTTGAATAAGTCAAAGTTACTATCATGTTCATTTCTGTGCTCAGTTGTCACTCTAGAGACATAGTTTACTGATACTCACATGCTGCCTGGCCTTAATGTTTTTATTGGGCATTCATCTTATAGGGAAATCTAAAAAACTAGATTTGATACTCCAGAAACAGAGTGGCTTTTTCTGACTTGCTAAGTACAGAAATGTGAAGTATATAGAATGGGTGAAGTGAAAAATATGATATATATTTAATTGACAGTAAGATTTGGAGGGTCCAAGGATTCCATATTTCTAGATACACGTTTTTTAATTAGAGTCTTCCAATCTTTTTTTAGTTCCCTTTTGCCATAGAATCACAACTTCATGCTGGAATTTTTCTGTTTGTAACTACATACCCCATTACTCATAGTTCAGTCCAGTTTCTCCTGATAAAATGAAAGGACAAACCTGTAACTGAAACCTTGCTGTGCTGACCCTATTTGTGGAGTGGTCCTTAATTTGATCAGCATTTTTTCACTTTATCCTTGTTCTCTATTTGTTTGTGAAAGACATGGGAGATGACATTGCAAATGGATAGAAAGTGAGAGTGACATGCACATTCCACACACAGATGGCTGAAATCCACACTGAAATGCTCCTCATTTGCTTGTTTAACAATTCAGGAGGCTGTAGCTACAAAGCTAACATCATGATTTCTTTTAACACTGGTTTTGCTATGATTTTAGTCAAAATGAGCAAAAAGCAAGCTTTAGAGAATTTGCTGCTCTTGAGAAAGATTCACTATTGAATTACTTTTCATGTTGCTAAGAAAACTAACACAAAACCCCCCCCCAGAGTCTTCAAAATGTATAAAATCACCACAGAGGTGACCTAGAAGTCTGTGTTTAAACTAGATCCATTCATTTAGGAAATCCATTTATGCAAAATAAATATTTCAGAAAATTGCCTTGTTTTGAAAGTCATAATGAAGGATTAAGAGCAACATATATTTGAATTTCAAATATATACAAATGAATTTTCATTTCTGTAAAAAGTGTGCCAACTTTCCAGGAACTCCAGAAGAAGTCAACACATAGGTGTCATATGATTCTGACAAAGAAATTAATATTGTTCCTGAGTCTTTCTGATCAATTAATGTAATCCTATTATTTATAAAGCAGATAAGAATAGCAACCTTAACTCATGATTCCTTTCAGAAACAGTGAGACCGAGAGACTTGATGACTGAAGTAAAGACTATAATGATGCAGAAGTCCCCATTAACCTTAGCAAGGTCAGGGATTCTTTTTTTAAGTCAGTGGCAAAGTTAAAAGATTTCTGGAGTCATGACATACAGTCTTCAGTTTTAATAACTACTAAAGTCATCAAAAATACTAACTCAATTTTCATATTATTGTTGCAGGCAGTCATCCAACACTAAGCTTCTTTAGTAGGCTGCCTTCAATAATTAAGCAGTAAAAGGTGGCAGGTCTTTATCAAGAACAGAGATGAAAGATAATAATTTGCTTTAATATATGAAGGGAGAGACATGTTGCTGAACATAATGAATTGTATACTATGTGGAGTACATCATAATGCTCTCTTTATTTGGGTTACATGTGGAAGATGAAACAAATATGTTCATACATTTCAGAGACATCTTTTCAAAACTTCAAATCATCTCGTTTCATTCACTTTGGATAATATTTTACATCTGACAAGGCATGAGATCATTCAGCAGATTAGGTCACATTGCCTATTTGAAGACTTTATGGATTATTCAAAGGAGAGAGAATTACATGTCCTGAAAAACGTAAGTAGAAGTGATATGTGCGTGATAAAAATCCTGCCTCAGTTCTGCAGCCTCACTTAGGTGTAGCTCCCAGGAGATTTACAGAAATACCTGCACACTGCCTGAAACTCAAGGATTGAAGAAGCTGCAGCTGTCTGTCAGGAGGATGCTTTTCTGGTGGTAGCAGTGCTTGTGCACCTCCCTTCCAGTCAGCTGCCACTGTAACTACAGCTATGGAGAAATCACCATAAAGAACAAAAGCCGTGGGACAATATTGCACTGGTTTGTGCTTAATGAAATGATATTTACTTCAGTATATGACTTATTATGGCATATATAAGTTGGAAGAAATTGTTTGCCCCATGAGACTTGAGAATTAACGGAAAACAAGAGTTTTGAGCAAATTAAAAAAAAAACAAAAACATGTACAATCTTCAATATTTCTGAAGTGTTTGACTCCAAATCTTCAGAAGGATGACCCACATTTTAAAGTTGAATTTCAATGTTACAAAATGATGACACAAAAAAGACATTTAACAAGACTTGAAACTGTGTCTCATATCTACAACGTGTCTGTAAGAGCTGGCCAACTGCAGCACCATGTAGACATTAACAGTAGAAGATACAGATGGTTTCTGCTTAGCATTTGTTTAAAATAATAAAGTGTAAGCAAAGTTGCATTTTGTGCTGCATTTTAAACAACTGTTTAAGACCCAGTACAAAATCTAAAAGTAAGTAGTACTTAGAATATAACATGCCTTGCTTTTCAAAAAGAGTGAACTGGCGAATGTTTTGATTACTTTAACTTATCCTTTGTGCATCCTGGTTTGCTAAGAAAATTAGACTTGCAGCTCATGCTTTTCCTGCCTATCAGAGTTCCCCTCTCATCTGCCAACTAACTGCAATGGAACCTGATGAGAGCAGAAGTCCCAGGGATATTAGATTCCATGTTTTGTTTAAAGAGACAAGATGAGCAAGAGAAAAGCTGAGCGCTCAGATGAAGGAAAAGCAGGAAGAGCCTATCCCTTACAGGCTCATTTTGCTGAGCAGTCTGCCCATGCATCACTCTGAATCAGCTACAGCATATGATTGCCCAGGTGGCCTACCTGGTGCTCAGGTAGCCAAGAAGGCCAATGGCATCACAGATTGTGTTGTGCTTTCACCCTAGCCAACAGCCAGGCCCCACACAGCCACTTGTTCATGGTCCCACCAGTGGGATGGGGGAGCAAATCAAAAGGGTAAAACTTGTGGGTTGAGATAAAGAACCAGGGAAAGCAAAAACAAAGGAAAGAAAAAAAAGGAATTAATTCACCCCACGGAGGGCAGATGTTCAGCCATTGCAGTATGGAGACAGACAGTGGGACAGAATGGCTTTACTTCAATATAATGTACACAACTTGTATAAGCACCTGTCTCTTTACATAACAAACTTCTGATACCTTAAGTAGTCACAGATACAAATATGGCATTTTCACTGTCACTGCTACTTCAACATGTCAGAATTCACCCAGCTGAGTACACTATGTGTTCAAACATCTTAAGGAAAGCTGAAGATCAGTAAAAAATTGCTCCTCTGGCTATTGGAGTACAGACTCTTGCAATACCATTTCCTGGTGGTTCAGATCATATAAACATTAATTCATGCTCAGGATTTTGAAGTAAATAACCTGGTCCTGAAATGAAACCTGGTAAAATTAAGGAGATAAGTTGCTCAAAAACCTTTTCTAAAAGGCAACTGGAAAAGGACTTTACTGGGTGACGTTGCCATTACCTTACATAACCCATCAACCAAATGCCAGGGCTTTGCACTTCAGATTCCCTCAGGGCCCTTTTTCCACAGAGGGACACAGCACAGTTTCATAGTATAAAAACATTGCCCCAGTAATTAGTATTACAGCTCTCTCACTATATCAGGTAATTTAAACTGGAATTCTCTGTCCTCAGTTTTATTGTAGGGCCACATGGTGATGTGAGGAGGCCAAGTGTCTTAAATTAAACAACCTTCTCTGGCTTTGAAGATGAAGATGCATTTCATCATGGGGACACCCTGTAACATCGACACTTAAGTATGCAAAAATTGCAAGAAATGGAAGGGTTAAATACTTTTTCTCTCCTTTCAGTCCTCCTCCAAAAAAGAAAGGTAATAGATAACATGAAAAAATTATTTCCAGAGTGTAGTAGTTGAAACATAAATAGATGCAGAGCAATTTTCTATCTACTCTGGACAGCATCAGATATGGACCAAATCACAACTGTCCTCAATATATTTCACTTATAGTGAACATAAGCAAATATTTCATATTCTTTTCCATTACTACACCTCCACAGGATCTAGAATGTGGTTTTGCAGATATAGGCAGTGAGCTCCCTTCAAAAAATGCAATTTTTAGCATAATGCCACAATTCCTTTAAGCTGACATTGTTCCTACTACACACAAAGAGTTTGCTTTGGCCTGTAGCTGTGCTATTTGTGTATCTGCACTGCTAAAGACTTCATAAAGGCTCTCTGTCAGCAAGGTGACAGGAGCAAGACTGATGGACCTTGTTAGAGTTATGTGAGACCACACCTGAACAGCATTAATCTCCACCCTGGCTTATTTCACTGTGGTTCAACAAAGAAGTTGAGAAATTAAATATAATCCAACAAAGGCTAGCCAACAAAGGTTAAAAGAAAATTCATAAAATCTAGATTACTCAGCAGAGAATAGGTTTATGCCCCTCTTGGTGTTGTGGACCATAGTTTATGAATAGGTCGGTGAAAGCAAAAGAGAAATATCCCATCACAGGCTTTTGCAGTTATGTTTGAAAAAATGGATTTTTACGTAACTCAGGATAATATATGCTACACCTACTGCCCTACAGCATGTAATATTACAAATGTTACATAAAGATATTAACAAAAGAGGAACGAAATCTTGCGATTTCAATGAGGATGCATTGGGCAAGCTTCACTCCATTTCCCTGTACCTCTTGGCATCCCATTCAATTTTATGGTTTTCAAGCCTTTTCTCAAATTTCTGGCTTTTTTCCTCTTGGCAATTAATTTCTCAACATCTTTTGCCTTCTATTTATAGTCATCCTTTCCCTGATTCCAGAGCTGAAATTGCATTACATTTCCAAATGGTCAGTGCTTTTCACTGCACCTTTTTCATCTCTGTCCTTTTTCATTTTTCACTCTCGGCCCAAATTTTCTGCAATTTTTCAATTATATTTTAATTCATCACATCCTTTGCCTGGCATGTGTCAGACTTTGTTCTCTGATTTCAAGATTCCATTCCCTTTCCTGAAAGGAAGAATTTCCTCTCACAAAAGGAAATGAAATCCTGCGATTTCAATGACAATTCAGTGGGCAAGCTTTGCTCCATTTCCCTGCACTTCTTGGCATCCCATTCACTTCAAAAGAGAATCTACAAGAAATCTAGAGAGGGCATTTTTATAAAGGCATGTAGGGACAGGACAAGGGGTAATGGCCTTAAACTGAAAGAAGGCAAGTTTAGATTAGATTTTAGGAAAATTTCCTTACTGTGAGGGTGGTGACACTGGACTGTCCAGTGTAGCTGTTGAAACGTCATCCCTGGAAGTGTTGAAGGATAGGTTGGATGGGGCTTTGGGCATAGTGGTAGGTGTCCCTGCCCATGGCAGCGTTTGTTGGAATTAGATGATCATTAAAGTCCCTTCCAATACAAACTCTTCTATGATTCCATGATAAATTCTAGAAACAAAATTTATACATAAGCAAAAGGTACTACAAGTGTTTGGTCTTGCTCCAGGTACAGCTGAAGCTGGGATCGTGCTCTCATCTCTCAAAGACTTATTATTAGCAGTCCCACTCTCAGAAAGGTGATGGGTGGTGATTGCAGGTACTGGGGTAAAAAAGGGTTGGCATCTGGGATGCTAAAGTTCATTCTCAACCCACCAGTTAACACAATTGTCATAAGCCCGCTTCACTCACAGAGAGAGAGACTTTCCTCATGGCCTTCAGGAAAGGGCTGGTAGGCAGAGAGTCTCTCTCTTTCTCAGACATTTTAACTTGGCAATTTTTGGGCCTCATAATCTATGAATATAAGACATATTTGTCAAGTGGGAGAGACCACCCTCTGCTGCAGAGGATAAAGAATGGAACTTCTTAGTTAAACACAAAATGGCATTTCCATTCCTGAACAGATTATGTTGAAATTTTTTGAAAGAAACAGCTTGTGTAGGCATGGGACTTTTTAGACCAAATATCTAGATAAACATGTGATTGAAAACAAAATCTTTTAAAGGAAAATAACACTAAGTGTCTCTCCACTCAAACACTGAGAATTAAATTATCATCTCATTCTCACCATTAGAAAATCTCATTTGCCACAATTGCAGTTACACAGAATTTTTCACTAAATAACTGAAAGCAAAATCTGGTCAAAGTAATCCAAATGGTTTTATGCCATTTACCAAGACAAGCCAACAAAATTAATTTTAGATCTGTTATATTTTCACATGCTAGTGTTTTTTCTGAATTACTTAAGATACAAGATACACATATATTTCAGTGTGATTACACTTCACAAAGAATATAATCTTACACTATCAGTGTAGCAGAGATCTTACACAGCAAGAAAAGAAAATAAAGAAAGTAGTGTAACATACCAATTTCTGGTTTGTTTCACAGAAGAAAAGCCTTGATGTACAAACATATCAGAGACAACAGCAGAAGAAAGAAAAAAATATTTTAAAGTTGTCTAATGGATCACATAAAAGACTTCCATCTTGTGATTAACTTTAGGAATGATGCTTGATGTGTTTTGAAACTCTGCTTGCTCAGACTGGTTAAGTTTGTGAAAGGTTGCCTGTCAAACGCTATGTCAGTGATATGAAAACAGACAGCCAGAAAATCATCTTTCCAATATAAACATCAACTAAAAGTAAATAAATGTCTGCAGCAGAATGCCAGCCTGATGTTCCATTAAGACAAATGTTATAAACCATGAAGAAAACTAAATATTGATGACAAGGAATCTGTAAAGAGAGACAGTAGCTTATGGTCACATTAGGAAACTGTTAGCAAAAGAAGGAACTGAACAGTCAAGGGAAACAACAGTATACCCTTGAATACAAAAATTGCTGCAAATTAACCTTGTTGCAACCAATTATAAACCATAAGCATATGAAAACATTTAGAAATATTTGAAAACTGAACCATGCAGTGTAAACTCATGGTTCTACACAAGGCTCAGAAATTATTTCCTATGTTCATTCTTTGAGAACATTCTTCATTATATGTTTACATCATTGCTTGGTTTTGAGAAAATGCTGACGTTCCTCATGGTGCTAGAAATAATTTCTGGAAATATATGCTAAAACATATACTGAAAAGAAACATATACTGGAAGCAGGTCCTATGAAAGGGGTGTGATTTGAACCTAATCTGAAACAAACACAGAAAAATAGGACAAAGAGAAGAGGTGAGTTGGTAGAAGGCAGAGAAGAAATCAAGTATAATGAAAATAGGGAGCAAACAGATTGCATTTGCTAGTATCCAAGATCTAAACTTTATATAAGCTACTAGATCTCATCACTAACCTTAAAAAGAATGAGAAAGATAAGTTATTAAGACAGATGACAGGTTTTATGGGTTAATGCATAACATCCAGACTTTAAGTATGGCAAATTATTGACTTTTTAATTTAATTTAAAAATCAATGAAATGAGAAAATTACATGGAAAACACAACCAGAGAAAAAGGGTGTAGGAGCAATCAGGAGCCATGTGCCACTGGGGAGGTGGTGGATGTGTGCCAGGACAGGGGCCGACAGCAGGGGCAGGAGGCCTAAAGCGCATCCAGAGACGGTGATTAAATCCACGACAGTGACCTCCAGCAACTCCTGCCAGAAATGAGGAAGAGATCAGAGACACTGGACACAAAAATTCCTGCTATACTTTAAATCCCTTTTTTGTTTGTTTGTTTATTTGGTGGGCTTTATTTTTATTTATTTATTATTTTTAACATCATAGCCAAAGAACTGAGGACAAGCAGTGAGAGATGTACTGAGCACCTGCCCTTTACTACATTTAAAAACCCATGTTACTCTCATTTTACACCAGGCTTCTTACGTCTAAATCAGGTAACCAGACTCTTATATACAGGAAGAAGGGACTGGCAATTTGGTGGCCATACTTCACAGGTGCTGTCCTAGGCAACCTCATGAACATGCAGTATGAACATGCAGTATGAAATCAAATTTCAAGTCACAATCTTAAAATCATATTCGTTTACACAAACGGAAGGGAACAAGCCCTGGCACTTTTCTGCTGGGTAGGTCATGCTGTGAAGCCTCAGTGAGGCCCCATTACGAGCTTATCTGGACCGTGCAGCCGCCGTGCAGCGGCTTTGCACGCCCAAGGGCTCCGCACACCCAGGCACAGCCCCCGGTCACTGAAGGGGCCTCAGTTCCCCACTTACTGCTGCTGACCTTGCTCATTTTCCTCACCGAGTCCTTGCATTAACATACCGATGCACAAGGCATGCATGCAGCCCTTGGAACACACTGGACTCGGGTATTGTGCTTTGTTTTGTTGTTTTGTTTAATTTGTAAAAAGCAAACAATGAGCTCTGCTCTCCTTTCACAACCAGCGGAGCTTTCGGTTTTCCTGAGAACTTCGTGAACAACGCAAAGGCATTTCCAAGCCATTCCCCGGCCATCCCAGGCCTCCCCAAAACAGCAACCAGAGCGGTGACAGCGTCCCAGAAATCAGAGCGGCGACAAACTGCCCCAGGCCTTCTGCTCAGCCCTCGCCGCAGCCCCGGCGCCCGGGCCGGGCGGGCGG
>VWYI01027906.1:168458-288263 GCA_013399455.1 Anthoscopus minutus | reverse complement strand
CCCGCTGCGCTGCGAGCGGCCCGGCCCGCCTGGCCCTGCCGCCATGTGGAGCCGCTACCGGGGGCTGCTGGGCCGCGGCCGGTGAGCGGGCGGGAGCGGGCGGGGACCCTCGCCCTGCGTTGCCCCGGCCCCTGGCGCTCGGCCGAGGGACGCAGAGCCCCAACCCCTGCCTGGGCACAGGGCCCTGCTCGCCTGGGAAGCCCGGGCCGGTGGCGGTCGCAGCTGTGGCACCAGCGGCAGGAGCGCGTTTGTTTAGGGGGAATTGTGCCGTTTCAGGTCCCTGAGCCGGAGGACGTGGAGGTGGAAGAGCGGTGCCGCGAATGAGAGAGCGCTGCAGTACCGGGTGGGCGAGCAGATCCACGGCTTCACCGTGGAGCAGGTGAGCGGCGGCCGCCGCTGGCGTTGCCTCTGATTGTGTAAAGAAACTTCCCCGTGGCTGGAAGGCGCCTGGGGGAGGCAGGCGTCTGCACATTAAATACTTGCTTGGTCTGACATGAAGATGATTGAGGAGTTCCTTGTAGTTACTTCTCTGCAAACAAATGCTTTAGGTGCCATTAATACTTATTCTTATAGGGAGCTAATTCTAGAGTAAATAATGCGCCCCGTGAGCTTGTGTGTCTGCTGCACATGTGACCTTTCAGTGTGGCCTTCTAAAAGTCCCGACATGTAACGGAACTTCACTGTGTGAATGTGTTCTTATAAACACATTCGAGTATTTCCTTTATTTCCTAAGACACTTTTAATACCTCTGTTGGAAGGCTGCCATGAAATTAAGTTGAATTTGTTTCTACTTTTTTAAAGCAAAAAAGCCGTAGTAGAGAGTAAAGTTTATTTGTGAGAAGTGATTGCTAGTGACAGAGGTAGTGGTGGAACTTGCTTTTTCTGTATGTGCCCTAGCCACTGACATTTGAATATATGCCTTTTCTTTCTGTATTTCTGATTGAATTTTTATCTGTACCATAAGAGTATGATTCTTTGGTGGTAGTATCCTTTCACTGGGTTATAAATTTCATTTAAATTTTATTTTCCATTTGTATTGTTATTTTTTCCCCTCAAACCACAGGAACAAAAATTTGTTTAATACTGTATAAGCCAGTATTATATATAGGACCAACAAACTGTAATTCATATATCATGCACTATTTATTTGACCTAGTTAAGGTCACACTGCAGTACAGATGTTTTCTTCCAATGCAGGTGACAGCTGTTCCTGAGCTGTTCCTGACTGCAGTGAAGCTTAGTCACAATGGTACAGGAGCCAGGTATTTACATGTGGCTCGGGAGGACTCCAATAATCTGTTCAGGTAATATTAATGTATTAATATAGGCATTACACATTCAATCTCCATATCGCCTTGTTATTTTTCAGTTGTAATCTAGCATCATGGCTGGATTATTCTGTGATAACAGGGGGGACAGTAGTTCCTTTGTAGGGCTTCTTAAAATTTTTCAGGTTGGAACAGATATCCTGAAGTCTGTTCAGTCTGCTGCTCAAAACAGCATCAGTGTTTAATACAGATCTAGTTCCTGCATTGAAAACTTTCAAAGACAGAGATTATGCAACCATAAGCTTCCATGAAATTTGTTATTTGAGCCTTTAGGGTGTAAAGAAATGTGTTTACTCGTGTTCTGAAAATGTCAGTACTAACTCTAGAAGTAAGTGTGCAGAGGCTGTGCATCCTCTGAAGGAGATGGCTGAGCACTCAGGAGTTACATCTGGTTTGTGCCATGGTAGCTGTTAGGTAGTGATGGTGCTCCCATAAGTCAGAGGTGCAGGTAGGAGTGGGTGGACTTCTCCTCCCAAATGACTGCATCGCTCTCCCTGCTCTCTCTTGCAGTATCCAATTCCGAACCACTCCGATGGACAGCACCGGGGTCCCACATATCCTGGAGCACACGGTGCTGTGTGGTTCCCAGAAGTATCCCTGCAGAGATCCTTTCTTTAAAATGTTAAACAGGTCACTGTCCACTTTTATGAATGCATTCACAGGTAAGCCCAAAGGAAATAATACCACTTGAAATGCATGTGGTTTTATTGCAGTAGAGCTGTCTTTTGGCTCTCCTTAATTTGGCTTTGGGGAGCCATTATTATTGGGTGTGAATGTTGTGAGATATTAAAAAACTAATAAGGCAAGACGACAAAATATGTCTAGTTCATTTGTCAGTTACAAAGTCCCACTAGAGCTAGAGCTCTGTAGTATACAAAAATACATTTAATTATTTGTATGGGTATATGGCTAAAGCAAAGTTTTCATGGTAAAAGAGCTGCAGTGTTAAATATATGTATTCCTCAGCAAAAATACATTTCATTTAGTACGTTCATTTAGTACGAGAAATTAAAAATCAGGGGCAAAATGCATCTTAGACTTTCCAAAGTTCTGATTATTTTTACATTTATTTATATGCAGCTAGTGATTACACACTCTATCCATTTTCAACACAAAATCCTAAGGATTTTCAGAACCTCCTGTCAGTGTACTTGGATGCAGCTTTCTTTCCATGTTTACGTCAGCTAGATTTCTGGTAAGACAGTTTGAGATGTATGCAAACTTTACATTAAAAAAGAAATCCCTCCCCAAAATCTTCAAACTCTCAACACTTGCTGTTATTAATTTTTCAGGCAAGAAGGTTGGAGGTTAGAACATGAGAACCCAGCTGATCCTCAGACACCTCTAGTCTTCAAAGGAGTTGTTTTTAATGAAATGAAAGGGGCATTTGTAAGTTTTGTGAATGTTTGGTTTAAGTTCTTACAGATGAAGTAGCTTCAGCTGTAGGTTATCAATGGCATTATTGCACTTTGGAAAATTTAAGTCATAGTCAAGTCAACACTGTTGCATAGATTTTTTTTTTTTTTAAAGTTAACCTGTATAAAGTTTGTTTACTTATAGAAAGGCACTTTGTTAATGGATTTTATGATAAAATACTCTCTTGCATTAGCATGGAAACGTAGCTAGCTTTATTAAAGTACATGGAACTGCATGCTTATGTGAGGAGGTTGTGCAAGTTAGAGCTCTGAGGTCTTATTAATGAGCACCTTTTGTCTTTAAAATATATTTTGATGGCTTTCACTGAAATGTAGTATTTTCCTATTAAGACAGATAATGAGCGGATATTTGCACAGCACCTGCAGAACAAAATCCTTCCTGACCACACTTATGGTGTAATTTCTGGTGGAGATCCATTATGTATTCCTGACCTTACATGGGAGCAGCTTAAGCAGTTCCATGCCACACATTATCATCCAAGCAATTCCAGGTATGTGAGATTGGCAATTAACTTCCTGAATTATTGGGTTAGTGCTTTGTATTTTTGTGAGGAGAAAACCAGAAAAACCAGATGTAGTTTTTATCGACATGGCCAGCAACGAAGATAACCTATGCCCTGCAGCAGCTAGAACAGTGTGGAAGCAAGGAATAGTTTTCTAGAAAGAGCAGTGAGGAGTGAATTGAAAGCAAGAAAGAAGGGTTGCTGGTTTTCTTGGGTGTGTGTTTGCCTAATCTGAGGATATGTTTTAGAAATTGATTGACCTGAACTTATATCAGCTGGGGGGAAAGAGAGCATACTAGTAAGTGTTCAGCAGTAATGTTAGGCAGTTAAGATACAAGTAGTTAAGATTCAGCTAAAGGTTCCTATCCTATTTGAAGTAGCACAGATTAAGTTAGAAGTTACAGATGAATGAATTAATTTCTTCCTGCATCACGTTACTGTAGTAAGTTCTAAATCATGAATAGTAGTTGGATTCAGGTACTGATTCGGTTGGTATTAATAAGATACTTAAACTGGAGGTCAGTTTGAAAGTTATATGCAGGAAAATAATTCTTTCTTCTGTACTAGTTTTGTGGCCAGTCTGTTATTCTGATTAATTTTTGGAACATCAGCTTGGGTCATGAGAATGAACTTAAAATTTCTTGATTTTTCTCATCATCCCAAGTATTCTACTGTACTGCTGTTGAGTTTTAAATTGGAGGATGAGATTTACCTGAGGCATAGCTTGTGCTCATATTTGGTCCAGTGGAAGACTTTTAGGTATGGGAGTGTGTTTGGTGGAGTGACCTATAGAACCCATAGACAGACAAAACCTAGGACATGGATCATTGTATTTTATACATGAAGTGTGAGGATCATAAGAATTTTCTCTTCTGAAACTTAGGAGCATTGGGTTTTCTGGCTTCAATTACTAGTATGTTTTTTTCTGTAACATTGTATATTCCTGCAACTGAACAAATTTGAGCATAATAAAACTGAATGTATTGAAAATAATAAAGTGTTTTGTGGCCCACAAGCTCAGAAATATGAATTTTTATCAAAAAATCTGTGAGGTTTTTATATGTTGCATAGGTTGAAGACCCCACAGAACTTTTCCACTCCAAATGTTACAGAATTACTGGAAAGCACATGAAATTCAGAGTATAATACAAGTAACTACTGTAAATTTCATATTAAATGCTTAATCCCAATATTTTACTTGAAATGCAGATTTTTCACTTATGGTAACTTTCCACTGGAGCAACATCTGAAGCAAATACATGAGGAAGCATTGGTAAAGTTTGAAAGAATTGAATCAAATACTGACATCCCAAAACAGAAACTCTGGGAAAGGCCTGTAAGTAAAACCAGCAAACAAGCAAAATCCACTAACCCCAAAAACCCCCCAGCTTAATATTTTTACCTAATCTGCTGGAGTTACTCTTCTGTTTAGAGTAGTGTAAATGAGCTGAAGTATTATTTTTTGTTACATGGGGGAGAAACTACAGTTACTTTTGAGTTTCAGTAATGTAATGATTGCCTGCAGTTGTTTGTGTTTCTTATTTCCAATTTTCAAGTCCCATGTCATTTGAAGCACTTTCATTACTTTCATTAGCCCTTTCATTTAGGGTTAATGAAAGAAATACTGATACTTAGTGTCAGGAAATACTTTATCTAATGGTATATAGTCTTCCAAACATTGATATAATTCCCTTGTTTTTTTCCTCAAAAATAATTCCCTTGTTTTTTTCCTCCCCTCTCCTCATTTTCCTCCCTGGCTTGTCCAGAAGTGTAAGCATTTCTATCAGAAACAGCTCAGAATGTTATTTATGGCCAAACTTCCTTCAACCTCTCCTATATTGTCCACCTATAAAAATTGAGAAGCCACTCACATTTTTCAAGATAGTGTATGTTTCCTTATGGATGTTGAATGCACTCATAAGCATCTGTAAAATTATTTTAAATAATTGGAAAGATGATGCTGTGAAGATGCAGGTAATTTTTTGTTTCTAACTTCTGCTCTTAGTGTGTATCATTTATTGTACTTTTTAGAGAGAACAGAGGATAACATGTGGCTTAGACTCCTTTGCTGCTGATCCTTCCAAGCAGACCACTGTCAGCGTCAGCTATTTGTTGACAGAGTAAGTATATCAAAATGAAATTACGAATGAAAGGTTCATTTTAGATCTTTTTTTAGCAAGTTGCAGGCTTGTTTCTTGTCCCCAGTCCCTCTTGATAAATGTAATCTCTAAAGAAAATAATGCTATGGGAAAATAGATCAATCCTACTTTAATAAATAAAAGTTTAATTGCTGAATAGTTTGCTTTAGTGGATGGACACATGAAAAATCAAGTGTTACTTTCCAGAACTGTTCAGTGGATGACACATTAAACATTGTCTTCTTTTCAATTCCTTGCCATATGCAAGCTCTCATGTATGACCCTGCTACCAGCTTATCTCCCCTTGCAGCCCAATTTAAATTGCTTCCCTGGTAGTTAAAACAAATGAAAGATGCAGAAGCCTTCCTGTTTCCCTGAATTCTGATGTGGGGTTCATGGCTGACAGTTATTTCTCCCTTGCTCCCTCTATCTTTGTTTTCTAGTTCTTTTGGAATGGTCTCAGTGACACTAGGTGTCACTTATGGTTTTTAAGAGCTAACAGTTTTTCTTCAGTATTACAGACACTTTTGAAACGTTCACCCTCAGCCTGTTGTCTTCCCTGTTGGTTGATGGGCCGAATTCTCCTTTTTACAAAGCCTTAATTGAGTCTGGTGTTGGTACAGATTTTTCTCCTGATGTTGGGTAAGTGTTGCAATTCACATTTCCTCACTACAAGCAATGTTAGAAAAACTAAAAAGCAATTTTAAGTTGGGAGAATTCATCTCTTATGCAAGCAATTTACACCAGAGTAATCTTATTTTAGTATTAAAACATCGTAAGGGTTTCTCCTGGTGAACTGTAAAAAGCATTCTCAGATGTAACTTTTGGCTCATCAAAGTACTTGCACAGAAGCTAAGTTGGTTTAATCCAAGCTATATTGTTTACAGCTTATGAACCATAAAAATGAATAGATGGAATAAAATATAGAATACTTTCAGTGCCTTAGTTTACCTGGGATTTTCATTCTGGACATTTAAGTATTACTCAGAAGTGTTTGTGAGCTCTTCTCTGTAACCGTGTTGCTTTTATTGCTTTAATTCTGTGGTTTAGTGGTGGATAGGTTTGTCACAAATGTACCTTTTTGCAGTCAGGTGCTGTTAACTTGCCATCACCTCAGTACAAAGGTGTATTTCAGCTGACACTTGCTCCAGCTGGAACTCCCAGTCCTTGCTTCCAGCTGCAGCTCCCAGCCCATCTCCTGAGTGCGCTGCAGGCTGAGGGTGGCCACATTATCTGCGCTGAACTTGGGCTCAGCTGCTCATCACACTTTGCCTTTTTTGTCACCACAAAGAAAGAAGTGCTTTCTAGGCATGATTCATCTGACTGAAGATTTCTAGACTTCAGGATGACAAAAATCATGCCTTTTTATCCAGTGACTCTCTCAGGTGTTTGAGTGGGAAAGCCTTTTATGCTCATCCATGATTTTAATGTCTTACCCTGCCTAGCTTGACCTGTCTCTACATGAAGTAATTGGCTGTGTGCAAGTCCTGTGCCGTGTAGACATCTTAATATTCCAGAGTATGGCAGTAGAAATAAGTCTTTAGATACTGAAGTAGGGGTTATGTTGTATTTTTTGTCACCTGCTCCTTTTCCAGGTTGGCTGGATTGATGCGGAGTTGAACTGTTCAGTGAGCTGGCTTTAATTTGCCATAATTTTTGTAGTGATGAATCTACAAGAATAAGTTTTGAGTCCAGAGATGAGTGTTGCAGAATCCAGTGCCTGAGCCTGCCACTGAATTACTTCTGTAGTGTTTAGACATGTAATAGTGGTAGTTTATGAGTGTGTGAGCACTTGGGGTTTTTTTTTGTTGGCTTTGGTTGGAACTGCTAGGTGTTCTGTATTTCTACAAGTGCCAATTTGTATCTCTGAAGATGAGCACCGTAATTAGTCCTGCCTGATAGCTTGGACAAAGTTGTGTTTACTGTTAGAAGTTTTTTTAATACAGTTGATAATAATTGCAGCAAACATGGAAAACTTCACATTAACCACTTACTTTACAATAACTGCTTTAGAAGTACTGATCCACTCACCTGCTTAAGTAGAATGTGTGTGTTTGATGTTACATGCAGCTAGAATTTTCACCCTAAAAAGAGAGACTTCTTTACCTGAAATTACAGATGAATGGGAAGATGAACAGAAAATAACAGCTTTACTTCTGTAGCTGCTTTTCTTTCTCTGAAACCATATGCTGTAGGTTTTCTTAACAGTGCCTAGTACTACTGAAATTGAACAAAAAACGCTTTTAAGTTCCATTTCTTGCCTCTTTGATAATTATTTTACTTTCTATCTAGCTTTTAGAATCTTGTGTGTTTGTATATGTGGAAACAATGGGTATTTTTCCCTTCTCCTGCCTTTGTTGGCAGCTTTAATTCTTAAGTTCTAGTATGTGTCACTGAGTTGGTTATGTTTTATTCTAGGTTTAATGGTTCAACAAGAGAGGCTTATTTCAGTGTGGGTCTACAGGGTATTGCTGAAAGAGACATTGCTACTGTGAAACAGATAATTGACAGAACAGTCGATGAAGTTATTGCGTGAGTAATGCTAAATTTTTAAGAATACTCTTAGTTAACAAATAATATGTAGGCATGTAATAACATGCCTTAAAAATCTAATTGCATTACAATAAAGGCACCAAAGCAGAAGGAATATTTTTCAATTCTCTTAAAACTTGTGTCTGCTACTTCCTGTATTGTAGCTTGTTCTCATCAGTGTAACCTTCAGGAGTTTAATGATGTTAGTTCAATTTCTCTCAATGACACAACATGATTGGGTTATTTCATACCAATTTTAATTCAGTGTGAAAGATGTTATGTTGTAACACTTCCTTTATCAATCTAATAATTCATTTTCATAATTTCACTTTAAGTGTTAATGGATATGATTTCCTTCTCTCTTCACCCCTTCCCAAAGGAAAGGATTTGAGGAAGATAGGATTGAAGCTCTACTTCACAAAATTGAAATACAGTTGAAGCATCAGTCTACGAGTTTTGGACTTGCCCTGACGTCTGTAAGTCTGTGTGTGTGGTTTTTTTAAGAACAGTTTAAAAAAATCTACTACCTATGTCTTTATAAAATACACGGTCATTTTGTCAGCTCCTGATCTGTAAAACTTTTAAGTTCTCTTCCTTTGTCATATTATGTACATCTTTCTTCAGTAGCTGTCAGACTGTTTGTGGACTTCCCCCTGTATGAGTTGATCAGGCACTGAGCTTGTTGGCTTTGCCTGAACAGCAGCTTTGATTGTAGTAGCACTGGTTACTTTTATGAAAGGCATATCATACTGGCTCTGGGAACTGTATGTTTTGGCTAGATGCCTGTATATTTTCTAAAACCCAAATAGAAGAACTGTATTTTTCTATGGACGTTAGGATTATACTACTGTGATATAATTTCTAGATTCACAAGGGAAAATAAACACGAATACAATTCTTGGCCTCAAATTTTAATACCAAACTGTTACAGAAAATCCATTCCACAGCAGAATGTTGTGTCTTGCAGTCTGCAAATCGTCTTATGTGTGGTATGAGTGAGGTGTGGTATATGCTGTCACTGTGCAAATCAGGGTCTCCTGTAGCCATTCGTTCTCTCTTCTGTTCTTTTCTGCTCTGCAGCAACTTCACTCCCTCAGTGGCTCTTCTGCTTTCTGTCTCTCAGGTGATATGTATTCTTTATATGAGCAGCATTTCATTCCTAGGTATGTACAGTTAGGCAAAGAAGCAGAGCCCTGGATTAACAGGACATTTGTAAATGGGAGAACACAAACAAAAGCTGTTTCAGATCAGATTGCCGTGCAGCTAAATAATCAAATTGTGGATATTTAAGTGCCTGTCATGTTTCATGGTAAATCTGGAAAAATACACCTGATTTTAATTGTCTGTACTTTGTGGCACGTCTTCAGATGTTGTGAGTAATTCTATCTGATGAAATAATTATACATTTAACTTTATCCCTCAATGTTTTTAAGTCTTGAAATTGATTCAACTGCTATGCCTTCATTCTAGAAAAGAAAGCTCTTGGATATTTCTTGCTTTTAAAGACCAGTCTTGCAGCATTTAGTGTTAATACTCCCATAGAGGAGAGTGTTTCCCTGAAGTCATGTTTTAGAAGTTGGCTTTGACGAGGGCCTAGTTATAACTGCAGTGATTGTAGAATCATAGAATGGTTTGCTTTGGAAGGGACCTTTGAAGATCATCCAGTTCCAGCCTCCCTGCCATAAGCAGGGCCATCATTCATTAAATTCAGTTACTTAGAGCACTTTTGATATGTTTTCAAACGCTTCTAGAGAATGGGGCACCCACAGCTTCTGTCAGCAACCTATTCCACTCTCAATAGTAAAGAATTTCTTCTTTATGTCCAATCTAAATCTGCCCTCTTTCAGTTTAAAACCGTTGCTGCTTGTCCTGTTTGTACAGGATGTGTAAAAAGTCTGTCTTCTTAAAAGCCCCTTCATATATTGAAAGGCCACAGTAAGGTCTCTCCAAAGCCCCTTTCTTCTCCAGATTTCTTGAACAACCTCAAGTCTCTCAGCCTGTCTTTGTAGGAGAGGTGTTCAGTACTTTGATCATTTTTGTGATCCTTCTCTGATCTACTCTAACAGGTCAATGTCTGTCTTGCACTCCAGGGCTGGATGTTGTACTTCAGCTGGGGTCTAATGGGAGTGGAGGGGCAGCATCACCTCCCTTTCCCTGCTGGTCCTGATTCTTTTGGTACACCCCAGCATACAATTGGCTCTCTGAGCTGGGAGCACACATTGTGGTCTCATTTCCAGTTTCATCCACTAGTATCCCCAAGCCCTTCTCTACAGGTCTGCTTTCAAACCTTAAATCACTAAACTTGTACTGATTACTGGTCATTGCCCCAGTCCCAGTGCAGGACCTTGTACCTGCCCTTGTTAGAACTTCAAGAGGAGCATGTAGGTACATTCCTCAAGCCTGTCCAGGTCCCTCTGGATGGCATCCCTTCCCTCCAGATCCACCACACCTCTCAGCTTGGTGCCATCTTCAAACTTGTTGTGAGTGCCCTCCGTGCCACTGGCTGTGTAATTAATGAAGATGTTGAATAGTGTTGGACCCAGTACAGACCCCTGAGGGACAGGCAGTACTTGTTACTGATCTGCCCTTGGATGCTGGCTGTTGGAATGCAACTGCTTTCATGTCACCATCCAGCCAATTACTTATCCATCCAATAGTCCATCCATCAAATCCATCGTTCCAATCTAATGGTGAGGAATATTGTGTGGGACTGCCATAAGTCCTGTGAAAGCCAAGGTGGGTAACATGAGCATTGATATTAGGAAAAAACTGTTGACAAGAGGGTGGTCAGACATAGGAATAGGCTCTCCCCGGTGGCTGGGATAGAGCTGAATCTGTTCCCAGTGGCTGGAAGGGGGCTGTGTTCTGGGTTTGTGCTAGTAACACAGGGATATTTTCAGTATTGCTCAGTGTTGGCACAGTGTCAAGGCCTTGTCTGCTTGCCCCTCACCCCACCAGCCAGGAGGGGCAAGGAGCTGGAAGGGGACACTGGGGACAGCTGATCCCAGGTGACCCAAAGGTTGTCCCACACCGTGCTCAGCAGTAAGAGCTGAGGGAAGAAGAGAGGGGCGATGTTTGGAGTGATGGTGTTGTCATATCAGGGAATTTCCACAGAACAGATAAAAACAGTTACTACTGGAAAATGCTGAAGTCTTATGAACCTGCTTGTACTCAAAGAGATAAGAAATGGAGGATTTGACAGTTACGATGCATTTTATCTCTATATAATGCCTTCTACAGTTTTTATTGTATATGTCTTGGGATTTTTATACCTTGTTTTGCTTGTTTTTCCCCATTCACAGAGAGTAGAAATGGAGAAACTTTTGGTATCTTGAACATGTGATGTTTTGGAGAACTTCCAATAGCAACTTAAGCATACTCAAATTAGAAAATCAAAGAAATATGCTGGAGATATTTCTGCTTTTTTAGTATTTATCCAGTCTAATTTACATACTTTACATGTTTGAGTCACCTTCTTATAAATCATTTCAGCTAGCTGATACAAAACTGTAGTATTTATGTACTAATTTGTCTCTACCACCTGTTTCTGTTTTCATTCTTTCTTGAGCGGAAAAATTAATTTTAATGTGAGGGACTAAAGAATATCACAGTATATTTCCAGATATGCACAGCTATGTAAAAAAAAGAGTTGTAATTTAAAAAATGATGGTTTGGTATGGTGAAATTAGAGGCAAGAATGATGAGAACAGGAGATAGGCCTTGATGGAATAGAACTTTTATCTGAATAATATTTTTCCCTCTACAGCTACATTAACACTACTCATTCTGTGTCTGTTTTTCAAGTATAAATGTTAAGGTGGTTTTGGAACGTGAATGCTGTCAGAGAAATGTAGATGGATTGTCCTGCTTACCTAATTATTCTTTCCCGTTCAGTACATAGCCTCATGCTGGAATCAAGATGGGGATCCAGTGGAGCTTCTGAAGATTGCAGATAAAGTCTCTCGGTTCAGGCAGTGTCTTAAAGAAAATCCCAGATTTCTTCAGGAAAAAGTTAAAACATACTTAAAGGTAGGCAGACTTACAGGAAGTTATCTTGTATTTTTAAGTCACAATTTTGTATTTGAAGTTAAACTGAAGGCTAATTTCATATCACCATATTGCCTGTTTCTAGGTGTAGATTGAACAGCAACATATTCACATGAAACATTAATTTTAATGTTTTCAGTTTCCACTTTGCAAAGTGGAAAAAAAATTATCTGGCTGGTCATTTGGAACCACATTTAACAGAATGCTTATAAAGTGCTAGTGTTTTACCAAAGGGTGATTCATATAGAAGGGCATATCTCTTTCCTGAGAAGTTCAGATGTGTACAGAGAATTTTGAACATAGTTATGTGTTCCTTAGTATTGACACAGCAAGGTGTATCTCCTTTTTCTTGCAAAGGATTTGGTTACAAGTAAGATTGACTTGCTGTTCCTCATGTTCATTGAACTGCTGTCTGAATTTTGCTGTCAGTGCCAATTACTTTTTGCTCTTTCTCTTCTTTTCCTTTCCATAAGTTCTGGAGTTTTTGAAGAAATGAAAAATAAACAGTAAAGGCATTATAATGCTGAATAGTTCTGAAGGCCTGAATTAGTTAATTAAAAAAAAAAAACAACCAAAAAATCCAGTATTACCAACTCAGGTAGTGTGGTTTTTTGTGGGGTTTGTTTTGTTTGTTTGCTTTTTTTGGTAGGTTTTTGGTTTTTTCTATTTTCCCTAGTCAGCTTGTTTGTTTTGAAAGGCAAATTTATTATAAGTAACTATCACCCTGATTGGAGTAAATGTTGATTCTAATATACTAAAAGCAGCAAGAGACAGTGGCATCAGTTGAAATCAGTTTTCCTAAGAACATTGACTAGTGTCTGGAGGTAGTAGGAAGCTGTTGGCTTTTAGCTTCTGTAGAGAAGAAATACAGGTGCAGTATTTTTGTGCATGTCCTTTACTGCACAGTTCTGTAGAGGGTACTGAGGCAAAGGCACATCTCAGTAGGAAATTATGAGAACAGTTGGATGTTCTTACATCAAAAGATTATGCACTGTTGTACGTTGTGCTGGGAAATTATTAAAGCAGACAGGCAGCAAGGGAGAGAATGCCATTCATCCTGTCCATTTTGCTATGGCTGTTAATTATGTGTTTCCCTCTTCAATTCTGTAGTCAGGTTTCTGTAGTCTTTTCACACAGGCATGGGGAAGAGTAAACTCATTAAATAGAATGTGATTACATTGTCCCAAATTACTGGTGTCTGTCAGTGCCAGATGTTGCTGTTTGACCTCTACATTGAGCTGGGCATTTTTTGAGGTCACTTCCTTTCCTGTTATGGAAAATGAAAGTTGAGTAATTTTGATATTAAAATTCCACAGTCTGTGTAAACAAAGAAGAATTCAACAGCAGTTGCTACACTTGCATAACTCCTGGAGTTCCTGACACAAGGCTGATGTGTAAAGCATTTCTGAGCAGGATAAGGCATGCACATTCTACATCATAGGGGATCTCTGTGCACTCAAGCTTGGGCAGGTTGGAAGAGGTGTTTAATCAAACCCTCCTGCATTTAACAGAATTGCTCCATCTTAGAACACCCTCCAGATAAAACTCACGGCGTGTAGCTCTGTAGCATTATGTACAGTTGTTTAACCTGGGTTTAATTAAACTAATCAGTACTGTGTGCTGTTGAGGGATTCTGACTCTAGCCTGAAACTTAGCAGAAGGCTGTTGGTGCTTGTTCTTGTGGTGAGCAGCCTCTTCCCCACAGCAGCTTGTTCTGTGTGAAACCAAGGGTTCAGTCTTTGTGGTTGTGATGCTTTTGATAGCATGCAAGCCAAATGATGCACAGGCTGTTTGTCTGCAGCTGATGGAGCAATAATCTGAGGCAAGGAAGTTGCCCTCAGAATTAATGTTTTCTTTTGGGATGTATTTCTGCAGGATAATCCACACAAACTGACTCTCTCTATGAGTCCAGAGGAAGACTACCATGATAAACAAGCAAAAATGGAAGCAGAAAAGCTGGAAAAAAAGGTTAATGCACTTTCTGAAGAAGAAAAAACACAAATCTTTGAAAAAGGTTAACTTGCTATTTCACATTTTTATTGTATAACAGTTTTTCAACTGTTGTTCTGTAGAATCTTAAATTGTCAGGCACTCTCGAGCATCTGCTTTGAAAGGGATGGGTTTTATTCTGTTGCAAATTTGTGTATTTGTTATGTTATAGGGCTATGCAGTGTAGTGCTTACATTACAGTGGTGTATTCCATTAGTTTTAACACTCAAAAATGGAAGGATCAATGTCTTCATTTGGGCAGAATAAAGAAAATTGCTTTAAAATACCAATCTGTTCATTCTCTCCCATGTTAACTTACACAGAGTAGAAGATGAATTCACAGAATCCCAGAACAGGTCAGGTTGGAAGGGACCACCGTGGATCATCTGGGCCAATCTCCCTGCTCAGGCATCCTAGGGCATGTGGCACAGGATTGCATCCAGGGGGTTCTCCCTTCAGTGAGGGAGACTCCACACCTTCTGTGGGCAATCTGTTCCATGCTTGGTCACTGCACAGTAAAGAAGTTCTTCCTTATGCTCAGTTGGAACTTTTTCATGTATCATTTTCTGCCTGTTGCCTCCTGTCCTTTTCTCAGCGCCACCAAGCCTGGCTCCATCCTCTTGGCACCCTCTCTTCAGACACTTACATATAGTGTACCTTGAAGCTGTTTATTTATGAGCATGAGGTCTGCTCTGTGCTCCTATAAAACTTGTATTTTGTAGTTACATTTCCTATGTTTTCTGGTTAAAAAGCCAACTTTTATAGAACTAATGCTGGGTTTAACTTATTCTAGAGAATGGCTTACTGCTTGAAAACTGTGAGCAGTCATCTCATTTTGTTAAAGCAGTGTCTTGTCACAGAAATCCTCCAAAAATGTGGCGTTAATCTTCTGGAGCTTTGGTGTGTGACAGGAGATAGGGGAGCACAAAATCAGAGGAGTCTTTCTGCTTACAGAGATAAATTGGAGAGTACTCAGAGGTGACCAGCTAGTATCTGAGAGTCTGAAATGTGAAAGTAATCACAACAATTTAGCTGCATCAGTGTTCTGACAGAGCACTTGAGTAAGAACTGGAGTGGATTGGGTCAGAAAGAAGCTTCTTATCTGCCAGGTCTGGGTCGATGCTTGCAGATCTGAGTGACAGGACAGACTGGCAGCTGTCACTTAAAGATTAAATTACATGTTACTGTAAACGGGTTTTGAAGAGGGGATTGAAAAGAGAATCTAACAAGAGTGTTCTCTTTGCTGTTGTTACATGATAATCTTCATAATTTGCTTTAGTAAAATATTTGCAAAATTTCCAATTGAAGATGCCAAATGTGACTCTTGAGTTTTTCTGGTCCGCATCATCTCAGTAGGTTTTAGATCTTGACAACACGTTCACTACAAGCTGAAAATTAAAATTTGATATTCTCTCTTTGCTAGGTTTGGAATTAATTGCTCTTCAAAGCAAACCTCAGGATACCTCTTGTCTCCCAGCTTTAAAAGTGTCTGACATTGAGCCCAAAATCCCCTTCACTGTGCTGGAGACAGCACTCACAGGTTAGTGTCACCACTGTCTTGTGTCCCAAAGAGCAGCACTGTTGGGTTCCCTGGCTGGTGGCCCAGCTGTGGCCCCTTGCCCAGTACATGGACTGGCTTTGTGGCCCACAGTTGTGCTCTTTTTCCTCCACTCCAGCCCAGGACCTCTGGGCAGACATGGCAGTGGATCCGCAGAGCCGTCACCTCTGAGGAGCAGCATGGATCAGCCTCCTGGCTTTCCAAGGGCTGGCAGGAGCTCCTGATGGCAGCTCCCTGCTCCAGACACACTCCCCCCTTGCCCTGCAGTCAGAGCAGTCTCTGGCTGGCATGTTCAGTGCTCTTGAGCAATTTCCCCACTTTGCAAAGGCTTACCCAGGTTGCAGAACTCTTGGTAGCTAGGGCAGCAAGCCTTCCTTGCTGCACTCCCTCCCTACCTGGTTTTTACAGAATACAACATACAGCAGCCATGGGGAAAAAAAAAGTTACTGTCATTCCTCATAACTTCAGTGCAGGTTTTTCCCTGCTTTGCTAGTGGTTTCCCCAGGAACTGATAGGAGATGGTAGATCTGAATTTTGTTACAGTTCTGTCAAAATTTTTCAGATAAATACTGTTCTGTAGTATATTTCTAATAGACATTTTTCTTCAAAAATTACTAGCAAGTGACAAGATTGTTTAATTTTGATGCAAAAAATAACCTAGTTTTGTGAAAATTCTAATGTATATTTTAATGGCCTGGCTTAGGAAGAGTATACAGTACAAGAAGCTGCTTTCCTCAATTTCTGAACAGATGAAGGCAAAAACAAGGAAGAAAAACTTTTTGACTTGTTCAGGAACAAGTTACTATTTCTTTTATTCGAATGCTCTCTCTAAAATATGACCTCTGTTAAAATAATTCTCTTTTCAAATTTTCCAGGTATCTATTACCTTCCCATGAACAGAAACAGAAAAATGCCTTTGGTGTAGCATTCAGAATAATGTGCAAAATTTAAACGCCAAAGGGCTCTGAAACACCAACAGAAAATTATTCTTAATGAGATGTTGTAAGAAATCACTTTGCTTTTGTGTGTTTGTAGTAGGAAGCTGCTGGTTATTCTTTGCTTTTATTTTTTTATCCCTAGCTGATGGAATTCCTGTGCAGTACTGTGCCCAGCCAACCAATGGGGTGGTTTATTTCCGAGCTGTTTCCAGCCTGAACACGCTTCCTGAGGAGCTCAAGCCGTATGTGCCGCTCTTCTGCAACGTCATTACCAAGTGAGAGCTTTACTTTCTTGGAAGCTGAAGCAACAGGCTGTAATACAGCTTGCAAAAAATGCTAATACTGCCTTTAATAGTTCCAGCATCTGTTCTTAGTATAAAAGGGAAAGGCTGATAAGTTGGTTTCCTGCAGAAGATTGCCTTTGTTCCCCAGCATTGCTAAATTGTTTCCCCTTCTCCACCAGTCTCTACATTGCTTTTTTGCATGGTGTCAACACAAGCATTCCCTCAACAGAAAATTTTTATAAATGGGAAATAGCCTAGCAGAGATTAAATTTTTTATTTGAGTAGACTTCTGCTGCAATTTCTTTATGTGGGGATAAAGAGTGATCCCATCAGAGGGGAAATAGGGGCACAGAGCAGAACAAGTGACCTGGACTGGGAGGAATATGTTTTTATTGATGAGAAAAACTCACATGATATTGTTCATGTTGTTCTTATGGATGTTGGTAGCAAGCCTACACATAAAGCATGCTTTTTAATACCACATTTTAAATTAGCAAGATGCTTTAATTGAAAAGCTTGCTGGGAAGCTTTTATAAGGCATGAAGCATTACGTTTGCTTGATAATGCAGCAAATTGTTTAACTGTTACTAAATTAGTATTGTCTTAAACAGATTACTTTACAAATGGTACATGGATTTTGATTTTGCTATATACCGAAAAGGGAAACAGATCTCTCTTGCTTTTCACAGGATGGGATGTGGAGCCCTTGATTACAGGGAACAAGCTCAGAAAATAGAACTAAAAACAGGTGGTATGTCTGTCAGCACACATATCATTCCAGATGATTCACACCTGGATGTCTATGAACAGGTAAATTAATCATAACATTTCAGGTGTTACACTTGCAGTAACAGTTCTGTAGTTATGGATCAGTCAGGGCTTCCAGGTAGATGGAATGTAGGTAGAAGCTAATGTGCATTGCAAACTGTGCATGGAAGGACTCCTGCCTCTTCTGTGAGATATAAATTAGATAATTACAGTAACTTAGTATTTTGTGTTAGGGGAGTGCTTGATGTGGGTGTTCTGTCTAAGGCAGTGCTTTGCTAGCATCTGTCACCATATTTTTGAGTGCTCCAAAGTATTTTGGAAGCAGAGGGTAGGGGACAGAAAAGCATGGAGTTACACACAGGGATTGCTGTTAACATGCTGTGTCACTGTTGGCAGCATCATTAGATGTGTTGGGCATAATAGTTCTGGCAATATTTCTTGAGATTTTTGCAAACTTGCTGGGGGTCTGCTCCATATGGATCCTGAAATTAAATTAAGGGAATTACCTTGGAGAAAAGTGTATCCTAGAAGAGAACTTGTACTTTATGGGAAAAAATATGAAATCTTGTGTCTGAATTGCTGCATGCTGTTGAGAAGAAGAAATAGAGAAATTGCCAGGCGTGCTTTGCAAGAAGAGCAATAACATTTTGGGTCTGCTCTGATTTCAGTAGCACAGCCTGTATTAGAGTGATTTTGTGATGTGTAGTATTAGGTTGACATCATTGCATCACTTCCGTGAAAAGTTACTGTGCATTTCTTGGGCCATTGCTGTGGTTGTCTTGTGTGAAGGGTTTTTTGTGTTTTGTTTATTTTTTTCCTTCAGGGTGTGCTCTTTTCATCTCTGTGCTTGGATAGAAATCTGCCAGACATGATGAATTTATGGAGTGAAATATTTAACAAGTACAGTACATTGGGTTTTGTTTGTTTGTGGGTTTGCATGTGTTTTGGGGTTCTGTTTTTCAGTCTTCCCCCAACCATTCTCCTCTTTTTAGAGATCCTACTTTGGGATTTATTTTCATAATTCTATCTCTAATGTCATTCTAAACTTATGCATTGCATCAAAAGCATGACTGTATAGTGGATTAAATGGAAAAGCAACAGTTTAAAAGCACTTGGTTGAACTTGAGATGATGAATGATTCAGTAAAATAAATTTCACTGGTGTCCTTTTGCATGAGACCTGCTTGTCTTCTTTTTCAGCCCAAGATTTGAGGAGGAAGAACATTTCAGAGTGCTGGTTAAGAAGACTGCCCAGGAGCTGTCAAATGGCATTCCAGATTGTGGGCATTTATATGCCTCTATTAGAGCCAGCAAAAACCTTACACCTTCTGGAGAGCTGCAGGAAATGTTCAGTGGGATGGATCAGGTGAGAAGTTAATAATGCCCTTCAGCAAGGCTGTGGAGTTACAGGCTGGTTTTTGTTAATTCTTCCTGTTGATTTAATCTGTGGTCTTTCTGTCTTTCCTTCCTGCACAGGTGAAGTTGATGAAGAGAATAGCAGAAATGTCTGATATTAAACCAATACTACGCAAACTGCCACGCATTAAGAAGTATTTATTAAACAGTGACAACATCAGGTGAGCTAAAAAGAAAAAGGGGCATTTTGGTTAAAGAGAGGCATGGCCTGTGAATGTGCTTTTCTCAGTGTACCTCATGGTGTTACGGGGTTTTATGAAATGGGACTTGTGTGGGAAAACTACAGAAATGTTAAATTCCCCTTGCTTACAGAGCAGTAGCCATGGTAGCTTATTTTGTTCAGTTTTTAAATGATATGAGAAACTTCGAGCAAATTGTGTAGGTAAGCTGTACCCAAAGCTTGTAAGTGACCTGTGCGATTTTACAGAAATAGTCAAAAATCTGCCTTTTATTTTTCCCTTCAAGGTGCCCATTAGACAGATACTGTTATATTGTTTTGTCACAGTTGAATATAGTTTGGTTTGGATTTTTGTTTCACTCCTCAAAGGAAAGCAATGACATTCTGAAACTTGCTTTATACATATATTGGAAAAAGTAAAGAGAGCACATTAAGATGTTTAATACCAGATGCATTAATTCCTAAAATGGGTCTCTGTGAAGTGTCTTAAGTTGCAAAGTTTTTTTTTAAAGCATGAAGTGATAAATGAGATTACGTAAATATCTGTACAATAAGAATCATATTAGGGCTGCCTGTAAAAAGAGGTTACAGAGAGCATTATTTTCCTTCAGAGACATTTTTATTTGCAAAACTGAGCTAGTCCTGTCTTGTGCACAGCAGTGGTTTGACAGCTACCGCTCAAATTTTGGTCTGAAAGTGTTCTAGGTCAAGCAAAAGAACAGCAATTGGAATGTATTTTTTTTTTCACATCAGATGCTAGATTGGGTATTTTGCCTTTCTGTTAATGAATACCTAAGATCACTGACCTAACATTCTGATGATTTAATAGAAAATGTTTAGAAAGACAAAATGGTACAAATTATAAAAGACCCTCTGAAAACACAAAACTGTATTTAAAAACTTGATATGTATTTTTGACAGATGTTCTGTGAATGCAGCACCTCAGCAGATACCAGAAGCATCTAAAGAAGTAGAGAAATTTCTAAAGGGCATAGCCAGAAGTAAAAAAGAGAGAAAACCTGTTCGTCCACATGTGGTTGAGGTGAGAAATTGTCATATGTGATTAGGGAATCAAATACAGTTGACTTGATTGTGTCAGTCTGTTGTGCAATCAGGAAAAGTTTGAAGTCAGATACTGTGTCCATGTAAAAATGTCTGAAGAAATCTGCCAGGCATCTCTGTGAGCAGCTGCTGTGTGTTTTGCCATGGAGTGTCTTCACTGCAGCACGGTGGACAGTAGAAATGCAGTAGATCAGCTGTTAAGCCTTACCCTGGGGTTACTGCTGTGCCGTGGGATGGGCAGAAAGAATGACTTCCTTTCCCTGTTGCATAAAACTGTAATTCTTTTTCAGCTGAGCTTCACTTCAAATTTTGGCCAAAAGCAGATAGGGCATGATGTGCAGTTCTTCAGTTGCATATGAGTTTGCTTTGTTATCAGGGTGTTCAGGACATTTGGCACAAAATACACTTGATTCAGTGGAGTTGACAAAGGATCTGCTCCCTCGCTGTGCAGATCTGTCTTAATTTCTGATGAAACTGGAATAAGCTCCCACTTCCTTATCCCTGAGTGAAATTATAGTTTGTAACATTATGGCCCTCATAGAATTTGGGTCTTGGTGTCTCTCATTGCCAGATAACTCTTGGAAGAAAATTAATTTGGCATTTGTTTAGGAAATATAAGGAAGCGATTGAGTACCTTGCTTATGTTTGTGAAGGCATGGTTTGATGACTGCCTTAAAGAGGTTTGAGTGGAAGGGGTTGCATTTATGGTTGTCTTGGTTTAAATTGTTAAATCATTTATTATGAGGACTGGCTCTCTTGTAGAAATCTTCAGAAGTGAAACCTGTGGGAAGTGAAATGGTTACTGGTTTGCAGATCACAAGGAAGTTAATTAATGTAAGTACATTATTGGTGGGAGATCTTGGTATTACAGAGCTGTTACTAATAGTAATTGTTCATCTTAAGATGTTACAGAATCACAGCACTGAAACATAATTCCTGCCCTCCAGTTCCACAACTAACCATCAAACTTAAACACTTCCAGTTAGTCCCTTCCTTTCCTTGGTCCCTCCCTAAATGATTCTGAGTGTGAATGACACCTGACAGAAGAGCATTAGTGAAAATGAAGATCTATATTTGGCTACAGGAATGAAAAGCATGCCCTGAACTCTCCTTTTAGAAGAGAGGGGCAAGGAGAGCTCAGCCCAGTGCTGGCCAGTGTTGTAAATACGCTGCTCTGCTCGGATGGGGAGTTCTGAAATAGCAGCACTGGAGGTGTGTAAGGATCTGCTCGTGCTTAAGTGAGCACACAAGCAGATATATGTGTGAACAAGGCAAAAGAGTGAGCTCTGCAGAGGCCCAGAGACATGAAGAGGATTGGAAGTCTGGAAGAATTGAGTCTGTTGCAGGGGATGTTTGAGCAGGAATCTATACTACAGCTACTGTCGTAAATAGTTTACTTTTTTTGTGGATACACAGTTTCTGACTCTGTTTTCAATGTCTAGAATGAATGGATTGGGATATGATGTAGTGACATGTATGTGTGACAAGTGGAGAATTATGAACATGTGTTTCAATCAGAGTAAATCTGTGGTTGAATCCAAACTTCTTGGTAGTGATTTAAAATCTGCAGAACTGAGAAATGAGGGTACAAGGATGGGTAGCCCATGTATGGTGTCCCTCTCCTTTAGTTTTCCAAGGCAGTTCTTTGTACTGGATTGCTTATACAGGCAGAAGCAAAATGCCACTGGTTGCAGGGTAGGATAAATGGCATTTTTAGCATTTGTGTCTATCTTTATGTTTGGCAGAATTTCTTAGTTCTCAAAAAAGTGAGAGTTCTCAGGTGGATAATTGTCTCTGCTGCTGTGACAATAATGTGTTCTTCTCCTAGGATCCTACTTTCAAGCCATGCCAGATGAAGACCCATTTTGTACTTCCCTTCCCAGTGAACTATATTGGGGAATGCATTCGAACTGTTCCCTACACAGCTGCAGACTATGCCAGGTGGGAAGCACAACATCAGGGACCTTCTCTGTGCACTGCACAGCACAAAACAAAATGGAAAGGGTTGGGCTGACTGCAGAAAATGGAGTGTTGATAGAAAATGATTTGCAGTACATTTGTCACAAAATCTTCACGAAGCAACTGTTGCGTGTCTGGGCCCACAGCAGCCCTGCTGAGATAATGTTGAGATAAACTAATGAGGGGCTGCTTTCCCCATCTTGAAATAAAGAGCCCTGCCTACTTGGACTTGTCCTGACTTGACAGTCCTATTGCATGTAACAAAGTTCAGTGCCCCTCTTAGAGTGATGAGAGCTGTTCAGCTGATACTGAGTAATGCTGTTGTGACTGTCAGTTTACAAGAAGCAGTGCATTGCAGATGGGGATTTGGGTGAGCTTTAGAAGCAGTTGAGACTAGTATTGTTGCCCAGTTCACATCTTCACTGCTTCTGTTTCTCTCATTTCAGCCTTCGAATTCTCGCGCGGTTGATGACAGCTAAATTCCTACACACAGAAATCAGAGAGAAGGGAGGGGCTTACGGTGGAGGTGCTAAACTCAGTCACAATGGCATATTCACATTTTACTCCTACAGGTAACTGCATTTCTTTCCTCTTGATGACTGAGGGGGGGCACTGAGTGCATTTGGCTGTGTCTTAATTTTGACATTGTAGCAGTCTTTCAAGAAGTGAAATAAAAGGGATGAAATTAAGTGAGTGATTCAGTGCTGATGAAGTTAGATTTCCTAATAAAACCATCCTTGCTTTCTCTTGTTTGTGTCCTTGGGAAAGCTTAATTTATCTGTGCTGGTAGCAACCACTGCTGCACCTCTGCACTTTGGTGTTTACTATCTCAGTAACTGGTGTTCACTTGCTTTTTGTCTGGATTAAGGAGGCCTTAAAAAAGGCAATTTGAGACTATGAATTTGAGATCATGAAGTAGAATGGTGGTGTTCTCTAAGGTCCTGAGTTTGAAAATATGCAGCTTCCTTAAAATGAGCGGCTGAAATCATCAGAGATTCAGCAGAAGGCATTGTTGGTGATGAGCTAGAATTGCTTGCTCCTTCTTTTCTATTCCTCTCTTTTGCCAGTCCAGAACAGTTACCTTGTATTTGGCTTACCAAGGCACTTTCAGATAAAAGTGAAATGGAAATATTGTAATCCCCACTAGAAATGTGTGGACGGGGTCCTGGCTTCAGTTGTTCTCCTTGCCCAAAGGCAGCCTGGTACAGACCTTGGTCAGGGTTCCTAACTGAGGTTTTTTTGCAGCCTGGCCTTTCTGTGAAGCTTCAACAAGGTAGGACTTGTCCTGGCAGTAGTCCTTAACTTGCCAGTAGTAGTTAACCTGTGGCACCTGTTTTACAGAGAGTAAAAACAGGTGTGGCAGGAAAAGCAACTGAGAGAAGATAGGGCTTATCATAAATACTCCTGGTGTGGGCAGTAATGGCAGTGATGCTTTCGGAGCCCACAGTGTACAGTGCTGGCTTACCTGACCTGCTTTCATTACACCACTTCTCTCTACCCTATCTTGGAAGTAGTTTTAGGCAGCTGAACTTATGTACCTATATATCTAAAATTCCAAATCTGCTTCATTTGTAACACTACTTTCTTCTGGAAAAGAAATGCAAAACCAAATCACATAAATGTCTTTTTGTACAAAAAAAGGAAGTTTATAATTTGTTTTTCCTCATGTGTGGTAAATTATGAATGAAGTGAGAACAAATGAATTTCAGTTTTTCATTTTCTAAAACTGAAGTAATTAATTTTTATGTTTTAATTTTCTTCTAAGAGACCCAAATTCGTTAGCCACCTTGAAAACATTTGAAAAGGCAGTTGAATGGGCCAAATCTGGAGAATTCACACAGCAAGATATTGATGAAGCTAAACTATCAGTGTTTGCTGCCGTGGATGCACCAATAGCTCCTTCAGACCAAGGTACATTCTTACCATCCTCCCAGTGCTGTCGGTGTTTATTTGCTTTTTAATTTTTGTTTAAAGAGAAAAAAATAGTTTGCTAAGCTGTGTCAGATGATAAAATTCATGTTTGGCAGATGAGAGATAATGGCAGTTTCAGTGAATCCATTGGTTCTTGTTACTCCCTTTCACAAACACCTCATGAACTCAGGCTCCATGCTAGAGTTTTGTGTTCATACTGCTCCTCTGCATCAGATGGAGGCAGACTGAGGAACTTATTTTAGGTTTTGAGAGCATTATATGCAGACAAATGAAAAGAAATACTGGTCCTGTGATTCAAAAAGAGCTGAGGGATTATTTTCCTGACTCAAGCAGGCATATTGACTGTGAATGTCACTAGCCCCTTGTGCATATGTTCTCTGAAGAATTTAAAGCACAGAAGGCTGTGTGTTGGGGTGGAGGGTGTTGGCTTCTTTGCAATCTGCACATTCATTATGCATTGGTAGTATCTTTTCAGTTTACTGACATGCAGCTTTGCTGTCCTCACTTCCCTCCATCCCTTTTTCTCAGCTGAATTTCAATCCAAAACTTGCCCGGTTCATATATGTTTCTTTCCTACACACAAAGGAATTACAAGGTTGAGATTAGCGTTATTTTAAAATGTGCATGTATTAACAGTAACTTTTTAAACAAGGACACTTCAGGTTCAACTTTTACCTGTCAGAATCTGGTTTTGGTCTGAGCAATTAAAAAGCAATTGGTGCGAGGTGTACACAAGTGCAGTGTCTGCACATTGGGTGTTGGTGTCAGCGAGGGATGATGAACATTCTTCGGCATTTGAACACAGATCTCAACAGAGCACTGAATAGGAGAGCTGTGTTCCAGAGGCCTGGGAACTGGTGCAAGGAGTGCCTGTCCCTTCATGCTTTTGAGTCACTGGGCCCTGCAGATGGGTGTGAAAACCTTACCTGGCTGGGAAGTCAGCCCTGCCTTGTGCAGGAGGTTAGACTAGTTGACTCAGCTGCCTTTACTTACCTATAGTTATTTGCCTGACAAAAAGCTTTTCTGTTTCTTTATTCTGTTTTTTTATTCTTTTCTGTTTTCTGATTATTTTGGAGTTCTCTGGTTGTTCAATAAGCAATAATATTTACTATTAAAACACTGAAGCATGTACTCCAACAAAACATTAAAGCATTTGTATGCAGATTTCTGTGTGTAGTACAAAAATGTGAGTGAACCTTCACGTTGCAGATACATCACAACTGATTGGAAATAAAAAAAAATAGTTCTAAAAATAGAAGCTTCATGAAATGCAGTTTGTTTGAAAGAACTGTCACTCTTCATAATGAATTACATCTAAGTTTCCTGGACCACTGTTATGTTCATATTTTTGACAAACTAAATCATTTGCCAAAATAGAATTGTTTTTTTCCTGAATAGGAAACTGTTACTACCTTGGTTTTAACTTAAGATGCTTGATTCAGTTAAATATTCTCTCTGAACAGTGGTTTGATGGTAGTCTCTATTCCTTTCCAGCACACATTCCTGTCATAGTTTGCTCTCATTCCTGCACGTGGCTGTGCACTAGAACAGTGTGTGGTTTTGTTTCCTTTTCCCTAGGAATGGGTCATTTCTTATATGGGATTTCAGATGAAATGAAGCAGTCGCACAGAGAACAACTTTTTGCTGTCAGCAGTGATAACCTGGTTGATGTATCAAACAAGTAAGCCTGTGCTCAGTTGTCATACTTAAGTAAGGGATTTCTTCCCTTGGTCTTTCATACTACTTTCATTATTTTCTTCTGTAACCTAGAAAGGATATGTTAATTACATCCTGCTTATTTTATAAACATCTGCATGTTTAGCAGATGTAACTCCCTCCTACACTCTAAATTTGTGGGAGATTGGATTTGATTCACTTTTGAAAGGCCCAGAAACTGTCTGGAGTATGAGTAGACTATTAAGAGCTGGTTCTACTCCACTTGTAGCATTTTGTGTCTGATTTCTGAATTCCACTGTAGATGTAAAAATTCCACTACAGCCAAATGCAGAGTTGAGGAGAGACTGTTGTGATGACTGTGCAAAACACAAGTTATATGTAACAAAGGACACGCTTCCTGAGATGAGAGTATTTTTAACTTGTATAGCAGAGCTGTGGTTAACTGGATGTGGAAGCTTCTCACTGGTTTATGGGTTGTTTTTCTTTTTTTCAAGGTACCTTGCAGTTGGGAAGAGCACTCGTGGTCAAGCTGTACTTGGCCCAGAAAATGAAGATATCACCAAAGATCCCTCATGGGTCAAACGATGACTTTGCAGCTGAACATCCACAGAAAACAAACCAATCTGTGTGACTACAGCTTTAGGGATTTTTTAGTGACTTTTAGCAGTGCTATGGTCCAACTGAAATATTCACTGCTGGTTTTTAAGAGTGTTCACCAGATCAGTTAGATGCTCCCCTTCTCAAAATAACTATGTGAAAAATTTTCTAACCATACAGTATTTGAGATCAAGAATGACATGCTCTGCATGGCAAAGACAGACCTTAACCTTTACTGAAGCCTCACTCCTCCAATTACATACTATGAAAATTACATATGAAGACTATATAAATTAAATATTTTTGTATATGTAGAACTCTAGTTTTAAATGGTGTTTTGTTTGAAGTCATGTCTGCTGTTGGATATATAAAGAGTTGTCTCTCATACTGACAGATTTCATTCTGTGGTGTGGTAATGCCAGCTGTCTTTGCATGAGCCACCTCCAGCCTGAGCAGTCTGTGGCAGTGCAATCCACCAAGCTGTGCAGTGGGCGAATCCCTAATCAGTCAGGGGAGTCTGTTTTATATAAAGTTCAGTTTAGCTTGACAGTTTGGGCAACAGTCAGTCAGATTTCAGTATGCCATGATTTAGTATTTACCTTGTTGTCAATGTCCAGTTAACATAAACCAGGATGAGAAAATATTTTTGCCTGTTTGGCTGTTAACCTTTTTGATCAGTAGGGGGTGTTAATAATCTTAAAGAAGCTCTGAGAAAAAGGAAATGTGAAGCAAGGGCCAAGTTACACCCTTATGAATCTCAAGTTGCTAAAGCTGCTCCTCCCCACTCCCAACCCCAAGAACTACTTTTATTGTTCCTGTACAAGGAGAAAGGATTCCAACTCCTAGACTGATCCTGAAGCAGCAATGAAAAACACTTGCCCTGGTGTGACTGACTATTTCCTACAGAGTTGAGGAAGGAAAAGGGGAGTTTCTTTTTCTTTCAACTGGTATCTATAGAGAATCCTTCAAGTGCTATTCCCCCAGTTGTTTAAAAGCAAGTGAACATACATGTGATGTTTGCAACAGTATTTTATTTTACTTCAGAAACATTAAGCACATCCTGTAACTCAACACAAGAACTAGCCATCTACACTTATTTTTGGGGTGTAAGTTCTCAAACAAAGTGCAGTAGATGAGTAACTTACGGAGTGCATAGAACAGTGTTGCACTTGCTTGTTAAGGGGCAGTATCAGTAACTGGTGTTTGCCATTAGATGTAAGGGTTTGTTTCAAACAGAACACACAAACAGGACAAAATTGGTGTGACAGCTGAATGTCTTGTTTCACATAAAGTGCTGGAACAATAATTTAAATGTTACAAAACAAAGCTTTAACGATTCTAAAGCATTGTTACTCACAATGTGCAGCTATGACAACAATCTAAATGTGGTGTGTTTAGATGGCCGCAGCCTCAGCTTCCTTTGGGAGCATGGCCACATGTTCCAGCTGGCCTGAGTCTGACACATCGTAGCTGGTCTTGTACTTGGCCAGGATCTTCATCAGCGGTCGAAGCTTCAGCCACCACTGCTCCTTGGGAATCCTGTGTCTGGGGGGAAAATAGGCAGGTGAAATACATGGAGGGTAAGGCAAACACCTTCCTTTTAAATAAATAGCATTAACCGTCATGAGGGGATGTAAAACCCTGACCCAAATTGAGGAGAATCAAGGACAGAATCCCAAAGAAATGAACAGGTTTTACGGGAAGATGTTAAGCATAATACCAAATTTAGCACAAAAGTGCTGCCCCGCTGAACTGGAACAGAAGTAAAGTAATTCTAAGCATTAAGGCATCAGGACATCAGAGTCCCAGACTTCACCAGGAGACTCTCAAGTGTGTAAGGAGGATGAAGTTAAAGCACAAAGGCAAGAGAGAAGCAAACAATCCAAATGGGTCTGGCAGAATTCAGGCCTAAGGCAAAAGCAGTAAGGTGTTGGGAAGTGTTTGTCTGAAGTGGTGCAAGGCAGGCTGTGGTGAGGTGTTTACCACCGGGCAGTGCATACGTACACAAAGTCTGTTTCATTCATGAGCTCAGCCACAGGTTGGAAAACAAGTTTGCGTCTCCGCATTCCCAGCAAACAAACTGAGTCATCGGTATTGGCAAATACTTTTCCTAAAAAGAATGGAGTAATTCAGCATCTTTCTTACACATGTAAGGACAAATAGCACTTCTTTGTAATTAAATTGAACAAAAAACTTACAGTAGCCTGATTCAGCTACTGCTTAACAGAATGATAAAACATCAAATTAGTGCTTTAATTTAAAGGTTAGATCTTCACTTTTTAGCTTAACTTTGGTGATTAGAAATGAAATAACAGTGCAATTAGACAACAAAAGGATTGAATTTTAGCATCCAGTTTTAGATCAAATTTTAGGAAGTAGTGGTTTATAGAAATTCCCAAAGATAACATATTACCTCCTTCTGTCTCCCATGAAGGCAGCATGAAACAAAAAAAGAACAGATGTAACTATACAAATATCAATTCCCACATACATGAAAATCTTCAAATCACACTTAGCTGTTTCATCATCCTCTTAAACAAAATATCTGAATTATTGACCTCATTCAAGTGGAAATGCTCATACAGCAGGAAGCACAGCAAGGCACTACTGAATAATAAAAACACCAAGATGGCAAGATGTTGACTAACAAACATATGTTTGTAAAGTGGACAGGGTCTCACATACTGACAGACAACCAAAGAGTAACAAGAGATTGCACCAAACATTTCTGCACCTTTCCGGTAGGTTTCTTTCAGTTTTTTGGAGATCCACTGCATAGCTTTTGCTGAAATTTTTGTCCCAAAATTTCTATCAAATGGTGACGGTGCTCCACCCTGTGTGAAAATTGAATTATGGGTTAGCTTATCAAACCAGGATTGGTGTCTGTTTTATCAGTCATCTCTGCTAATGGCCTGTTCTACCTCTTACTTCCATTTCCTCCACTCAGAAAAACAAACCAAAAGCCCCACCCCATTAACCAATCTAAAGTGTTTAAAATTTGTGTTCAGCACCTGTGCAATTCTCACAGAATCAATACTGCTTATCACTTAGAAAAATGGAGGGGACTGTGCAGTTTCCTCCACCTCAGCCTTGGTGATAAGTGTAGCCAAATCAGGAACTCCCTTTGGCCACCAACCAGCTGCATAGTGAGATAAAGCAATGCAGATTAAGACAGGCCAAAGGAGTAGCTCACTTTTGTCTCTTCCACAAAAACACCCATCTGTACAGATTTTCTTAATGAAATATCTGCTGTTCAAGAGGTAGATACATTACAGATGGGCAAGTAATTGTATCATGAAGAAATTATTAAAATTAATTATAAGACAAAAAGGGGAATTATTTATTAATATAGACAGGAGAAGAATAAAAATTCATAAATAATTTAATGCACTTTTCCTAGATTTCTAAAACCCATTTGCAGTAAAACCTGATGCTAAAAAAACCTTCTGAAATGCCTACAAACAAATCCAGTTTTTTTCCTTTATCTTAAGTCAAACTTGTATGAAATGCATCAATAGTGTAGTGCATATACTTTGTGCAAACAAAGTTAGTCTTGTCTGTAACTTTAGGGTTTTATTTACCTGCTGCATATGGCCCAATACATTTTTTCGACAGTCGAACACCCCTTTTCCTTCTTCAGAATACAGCTGATATATGAAATCAGTTGTGTAGTTCTCATTGCAGTTCTCATTTCTGTAACAATTAAGGCCAGATAGTTAGCAAATTTACTCTAAAACACTGGATGTCTTTACATGTCTTTACTGAATAACAAGTCTTTTCCCTTTTCTTGATAGCAGTAATCCTGGCTTAGACATTTTCATCTGATCACATATATTCACTTCCATGTAACAGGCTGATGATTTTTAGGGTTTTTATAGTAAAGGCCATAGTGTATATGACACACTACCTTTAGAAAGAAAGAATCTAGAATGAAAAACAAACCTGATGAGAAAACAGATGGAAAATAGGATGAAATATTAGATTACAGAGCAAATATATTTACATAGAAAGAAGTAAGCTTTAGACTTGAACTTCCCAACAGGCCCCAGATTTGCCTTTTGGAGCAACAGCTTTTCTAAAAATCTCAAGTTAAAGGAGTAATCAAGGAATATAAGCGTTGGAGTGTTGTTCCAAGTGGCCAAGCAGGCTGCCTGGCTGGGAATGCTCAGTATCACATCTACCTACCTCAGCACTAGACCACGCTGGATACTGGTTTTCATTTTTTCAGTCAAGTGTTCCACGTTAGCCTAGAAACAGAAGTATTTTTGAAGATCCATACAGAACTCTCTATCTGAAACAACTTTAATGAGCCTGCATTTCCTGAGAACTTATGTCAAATATTCCACATAAAGAATTATATACAATTTCAAATTAACAAGATTTTTGGAGATTTGGGATAACATACTTTGTATAGCTACACATCTGGGGTTAAAACTAACATCTTTCTCTGTATCAGAAGTAACAGATTTTATTAACTCAAAGGTGGCTTTTACATGCTACACTGTACAGCATCCAGCTTTGATATACATAAAAATACAGAAATTGCCAGTGAAGTTTACAGCCTGCACTTACTTCCCACCCTGCCAACAACTGCATGGGGATAAGTTCTGGTTCATTTCACATCTCTGTGCTTCTCAGGAAATTTCTGTCCTTTTAGCTTTGTGTTTGTCCATGACTACAGCTAGCACTAACCATCTCAGAAGTGTAGAGTCCTCACTGTACACAAGTTCCGTATCATCTTGTGTATGTATTACACCATAACCTGTAATCCTTAAAGCCTGAAGGCTTCATTTTCCTAACATCTCCAGACATGCTCCAAATAGCTGTGGTAATAGAGTCAGTATCTAATAAATCTGACATACTGGTCAGTTTCTGTCCTGAACAGCCTTTAAACACAATTCTACCATAACGAAAAGATACTGTTCTCTTGTTTTTGGCTTCATTTTAAAACTACCCAGGTCTGTTCATTTAATTTTAATTTCAATCGGAAGACTAAAAATGAAACAATTCATCTAGTAGTGCTTAATGGCCAATACAATTATTTTTGTCATTTAACTGAACTTGGATGTCAACAGTGATTGTGTCTACATACCATTATATAAAGTTACAGCAAAGGAACTGGCATGACAAGTCCAGATTTTAAGTCCAACCTCAGCTGGTTTTTTCTTTCATAAACTACATACTTCCCAAGTATACATATTATGACATACATGTGCAAAGCTTTAGATCTACTTAAAAATGAGCAAAAGGTGCTGATTACCTGGAGCTCTCTGATATCAAACTGCTCTTCAAAGATGTAAGCAGCATCAGCTCCTGCTGCCAGGGCCCCCATGTTGGCCAGGTAGCCGCAGTAGCCGCCCATGGTCTCGATGATGAACACGCGGCGCTTGGTGCCGCTGGCCGACTGCTTGATGCGGTCACACGTCTGCTCAGAGACACGACAGCCTGAGTATGCACTAAGACCCCTCATGTTTTACATTTTTGTATGTTATGCATATATTTGTGTCACCTACTGGTAGCAAAAAAATTAAAAATATAGCAATTACATACTGAACACCAGGGTAGAAATAAAATGTTTTTTCTACTAGCAACTCTAAACATCTACTTGCTTCCTGCAAATATTGAAACAAGAATTCATTTTGGTTTGTAGTGGCATTAACCAGTCATATATCTGCATTTTCTAACACAGATACAAGTAGATATAATGAAGCTTTTTAAGGGATTGTGGTATGAATAAACTTCTCTTCTTTAACTCTATTAATTACTTAAGCTTACTTCTTCTTAGTATTGATATTAAAATTCACTGCATTTCCATCTACACTGAACTTTTAATTCCTGAGCATATATTGCCCAATTACTTCCCAGTAATCATTTCCACATAAACAGAATTCTTTCAAGCACTACTGGTGCATGTTTTAAAATGCTTTTGGTTTTTTACCAACAGGTACATACTTACTGTAAGAAGACTGAAATCTCCACTTGCACCTTACACTGACCAGCATAAGGAATGTTCTCTACGAGGAGATTTATTACTGACATGAAACCAATTAACAACAACATTTATTGGTAATCTTGTAATTTCCATTACAAGAGATGTGGAAAGTAACAAAGACAGAGGCAATCTCCAGTGTGGCAGTACCTAGGAATCTTAGAAAAACATTGCAACTCAAGAAAATGCAGAAACGTAGGAGCTAGTTTACTATCCACCTTTCGGTTTTAATAATACTCAAGAATCTAGTTGACAAGCTCATCTCCTGAAATAATTTTTTCTACCATTCAAAGTTACTTTAAGGTTTTTGATTAATGTATTTTCCTTTCAGAAAACAAGTAAGAGAAGCAAAGAGGTCCTATTTTCTTTGTCTTAGAAACAAATAAATAAATAAGATACACCACACTTTGTGACAGGAAGAATTTTGTGAAACTGATGTAGTGTCCCAACACCAGTTCTGTTTAACAAAAATGGAAATGGAAGTACCTGGGAAGTTTGTCATCTTGACACCTGAATTATGGCAACATTAAAAAATCTCCACGCCTTACTGATTTTTTGAATGAGTAACTAGGTGCTGTAATATTTGAGGTATTTCTGTTTCACAGTTTTTTAAAACCAGAACTTCATCAGCTAACTGAAAATACTACTTCAGGCTGAAATTCAGATTGTGAGCAATATGCTCCTTAAAACTGTACCTAACATATTACAGAACAAATCATTAACTGATACATGAGAAAATATAAAAGCTCTAGAACTTCTAACATAATACAGTTTAATCCATTTAAAGACTAAGACCAGTGTATGCATGTATTTATGTAGGTCAAGTTAGCAAAAGATAGATATAATTTAATTTATACATATTTTATTTATGTATTTGCATATATGTATACTATGTGCTTACACATGAAAGTGCATCATTCACATCAGTTTATTCAGAATATGGATATTCTGTTATCTTAAACAGAAATGTATCTCCATAACAAGCTATGTCACTGAAGTCTATGTTGACTTTTCAAAATGACATTTTTATGTGTCTTGGGTTTTACAGTGTCCCCAAGCACTTTACTTTCTCTTTCCAAGCATCGTTTCATGAAAATTTTTGCAGAATACTGTAGCACTGGAGCAATTTAACGAATTTTTTAAAAAGCTGCCTGAAACTGGAAAGGTACTATGTGTTTAACTTATGTTGTAAAACAATCTTGTCTTTAGACAAATACACCTGTGAAGATTTCCACCATTTTGAGCGACTTAAAATATTTGTAAACCCCAAGATTTCTAAAAAGGTATTCCATCTGCTGGTAGGAGAATGAAATTTTCTGCCTTCTGAGAATCTCCAAGTACTAAGCAAGGAGGTAAATCAGTCATAGCCTATGGGATTAATAATTTGAAATCTGCTTAGAAGGGTTTCTATCCTTGACTGTACAAGAGATGGAGTAGAAACTTTATACTATTCCTGCTTTCTCAGAATGACTGTGACAGAAATACCCAAATATGAAATTGGCACAGATGGACTTTAATGAATTATTAGTTCATACACTTGAGGCTGGAAAAGCCAAGACTCAAGTGCCTGGTGCAGGTTTCAGACATCATAAACAAGGCATGAAGACTCTTTTTGGAATTCTGTTGCTAGTTAACCTTTCATATGAACTGACTCAGCTTAATGAGAAATCCTAATGTTCAAAACACCGAATCAAGCATTCTATTAGCATTAACTAAACATCCTAATGACAACAAAATTCAAATTGTGCAACCATTTTTTATATTGAAAGCATTACTGAAATCTATACAAACTGTAATTAAACTAGTACCAAAACCAATTAAGAGGAAGCAGCACTATCTGTGATCATTTGTTGCCCCACTGTGTTTTTGAAGTTACCACTTTTGAAGATGCATCAGTCACAATTAGCAGAGTTAACTACTTCTATAAATGTCAGGACAAGGGGGAAAAAGTTAAAGGAGTGGTAAAGTACCCATGTCCTGCCTATGAACGTTGCTACATGATGAGCCTACATGTACCCTAGGACATCTCACCCCAGGGGTGCTGCACTGCAGCTCCTAAACACCAGGCCATCCCGTTTTCTGACACAGTTCTTCCAGTTATCTACTGGAGCTTTTTCACTTGCTACTGTGCTAAGAGCACTGTATAAAGCAGGAGACCAAACCTGCTTTAACCAAACCCCCAGATCTGTAGTTTCGACTTGACTTCCTTGGCAAATTACTTCATGATTGGTTATCATTATTAGCTTGCTAATGATTGGTTTGGTAAAACTCAGACCTGGTAGGATTTACTCATTTGTTTGCACTACATCTCAGCTCAGTTCCCTTTGCTGTGCCTTAAGCAGCATAAATAGGACTGAAAGAGCTCATAAAACAGTTGTAACCCAAGGGAAAAATGATGGTAGACTAAAACTAGAAAACTGATTGTTCTGACCCTGCACTGTTTAGCTGAACATCAGTGATAGACTTTACTGCTTATACTATCCATACATTTATATGCAATTAAAGTATGTTAAGCGTAATGGAGTCTATAGGATTATTCATTTTTTTAGTCATGTACTTAAATGCTCTACTGCACTGAGCTCAGTCAATAGTTCATTCAACAAACAGGGCATTTATTTATAAAATATGTGCTTTCTTCTTTCACCGAAGTAATAGGTAAGATAAAAAATGATATCAAAGAAAGCAAAATATCTGGTTCTCAGTAAAAGCAAATACTCTAAGCACTAATGCAGGAGTCTTGAAGAACAAAAGAGGATACCCAAAAATTAAGCATATACTTATAAAATTAAGCACAATACTTTTTCTAAGATTTTTCTTTAACCAGTCTTGGAAAACAGAACTATTAACCATTTAAAAATATAGTAACTGAGTTATTTAAGAAAACCAGACATTTCAAGGTCTTTAGGTATCCTCCTCTTATGCATTTAATCATCTTAACTTTTAAAAGATACAGTCTTACCTCCACAATAGCATTCAAGGCAGTGTCAGTACCAATGCTATAGTCTGTGCCTGGCACATTGTTGCTAATAGTAGCAGGCAACACACACATCGGAACTCTAAACTCCTCAAAGCTGGCACGCGCCTCGTAGAGCTGCAGACAACTTTCAAAAGCCTGAAGCAGTGGTACAAGTGTGAGTGAAACATTCCTTGACTTTGCACTGTTCTGCTAATGACTCCTGGCATGTGAATGGTAAATGTGGCTGTCCATTGGCCCAAGTAAATTCAATTGGTGAGATTATCTGGGGGGCTGAAAATATCCTGTACATACCACAACAGTGCACTGGGGTTGCATTGGCACAATGCTCTTTGAAGAAATGCAGAGGATTAGTACAAATTAGTACAGAGTGAAGGTGAAGCATGCAGAGCAGAGGTCTGAAGCAGCTGGGTAGGAAAGGATGGCAGAAAGCTAGACTGGAAATCATTCCACAAGAAAGGACTTAAAGAACAGAGTTTGACACATGCTAAGGAGCTTAGGAAGTTAACTAGTAAAACCCTTGAAGCTTGAAGAAAATACTTAAAGAAAGATATTTTTTAAAAAAACTATGTTATCCTAGAAAGTAAAGACACATATCTATTCCCACCAAGAGAAAGGAAAAAACAAAGGTTCACCCATGCCTTCGAAGTTTCTATCAACATCACACATCTGCCTCTGTGCACAGACTGCATGTATGCCTAGAAAAGTCCAGGAACACGTGCACGCAGACGAGTTAATAAAGTCTGCAAGTATAGTTCAAGGATTCTTTGAAAAGCATTTTTAGGTCCTCAGAAAGACTCCAAACTCTACAAAATATATAATCATGTCGAAAGGATTATGTGTTCCTAGTGGATGTCAAAACAAATGTCAAGATTTTGCAGCTGCTTTAAGTAAACACACATTACATTATTCCAATTATTTCTAATCTAAACTAATTAGCATCTCTCATGAAGTGTGGCAATTTTTTAAACTGCCTATGTAATGGATCTCCATCAGAAAGCCTGATTACATAGTATACTACTTTTTTATCTCTTTCTCCCAGAAACTGATGCTCACAGAAGTCTCATTTTCTTGATTTCTCAAATCAGTTCAGAGAAGCAAACTACTGCAGATCAAAACAAGACACCTGCTAAGGTATGTCCAGGCATATCTGCCCAGTGACTGATTTAACGAACAACTTATAAGAAAATTATGGGAAAATCCCCCACCTGTGAGAGCTCTCCTTGTGGGCTTTTGTCCTAAACAGAGCAGATCCCATTCAGTGAGAAGACGAAATATTTATGGTTGTAGGTGCATAAACACTAACTGACTTTCTAAAAATCTCTCTCTTCTCATGTGTTTTAAACAGCTCAGTACTGTACTTAATCAGTTTGAGGTTGAAATTCAGACCCCAAGAGCTGTGAAGCAGTACAGCCAGGAGCAAGAAATAGGAGTGGCTTATTTGGGATTTGTTTTTTGAGTGGTTGAATATTCACTTAGGAAATTTCAGTAATTGCCTGGCCCAACTCAGCTCAGCTCCTTTGAACTTTAATTTCTACTAAAAGAATAAAGACATACAAAGTAACAGTGGTTTGATAAAACCACACACCTTCCTGGAGATCTGCAGAACATGAGTTTCTCTAAAAGGTTCTATATTAAGACTTCTGGAAAACCAAGTCAAAGGGAGATGTAGAGCAATAACTAACATAACTGGTTAGTCTGCATTTATGCTATGTTAAGATGAAGTTAAGATATGTTTTACTTGCATTAAATATTGCCATTTTATTTGATGCAAGTGATTTCAGCCAACATATCCAATGACTGTACCTTCACCAAGCATGAGCATTAGATGATTATATGCAACATCTTTGCATCACTGTGGTGAAATATGAAAATGCTTTTGATACATGGTCTCTTAATTATAAAGGGTAAATAAGTGATCAATGCTTTTAATAACTGCTATACTAGTATTTTTTTTAAATTACTACAGTATGGTCATGGAGGGATACTGCACTATGTTAATAAAATGGTTTAATAATTTCCTACCCTTTTACTGGACCTGTGTTACTAAAAAGGTTATTGCCATAACCAAGGATGCTTTATAAAAATTCATGCAGTCAAGCAATGACTACTGTTTGTTGACTTTAAGTTGATCTAAATTCAAATAGCCATTGAAGGGGATGGAGTTACTGCCCTTACTCCACATCAGCTGTTACTAAGACTCAAGGAGATGAAAAATTAACAGGTTAGCTAGTGGCCAAGTCTAATTTGCAGCTTCCAAGTTCAAGTAATGTGGAGCCATATAGGCTTCTGGGCGGGTACAGGCATCTTGTTTTCCATGTGAAATGTGTGAATACTGCCTTAAGGCACCTGACTGTAGCTTTCTTTGTTCCTTGGGGGATGTTTGATTTTTTTTTCCCCACAAAGCCAAATCATCACTCTGTATCTCCTTTTCTTTTGGTGAAAGGAAAGACTGTCAAAGAAACACAACAGAAAGTTTTAGCCTATTCCTTTTTCAGGTTGCATCATTCTCATCTAGCTGATACCTTTTCCCTTCATTTCATGATTGTCACATTCCTGAGGTCTGATATCCAAAATAACATCCTATTCATTTCACTGAATTGGTAACATGCTTGAGAATATAGATATTCTTATTCTGGTAGTTATTTTAGTGATGCTTCATTTAATAGAAAATTAAAAGGTTTACTTTTTATGCCTATATATATCAACCTTAAGCATATCCTCCTCAAGTAGAAACATCCAGTTTTTCCCAGATATTTTATATTTATGTTGTCATTAGCAATTTTCTTAATATTCTGAAAAGTGAAGTAAAAAATACAGTTTATCATAAACTTAAAACACTATTCAAAAGATAAATAAAATTTGAAGCCAAGACTTTAAAACATCAGTGGGAAAATGGAACATTTCTAAAGGGTCCCATGATCTGTTACAGAATCCAAATTAATTGTTGAGAAATGTATCCACTAGCTATGCCTTTGTGAGGAGCACACTCTTTACTAATCTCTCATTCAGAAATCACGTATCTGTTAAGTCTAGCTTTTAACAGTTTTTCTTTTTAAATGCAGAATTTTAACACATTTTATCATCAAATGTTTCATGGTCCTATTTATATGGCTTGACAAGTTTAAACAACTGGCAAGTGCCTAATGATGCCAAAGAGTAACAATCCCTCATTAGGAGCACAATTGTACTTACCTTACAAGAGGTAGGCAAGATCACACAAGTAAGAACTGTACCACAGGAAATAAATCTAAGTGTGATGACACTTTGGTGTTCAGAAGAGGTTCAACTGCTCTGAGAGCACTGTAAACTATAATGAATTTATTGACCTGTCGTAACAGGAATAAAAAACTATATATAAACTAGATAAAAAGGCTATTCATGTCCACCTACTACTTTTGTTTACCACATATATAATTATATGATGCATATTGAGCTTATCTGGTCATATTTAACAGGGGGCACAGTTGCTACTGCTCCTGATCTGAGCATGGCACAAGAATGAAAGGATGTGTTTTCCACTAAGAGTTTTAATGAATCAAGTTCAAACAATCAGAGCAAAAAATTGAAAAGATACCAAGCAGAAATGTTTTCCAAATGCAAAAGTCTGCTCCTTCCAAGAAAAAAACCCGTCAAATTTAATTTTACACTCAACTGAATATAAATCTTGTAAAGCCATTACTTTTCATATTTAATCCAGAGAAAGATCTAGGCAAAATTAAATGCAAAACAACCAGAAGAAAGCCATTAGCAAAAAAAAAAGTGCTTGTGAAAGTTTTCAACTACCACATTGACAATACAGAAATATGAACATTTTATCTAATGAAGGCAAATGATACCTAGAACCTAAACAAAAAGCAAACCACAGCAACAAGAACTATGATATATCCCCTCTGCATGAAATAACCTATAAAAAGAAGTCAGTTTGGTTAACAAAGCTTACGAAGATAAGAGAAGAAGGAAAGCAGATGTTATGCACAATCATTTTACTCACCTTAGTTTGTGATCAGTCATTTTGGAGGGATATTTTTATTTACCAGAACTGGAAACAACATCAACACATTTATAACCCAAGTTGTCTATAAAGAATTAATTCAATTAATTTTAGTTAGCTTACAGTCTTATTCAAGGGGATACTTCAGGAAACTGGTATTTCCTAACTGAAGGGCTCCTTTTAAAGAAGTTAAAATTATTTATGTTGCAATGGTAAAAAAAAAAGCACATTCAAAGTTGGTGGCATCTTCACAATCCTTGAAATGAAAAATCTATCTTGATTAAAATTTTCAAATAAATTTAAGAGATAAGAGAACGGTCATTTAATTTTTAAAAGGAACTTGAAACTCTTTTTGTGCAATTGAGTATGCTTTCTGTTCAGCTGAGGTTAGTATTACAGAACTGAGGAATGGCTGGGGTTGGAAGGGACCTCTGGAGATCATGTAGTTCAACCCCCTGTCAAGGCAGGATCACCTCAGCAAGTGACACAGGAACAATCCAGGTGGGTTTGGATTATCTCCACAGGAGACTGTACAATCTCCCTGGGCAGCTTTCTCCAGTGCTCTATCACATTCAAAGTAGAGAAGGTTTTTCCTCCTAAGAGATTAAACACTCAATTTTTACTTTATGTTGTATTACTGGATTTTATTTTTAAAAAAATACTTAACATGTCTCAACTCTTTTTACTAAATCTGCTATTAGCAGAATAAATGTAATGCCTATGATTAGAGAAATATGGATTTTACATATACTCTCAGAGGAGTAAAGACATTACATAACTACCTTCTCAACACAGCAACTTTCCTTTAGTGTTTGTTGCAGCTGGGTATACTACAGCTCTACATATTATGAACAGGGATTTTTACCCCTCTACAGCACAAATGATCATTTAGTCTCAGCTTTAGGTTTCTTTCTTTCTTATGTAAGAACAGATGCCAACTTAGCTCACACTCAAAAAAATTGAGACGTCATTGTAGTTTCAGCAGAAATTAAATGGAAGCATTTGGGATCCTAGACTTTCCCTTTTCTAAAGTGGTGTCATGACTGCGACTACATCAAGTAATTATAATTTCCCAGATCATATTTCCAAAGTTCTGGTCTATAAAAATATCCAGCTGTAGCCAATTGAATAAGTTTAAACAATTGCTTCGTTAGTATGTGCACACACCAGAGCAGACTTACATCAGTTATAGTGTTCAGAGCAGTATCTGCACCAATGCTGAAATCTGAACCCGGTACATTATTGGATACAGTTGCAGGAACCATAACCATTGGAACACAGAATTCGTCATATTTCTCCCGGGCAGCTGACAATTCCAGAAGTCCAAGGTAAGCCTGTTGGGCACAGGCATTGGGTGAAAAATTAGGATGAATAAAATAAGGGCAGAGTTGGGAGTGATAAAATGAGAAGGGCCACAGGGGGAGCCATTTCTACCACAGCACACTTCAGCAAGTCAGAGCACTAAGGAACCTAATCTAACACAGACAAAAAAAGCAAGCATTAGAAACAGGCAAACATTTGAAAACAATAAACAAAACATATGAAAACATTTCACTTGAAAATGAATAATTTAGACACAAAGAGTTGGTTTTCAACAAAACAAACTAATTATCCAGTCTTCAGGTACTGTTACTCCTGATTTAAAAATCTTAATATTCCTGAATAAGGATCATAGCTAACAGCTTGGACAAAAAAAGGAAGATACATTCTTTACCAATAAGCAATGAGTACATTCTTCTCTGCAAAAAGTAGGCAAAATACTTTCCTGAATCAAAATTTTAAAAAATGTCATTTTAAAAGTAAACATGAAATACAAGAAAAAAAAAATTTCTCTAGATCCATACAGATTTTGATGTGCACAATGAGAGAAGAGTGGCTTAAATAAGGAACCATACTGCAAATTCTACTGAGCCAAGAACTTGCACAAGATTTTCTAAGAATTGATACAATGTAGACTGAAACCTGCACTGCAGAGTTATTAATTTCTTCTAATACAAAAAACTATAACATTATCTCATCTATCCATTTAGCACTTTTGTTTAGCTGATCTAGTCACTGTCTTGAATGCCAACTTTCCAGAGAACCACTGACTGACAGCACTTATGATTCTAAACACTATCTATGTTGTGTATCAAATACAGATACAGCCAAATGCATCTTACATGAAGACTGGGTAAAAAAACAAGACAGACTATTAATTTGTTAGAAATTCTACTCTACTTAGACATAATTAGATATTTCAGTGTACCTCAAATCCACCAATAACCATAAGGGCGTTAATGTTGTTAGTGCGCATCTGGTCAGCAATCTTCTCCAAGTATTTTGCAGGAAGAGTACTAAAAATCATTAAACCAAAAGAAAAATAAAAACAATTTACAGACTCTGAAACACTAAGAACTTATTACTAAGCTGAAACCACGAAGTGAGAAGGCAAAACAATGGTTTTTGGTTTACATATTTATCCATACAAGTAACTCTTCCAGACAAACAATAAGGAAACACGTCAAGTGTAAAGAAACAGCCGGTTTGCAATCCTCTAAAGTGTAAGGACCCCAGGAAATTTTTTAGTTGAGGTCACAACTCCCACTCTTCAGAGCTGGTTCAGTACTATAAAGATACCCAAAAGTTGGAACACAAGGATTTAAACAAAAAACAAACTCAAAAAACCCAAATATACAAAAACTGAGGACTTAAAAACACTCTGTGGAAAGAAAAGACCATGGAATCATACATTGGCTATATAAAGCACTATAGTTCATCCTATCAATTGACAAAAATATTCATGTTACCGTTTTGTACCAAGAATTGATCCTCCTTGACCAGTCCAGCCTCCAACATCTCCCCAGGAAATTTCCTTTATCTTTGAATAAAAGTAAAAAAGGAAATTTTGTTAAGTGATTAACCAATTACTTCTCTTGAGCTGCAGAAAACACCAGGTACTGGTGAAAAGTTGTTAGAACAAATTGTGAGGCACTGGCATCACTAAAACTAAAGAAGGCCAAGAAAGAAAACAGCATCAAGAGTTTAATTCCATTTCTCTTGAATTACTACAATCCCTTTCCATTCCACTTGTTCTTTCTTCTTCCAGATCAAGATGAACCCAGTCTCTGTGTTTCATATATCTCGATCCTATTTTCACATCATCTTCTACTGAATGTAAAGCAAAAAAATCTAAAGCTAAGACTTCAATGTTAAGTTTGGGGATCTGTGGCTCCAGCCAGGCACAGAAATAATTGGTCTTGTATTCAGTTTCATTTCAGTACACCAACTGATGTGTAACATTTAAAAACAGGGGACTAGAAGAATCTAACTTACCTAAGGAAAAAAAAGCTTCCTCCCTCAGTAAGCACCAATACAAAGTTTCTTACAGCAAAGGAATACATGTGCAACAACTCACTGTTCAGAATCAGAGATGATTCTGCTACTCTGTGAAAAAACTACAATATGCTAATGATTGACCAAAATTCAAAGGTAGGATTCACCTGAACTGACTTCGTAGCTCTGCAGAGCTAAAATGTGATTAGTAACACTCAGCATAAATGACTCTATAAACTTCAATAGTTGAGAAATAGTTACAATCTAGCTTTTATAGATCTTTATGAAATAAAAGCACTTACAGAACCAGCTCCCTCAGCAGTTATGACAGAATATACCTCCCAAGAACATGAAAAAAGGTGGTGGTGTGGGATGGGGTACATTGCACTTGGTAATGCACACACATGACACTGACCTTCCCTCTAGCGAAACCTTCAAAACCATCAATGACAGCAAATATTTTGTGACCTTCAGTGATTCCAACTCTCACTGCAGCCCTCACTGCGGCATTCATTCCAGCTGCAGGGGCACCAACATTTAGAACTGCCACATTAAAATTAGTCTGCAAGATAAAAATAGTATTTAGTAAGGACTTTGATTTCTACACCGTAGTTAATTTGTACATCATATGCAGTTGCAACATACTGGAATGCAGAAAAGGAAATTTCAAAGCCCCTAAACATGCTGAAAATTTAAAGTTAACTGGAAGATGTAGACACATTTCTCCACATGCAGAATATCAAAGAGGCAAACAATTTAAAAAATAAAGTCTGTTGCTTGTTCTTAAGTAAGACTTTATCATAATTCCATCTGGTTTACAAGTTAAATTATTCAGGTTTTCATATTCTAGCCCAGATTCAAGAAACAAAAAATAGAACCACAGTATGGTTTGGGTTGGAAGGACCATAAACATCATCTTGTTCCAACCCCCTGACATGGACAGGAACACCTTTCACTAGACCAGGCTGCTCAGAGCTCCACCCAATCTGGCCATTGCCATTCAACCAGCTTCATGTTACTAAAGCAGAAATTTTTTTTCAGCAAACACACCAATAATAGCAAAAGAAAAGAAAAAGAGGAACTGATTCTAGCACCACAGCATTTATGTGTGTATCACCAGTACAATACAGAGTGGAACAGACAAGTTTTTAAATTAAGCTATTGGCCAGGTTTTTCAAGCAGCTAACAATATGCTGGCAAACAGGAGCACTCAGCATCTTTCCCAATGCCACACATTTTCAGATTATAAAAGTTTTTAAAACATCTCTGAACTACAATTGTAAGAATTTGGTCCTGCAGAAGAGGCAGAAGTTATTTAGCTTAATTCTGGAAGATGAGAATAAAAAAACGAAACAAAAAAATAGAACAGTTGTTAAGTAATGATCATGGAATCTCATCTGATTAAAGAACAAAAGAGGAAAACAAAAACAAAAAACCCCAAACCAACAACAACCCCCTAAAAAACCCACAATAATAAAGACACAAACCAAAGTACATGTAGTTTGGGTTTTGGTTTTTTTCCTTTGGTTTTGGTAGAATCAAAGGATTGTAGAAAAATGCAATGTCATCACAAACAGCAAAATATGATGTGTGCAGAAGCACTGCTGAAGCAGAGCATTTAGCTGGCTGTCCTGATCTGATCAGCTTAGCTCTTTCCTCAATTCCTGTGACATGCATATTTCATCTACTTTTTAACTCCTATTCAACCTCTTTTACTGAAGGCACACAGATTTTCTTAGTATGGTCAAATCTGAGTAGTTAGTAATTACACATGACCTATATTTCCTTCGAATGCCATTTATCACAGGCGGTATGACAAAAATATTTAAAAAAAATACAAAAGCCCAGTGTTAACAGTCCTGGATTTACATGGTTAAAATGGTTTAAAATGGGTTAAAAAACCCCCATCACCCAAACACCTGATCCACCAAAGTAAATATTAAATATCCACCTAAAAAATCCTGAATTCCTTGATCCCTTGAAGGTCAGTCTTAGGTCCTTACCTTACCCAATACAATTTTGCCCCTTAATAATATTGAGAAGCTACTACCAGTAATCATCACTCAAATATTTATTTGGGAAAAAGATTTCTAGAGAGTGTAACAGCAACATCATTATGCAAACAGTCACAAACCACAATTAAAAGAGGAAGTAACAAGTGAGATGACATAGTCATCAACTATGATCAAACATATTAAGAACTATTAAGTAAGCTTTTAATAAAAATAAAAAAATCCCATCTAAGATTTGTTTGCACATAGATTTTAGAGTCTGCTTCCTACATAAATGTAAATTTCCTCTTATACAAATCTTAAAAACTACAAAGAACTAAATGTCCCTTACTGTATTACACACAGTGACTTATTTTCAATAAAGATGATGCATCTGTCCTCAGTATTGCTTCCCATGAATTCCTGGATGTGCCATTGCTCTTAAGTGGTCATACACTTCAAAAGGAAGGCTTAAAATTCTTTTAATATAGCATCTTCTCTTATCTCAAGATTTCCAGATTCTTAATCATGATCTTAAACATCACCCCTTCTCTCCATGGTGAGAAACAGAGGGCAAAACAGTAACTATTAGGACCAGACATTATAACAATTGAGACCAGATGTACATCCAAGACAGAAAGAAACTGTCTATAGCAATTTTCTAGTTACAATGGCATTTCACTTTTAAAAATATTACTTCTTCTTCTTCTTCTTCCTATTATTATTATGATGATTATTATTATTATTATTATTATTATAAGCTAGTGTGGTTCAAGCATCTTTATAATATTTAATTTATAAACTATGCTATAATAGAGGTTTGAAGAGAGTTATTAACAGATCCCAAAAGCAGACATGCATTGCACACTCAACAAACCCCCTTACCTTTGGAAGCTCTGCATCTGGCTTTTTGTGTGACAGTAATTTGTACGTGTTAAGGTTGTTTTCAAAGCTCCTAAACAAATGAGTAAGTCAGATAAGCAAATAAAATAGTAAAATTCTAAACTCATTTTAAAGGAACATTTGAATTTTTCAGAAACTTTAAAAAACTGGCATGAAATATTAACATGATTGTTTTTGCAAATGAAAAACATGATAAAAACTGGAAATGAGACAAGAATGAAAAATATTCAATTCTTTTAAGATAAGAGTCATAAAATATAAAACAACTATGTAGCTAACAAATTACTTTTCTAGACTGGGGAGAAAGCATTTTATTATCAAATGACTTGAAACAGAAACCACTCTCCTGACAGGACTGAAGAATACCTCCTCCAACATCACTGCTGGAAATCTACCAACTACTTGCAACAAAGCTCACAGGACTGGCTCAAATTCAAGAATAAACAAACTTATGGCTGCCACCAGTCAGGTCATACAGCACAGAAGATTTTGCCTTGTGACCAGTTAGTCTAGGAACAGTCACTACTAGTCTGACACAGCAGTGAAGTACAGTTTGCTTTGTTTTGCATGTTTAGGTGCAAGTAAGAATTTCAATTATTCTATTTAGGCAACTCCTCTGTCTCCTCTCATTCTCAAACCTGTAAAACCATACAGTTAGTTGAATATTTTAAGAAAACGTCATGTGCCAGTGTAACAGCAGAGCAACTACAGCAAATAAACTGATACAAGCTATTGGCCATACCTTCCACGAAGCCTCACAGCCTCAAGAAATCTTCCCTCATCCATGGCTTTCTGAACTTCTTGAGTCTTGAAAAAACAAGATGATTACTCAATATGTTTAAAAAAACACAGGAGCTGGATTATTTAATATATTCCACGTATTAATATATTTCCACAGTGACAAAAGAAATACTGACAATTCCTCAATTTATGAGCTACCTCCTCTCACAGCATAAATTACAGGGTACAGGAGAAGAATGAAGTAGAAACAAATACCTAAAGCCTTCAAAGGACTTTGAAATCCTTTGACAAGGACAAAGAAATCAGTGTATTTATTATGCATTTTCTTTTTTCAGTTAAAACTGAGCAGTTTTAATGCAGAAACCTGACTTGCCTATGAAACGTAAATGGATGCAAGCATCTGAAGACTTTGTTGTAACAATAAAAACAGAAGATCTGAAAGGACGTTTTAGGACAAATTAAGAAGATATGTATTTCTTATTCCTGGATAGTTTACAAATGAATAGCAACACATAGAGAACATACATGGACTTCATTATTCATTCCCAAATATGGAAAAGTGCTGCACACATTCCATCAATGTCTTAATGAGAACAGGCAATACATAGCACTCATACATAGTAGTCCTTTGTAGTAAATAAATAATATAAATTGGATTTTTGCCAGAGCCTCACCATCTGCACACACTCCATCAGAGGCAGACGGACAGATTGGTTTCCAGACAGGGACACAACGCAGGCAGGGGTATCTGGAGTAGCTTCTAAAAGGGCAAGCACGGCTTCCACACCCATACGACTTGCCTGCAAGCAGAGAATGTTTGAGTGTTCAAGCAAGCATTTAAAAGCACAAGGCTTCAAACCACAGAAATGGTCCTGATTTCTCTGTAACTCAAGCTGACACAAATCACTCCTTGATAAGGTGCAGAAGGTGTGGGGTGGGCTGTTTATACCCATAAGTATGGATGACTAAGCTTTGCACTTTGATCCTAAAGATAGATTCCTTCACACAAAGTGCTTCACTACCCTGAATTAGAGCTATTCAAAGAGTTAATGCCAGATAAAAGCTTGATTTGTCAAGTTAATTAGGTAGAAAACCATCCCATCCCCAAATAAATAAGCAAAATGCAGTTGTCCTATATGGTGCCATGGGCAGTTATTTTGGGAACACTCACAAGAATTCTGTCAAAAGCTGAAGGGGTTCCACCTCTTTGCACATGACCCAGGATGGTTACTCGAGTATCAAAACCAAGCCGCTGAACCACAAGCTGCAAAGAATTTCAAAATACAGTGGGTTTATCATTATCATTATTTTATATATATATATGTTACCATCACATACACTTAACACCACTAGTGCTAAATGTTACTTCAAAAAACTGCAATTCTGAATGAAGTCAAAGGTTTCTCTAAAACTGACAGCTATGGAAACAGAACTTCATAGTCACAGGACATATAAACCCCAGGTAAAGGTGAAGTATAATAGCTCCTTTCTACCAATGACTATTTCCCAATTTGTTTTCTTAATGACCCCTTTAAAAAAAAAGGCAGAAAAATTCAGCTTAAAAGTTTTCTTAATCTTAGACACCAATGACACTTTTAGCAAAGCAATCATTCGAACAAGACTTTGTCCAAAGCACACAGTATTACTTCACTGTAAGACAGACCAACAGTAAGAATTTTACAAGATATACAAAGTAAAATAGGATTATAAATACAGATTTGAGCTGATTTCAGACTATCAATTAAGGCAGCCATGAAGCAGACGCTTCTGAACTAGTGTTGTATTACAGGGAGAAAAGGTTCTAATTAATTGCTACTGAAAACATTGCCCTTTAATTTGACTGTGGAATTTTAAATAATGAAGCACAAGCATAAAATACAACTGTGTGATAAGCTACCTTACAAGGAACAGATTTACTCTCCAGCAATGTTATTGTTAACAATAAACCCCATCTTATGAACAGAAATCTTGTTTCATAGGGAAATTGACACTTACATCCTTAACCTTCTCTGATGTTATAGGTTTGTTGTGACAATCAATAGCTCCTTCAGCTACAATAATAATATTCAGCCTTTTCTTTCGTGCACGGTTCTGTAATAAAAATAAAAGCACATTCATGTAGTTAAAAAAAAAAGTTAAGGAATTTACAGCATAATTTTATAATCAACTGCTCTAAATCAAGTTGCTAGTATTTGAGGAAACATTTCTTGTACTTGATCACTCATATGTGTCATGTTCTCACACCTTTTACTTTCATAGACATCTTTTCATTGGTGAAGTAAAATGTCTAACATCAAATTACTGAGGAAATGTACACATATTGCTTAAATAGGTATAATTGTATGTAATTCCCAGAGCAGGTCATGTGATTCCTCAAAACAATCACAGAGTACAAGAGAAGTAATGTTCAAGATCACAGAGAACTTTATGTGACACAAAAAACAAAGACCTGCTGGGAGTCCTGATCACACTTTTTAACCACTGCTTTCAAATAAATATCTGCAAAGACATCAAGGAATCTCAAACATATTAAGGAATTACCTCGGAAAGCTTAACACACATTGAATCTTCCCAGCCTTCTTCTGGTGGGTATTCAGGAATAAACACCCAATCTGCACCACATGCTAAGGCACTAACCAGAGCTAGATACCTAATAAACAGAACAAATGATTAGACTTTTATGGTTCAGATTTCTTTTCATAATTGTACTTGTATGACACACAAAATGCTGAAAACAATACATACCCACAGTGTCGCCCCATAACCTCCAGAACAAATGTCCTCTGATGGCTGTACAAATAAGAAAGCAAAATTACTGTCACATTAAACAATATATTTAAAATTAAGTATCTTCCAATGCATAATTCATTTTCACTACTTTCTTGCAGAATATGTATGGGCAGCTATGAGAGAAGATGTGAACCTTTACTGGTAATGTAAATAATGAGTAAAGAACTATACCAACTTTACCAAAAGAACTCTAATGATATAGCTGTATTTAAAAAAAATAATTTAATTGCTTAATTCTCACTGACATAAAGCTTATGTAAGTCATGTTATTTTTGTACGATTCACAGCGTGTCTGGATCTTCTCTAACAGACTATGTCTGAAAAAGACTAAAAACATTAAAAACCAAGTCTGCCCTTAAGGCTGATGCAGTCTCTATGATCACATATTTGAAGAGCTGCTAAGCAGGAATGATGAAAAAGCAGTTACTAAGAATAAAAGAAACCAAGACACTTGAAAGATGCAGTCAAAAAGAACTTTTATTTCCCCATCTACCTAACCTCTATTTAAAATGAACTTAAACAAAAGCATAAACATCTGTGTATTTGTTATCAGTCTCTATAACACACTCAATTTACCTCTGAGCAGTGGTCATGATGGCATCCACAACTTCAATTATTCTGTGCAGAGCTGAGTCAGTACCTATGGTCATATCAGTGCCACAGAAGTCATTGTCTATGGATCCAACCATTCCCACAATGTTAAGGTAGGCGTATTTCTTAACAGCCTCTGCATCAATCTTTCCTGTAAAGAAGTATTCAGAGAAAGAACTGTAAGGCTATTAAAAAAAAAATAGACATACTGCTTGGGTGCTCTACTTTTATCAATTAAACATATCCAAACATTAAAATATGTTTAGATATTTTATGTAACAAGGTTAGTCAAAACTACAAAAAAAAGCCAATCAAACATCCAAACAAAAGAATCCTGCACAGAACTCCTTACAGTAAGGAAGGAAATAAGAGCTTTTCAGTCCATCTCAAAGTGTCAAATAACTACCAAGTTTTGTAACCAACCTTAAAACTGATGGTTTCAAATTAAAACAGTATCACTTAAATTGCAGTCTCGGTGTATAACATGCAACAAAGAAGCAAAAGGATGCAAACTGGATGTGATTATGGGCATATGTAAACAGTTAGAAACCAGCATCCAACTTCTGAAGACTTCTCTTTTGCAACACTGAAAGGCTCTGATTTCATGATTAATAAGCAAACAGAACAGAAAAGCTCCTATTCTAAGTCTTAGCGAGGCCTCCCAGGACATCAATGAAAATGCTGCATCATCCAAGAGTTCTAAAGGATCTCAAGGATGAAACACCTTAGCTGCTTAAGCACTTACAACTACCTTAGTATCTGTGGATGGGATGGTAGTAAATATAATGCCAAATTTTTAATATGAGATTCAAGAACTATGTATCAGTGTTTAATGTCTACATTGCAGAAAAACAGCAGAAACCATAATGAAAAATATAATTAATGTCCATGAAGATATATATATATAACATTGTGAAGAAGAATCAAAATGTTTTCTATGAATGTATACCATGCATTACAAACCTCTTCTAGAGTTCCAAATGTGACTTAATATCTGGTTGACACAATCTACTTAGATTTCTAAAAAGCCATTGACAAAGTCTTTTGTCAAAGGATTTTGAGGAAACTAAGCAGTCACTGTATAAGACAGAAGTCTTTTCATTGAGTAAGTAATGTGAAATGGGGTAAAAAATACAAGGCAGAGGGCAGTGAACACAAATTCTTGTATCTTAGGAAGGTAACCAATGGAGTTCAACACACTCAGCAATAACCTAAAAAGGGAATGAGCAGCAAAGTGCCAAAGTTTACTGATCAAACTGAATTATTTGGGATCTAAAGGTATGGAGTGTCTGAGAAGAAATGAAGAAGACTAGCAAGACACAGTGAGCAGTAAAGTATCAGATGGAATTCATTGCAGATAAATGTAAACTAAGACACATGAAAAAAATGTACCCTAACATCACAAACAAAATAACACTATTTCCAGCATAATAATGCTGTTTTCATTAATAAATCAGCTTCAATGCCCAACAGCAGTAAAAAAAATCAAAATATTAGAAAATATTAGGAAAAGAACAGAGAACAAAACAAAGATCATTATACTACTGTGTAGATCCATGGTTTGCCCTCATCTTGAATACTGGGTGCAGTTGTGGTCCTCCCCACCTCAAAACAGGGTAGAACTGGAAAAGGTTCAGAGAAGGGCAACAAAGATGATCAAAGATATAGAACTTACATATAAGGAACAACTAAGCAAACTAGGACTCTTCCATCTAGAAAAAGAGATGATGAAGGGAAAATAAGACAGCTGTCAAATCTCAAGTGGCATGCAGAGAGGAAGCAGGACTGATCATTCATGGCTTATTCTAACACAGAAATTATGGACATCAAATGATCTAGAAGCCAGCAGGATTAAAATAAACAGAAGAAGATTCTTCATAATCTTCATTATTCAGTGAAGCTGCAGAACTCCTTGCTACACAATGTTTTCAGCAAAACTCTGTATGCTTTCAAGTAGACTGCATACGTTCATGGAAGAGAATTTCATTAAGGACTGCTAATTGCATCTGGCTCAGGAAGCCCCAAAGACAGAAATGGATGTAACCTATCCGAGCATTTATGTATTATGAGTAACAAATAGCATCAACACAGAATTATTTTACTCTTTACTCTTCTCTATATATCCTCCTGGATGCTATCAAAGAGAACTACTGGGCTGGCTGTACTTCTATCAACAGCCACTTAACGTTCTGATTGTAAACAAATAGTGACATACAGGCAGGAAAACATCATGATTTAGTAACATACAAATGTGTAGCTTGTTGTAGGAAAGGAATTACCACCTTCGATTGGATATGAGGGCATAGGGCTTTTCAAGCAAAAGGTAAGAAATTCAGATCCTGAAAATGATTCATAATAGAGGAAATAAGCCACACAGACTGTTGCCCAGTAGAGGAAATAAGCCACACAGACTGTTGCCCAGTAGAGGAAATAAGCCACACAGACTGTTGCTCAGCAACTTATTTGGCCTTTTTTGGACCTTTATGATACACGTGAGCGGATGAACAGAAACCAAAAGCTATTATTTAATGAAGAACCACAGGATCTCCTAGAATGAATGCATTTGGTTTTTAAACTTTTAGAGATGCCCCCTGGATACAGTCTGCACACCTACAGTTAGGGTTCACAACTTCCCTGCGCCCTGGAGGGGAAGTCTAGGGAGCCAGAGGGCACACTGACCTTTCTGTGCCAGCTCTTCCAGCAGCCCGCTCCACTCCTCGCGGAAGAGGTTGGCGCCGGTCAAGCTGCCGTCGCCGCCGATCACGCAGAGGTTGGTGATCCCTTTCTGCACCAGGTGGAAGGCGGCCTGCAGGCGGCCCTCGCGCGTGCGGAAGGATTTGCAGCGCGCACTGCCGATCACCGTGCCTCCCTAGGAAAGGAGCAACAGCGCTTTTACTTCATGATCCAGCGGATTACTGTACATTTCTGACATGGACTAATGATGAATTTTGTAGTATAACCTCTGTCTTTACATTTCTGAGTGAGGTAAGTAATGATAAGCAAAGTATTATCAAACCTGTGGGAATTTATGTTCAAGAGCAGATACCCACACAAGCAGATACCCGACACTCAAAAATGACTGATAAAGAGCTACTCTAGAAGGAACATTTTAAATTACATGGGATTAATTTTAGCAGTATTACAATAAATAGGTTGTTACTTATATTTAATGGCAAGAGTAAAAGCAATATACTAACTACTTATTTTGATTAATTTGCCTCAGTGTGGTATTTTTCCCCCTATTATCAAGAGATACATAAACAATAAGAGAAAAAATATATCCCTGAAATTCAAAATTAACATTCATTATCATTCCACAGAATTATGGAAATAACTGCCTTTAATTCCTTATACATCAGACTAATGATATATTTTCTGCTTTATTATCTGTTGCATTTATTAATATGAATGAAAAAGCTTCTCTTGGAAATGGTGGTGGTCATCTTTAAAAATAATTGAACTGCTCTGTCACTGAAAACTATGGTGTCTTGCTGGACACACATTATTTACACATCTTCAGTGTTTATGTTGTTCAGCCACTCAAGAACTTTAATTTTTTCATTTATTTATTGTCACAATAAAAAGTAGCATCAAGACTGAAAAAACTAATTTTTTTTTCCTGTAAACAAATCTGGAGATGATTACATCACTTTTGCATAAACATTCCCTTTACTTTAACTTGTAGTAAATCTGCCACATCCATCTAAATTTGAACTTCAAATCTGTAGTGCCTGTACTGACACGATTTACCCTATCAATAGATATTTCAGCTCTCAGGCCAGTTTGCCATCTGTGTTGCAGAGCTGCTAGTGGAAGGAAAAAAGAAAGTGGAACAGAATTCAGCTGTCTCCAGACAAAAAGGTACCTGTGTATACACAGAGATGTTAAAAAAAAAATCAGGACTAAGAAAGTCTCTAAAACTAGGTATTTTCATACTTATTAAAAATAGCTGTAAGAGGAAAAGAAACTACCTGAAACAAAGTGCTACTTGTTCTGAATAAACAGAAATATACAATGGGCTGATTTCTCATCAAAGCAACTAAACACATTCTATAAGATACATGCTGAGGTTCATTGTTGGTCTGCTGAATTAAAACCTATAAAAGCTCAGAAAGTTATTTTTCTTTAACACTGCACACGTATAGGAGCCTACATCCTGCTCCTGCCTCTACTCTTGTGTGGCTTGGCCAAGAGAACTCAGTCTTCTCATCCTTGTAAGATGCACCTGGGTAATGCTCTTAGTCATACTGTTTAGTTTTAGGACTCAATGATCCTTATGGGTCCCTGTCAACTGCATATATTCAGTGATTCTATTTACAGATTCTTCAAGACAGACATGAGGGAAAAAAAGAAGAAAAGAAAATCAACCAAATACAGGGGACAAAATACCTCACAGTACTCCAGGACATTGGTTTAAAAAAAATAGTCTCTGCTAACTCTAACTGCTTTACGTTCATTAACTTTAAAAAAAACTCCTAAGAAACCCATGCTTCACCTGGAGGTAGTTTTCAGAAAGCTTGGCAAGCAGTAAGGCCTCTTTGCCAAACATAGCACCTGCTCTGGAAGAGGTAACAACACTACCATGCTGAGCAAAAGCTGAGGAAATCCAAAAGGCCACACTGCAGGATGTTGTAATCAAAATGTACTAAGTCATTGGCAGTATCTTAGCTCTGCAGAATTGCACTGTAATTACACTCGTTACTATATTCTAAATCCACTTACACAGAAAGCCAACAGGGTTTCATAAGAAATTATTTGCCTTACAAAACACAGCTGTTTCATGTTTTGGCCCTATAATGTCTTTTTTATTAAATATAGACTTGTCAACATGGCTTTAGGAAGCTAATGACATGTGGTGTTGCAAATCTAGAACAAAGGTTTTCAAATTATTTCTGGGCTCCAAATTCAGGACCACACTAAGATCTTTAGCAAGTGTCAGCCATCCACACTGTAGAAATCAGGCTCTGCAGGAAATGGTACATACTGGTCACTCAGTCATCACACAGTTCAAATACATAATTACAGTGGCTGCCTGTATTTAGAATTTTGGTTCTTTTGTTTGAATAAAGAGATTTTGGGTCCCACTCTCACCCCTTAGCACTTACCACTTGCAGGATACTTGAAACACTTTCCCATGAAACTTCTACAATATTATCACCTCCATCAACTATTCCCTGGTAACCCTGTAAAGGGAAAGTATTTCGTAAGTCTGATTTTAAAAACTACATCAAATTTCCATTATAGTAATAGTCACCTTGTGCACTTAAATACAACTTTAATTATAAACACTGAATATAAAAAATACTCAATTTAAATGAAACGATATTCAAGCAAGTATCACTGCTTCTTTTAAGGGGGAAAAAAGAAAAACTCTCTTCCTAAAGGATCAGTTCCAAAAACAACTTCAAGATAAGGTAACACTTAACACAGATTACAGAGCTATTAAACTAGAATGGTAATGAGCTTCTTCTTTAAGAATATGAAATATTTTTTAAAAACCCCAAAACTACAAAGAACTTAGAAATGCATAATAAATATGTTCCTTAAAAACATAACCTCAGCAAGAGACCATGAACTTAGGTAATCTTTGTAACAGACTGCACATTTCCTCCCCCCACCAGTGCTAGTAATAAGCAAAACAAGATAAAGAGCAATAACCAAAATTTTTTCATGAAAGACCAAGAAATCAGGTGACACAACCCTTTTTTCTTTCTTTCTAAGGCAATCACACAATTAATGAAAGACATTTAATAAGAAAAACTACTATGTTTAGTGATGTATTTAAGAAATTCCTAATACTTTAACTTCAATAGTCTTCTCAAACCACTGCATGCTGTAATATGAGAAGAACTACGCTTATCTGAAAGAACGAAAACTATCCAGCAAGCAGCTAAAAAAAACCCAAACAAAACACCTGGCTTTGCTTTATCACCTCTCTACAAAAATACTAGCAGAATGGCAATTACAGATTCTTTTCCATTAGATGATATTGTGAACACTGATTTAAAAAAACAAAAAACCTTGTGAACATTGATTTTAAAAAAAACAAAAAATAAATTAAGAAAAACAAACAAAAATAGAAGAAAAGGAGTCAAGTCCTAAATCTAGAAAACCCTAACTGACAGACACTAGAATAAAACTGGAATTACCATTCAACTTTTTCACATTTTTTTAAATCCACAGGGAAAATCATAACATATTAAAGAACAAGAAATTGCTAAAGAAAAATAACCATGAAAATGTTTGTGTCTCCATTTTTAGATTATGGTTACATATTCCCCATGTCAAGGAACAATTACAATGTTTCTTTATGCAGTTTTTTCAATAACAAGTCAGGAACTAGAAAAAGAAGGGAGTTCAGAAAACAGCAAAACTGACATTTAATTTGGCATGATTCATAGTATATGCAGAATTTACTCAATAAGCAGTAGCTTGGAAACATACTAAGCCTAAAGTGGCTTAGTGTTCATGTAAGTTATTTTATGTCAAACTTTGAGGCCTCAATAGCATAAGAAAATAAGAATGTAAAGATAACTTAGACACAGCAAAAGTACAAGTTACTCAGTTAGGTGTTTTAGGATTCCAGTACAGATTCCAAGGGGAATGTGTGAAAGTTGCTTCTCAGTGAGACTTGACTGATTAATTTAGAGATAATATTATCAAGCAATTGCAAAAAACATCCAGAAGGAAAACTACTTATGTCTCTTAATTTGTGCCATCCAACAGACCTTGTCAATACTTTGTACACTCTCCAGATAACTTTGACATGTATCTAATGTATACATGCAGAATGGCGTGGGTTCAACGGGACCTTAAAAGATCCTCAACTTCCAATTCCCAGCCATCAGCAGAGACATCTCCCACCAGACCAGGTTGTTCAATGCCCCATCCAGCCCTGGGAACACTGCCAGGGCTGGGGCATCCACATCTTCTCTGGGAAATCTGTCACAGCAAAGAATTTTCTCCATATATCTAACCTACACTTCCACTCTTTCAGTTTGACCCTGTTACTCCTTGTCCCATCTCTACAGTGCCTAGTGACAGTTCCCTTGTGGGCCCCTGCATACAGGACATACTCTTTGTATGCTAAGGTATATACACAATGACTTGAAGAGATAAGCCATTATTTACACAATTTGTTCAAAATTAGAGCAAAGTGGAAAAGGAATAATGCTTAATCCACATATCAACTTAAAAAAAAAAATTCTCCCTCAGATAAAATGCAAAGATCCTCAGAAAGAAACATTACAGTAGATACAACTAAGCTTGATGATGGCTAATAAATTACTAAGTTCATTCATTACCAGCTTTGTTGGTTTGATTTTTTTTTAAACACAGAATTGTGCTCCTTCTATCATTCAGTAATGGAGTGAAAGCTTTTCCTATAAGTATTTCTATTGACAACTACAGTAACTCAAGAGATCCACAGCAATAAATCCTAAAAGCATCTTAATTTAGTTTGTAACACTGACTATGGTAAGCTGCACTGAGAGCTGACAAAAATATATACAGCTCATATGTGCTTAAGTCATTCACCTTTCATTCTAATTTGAGAGGAAAAACAGAAGTGCATCAAAGAAGTATTATATATAGGAAATATACATACAAATAAGACTGATGGAATAAAATTCCCAATTTTCAGATTAACAAATCTAAAACACAGTAGAAAACAAAGAGATAAAATAGTAGCTTAAGTTGTCTGTAAGATATGAAACACCTCATAGCTAGGCTAAGGATGAGCTATGACCCATTCCTGCACCATGTTTCATGGAAGTAGAAAGAATTTGTGCATTTTGGTCAGGAATCCATATCTGTGCAGATAAATGAAAACTGGGGATGTATTAACGATTCCTCCCACTACAAGGTAAGGGCAGGGAACCTTTGAAATTATAATCTGTTTGAACTGTTATATTAACTTCTAATTCAGTTGTCTGCCAAGTATGTGTACACTACTAAATAAGGTAGAAAGAACTGTCACATTGTTTTCCACACTATTAAGATACAAGCTATCTAGAAAAGCTATTGGGGAAAAAAATGAATTACTAATTACAACTGAAGTATTAATGATGATGACTTCCAATTTTTGTTTTAATTATATAAACACTGATGAGGACTGGACAATGTATGTTTGCAGGTTCATCACTCTTCCAATTGTATGGTTATTGAAAATCAGTGGTAGATGTGACTACAGACCTTAATATGAGAGTAGGAATCTGTGAATTTACATTAAAAAAGTAAATTCTTACTTAGATCCTAAAAATACAGGAGCTTGGGTACTGAGATACTAAAACTCTGGGGCAAGAATAGAAAAAATGAACTGTCAAAAATACAGTAAGCATAGTTTGTGAAGATCAGCTCTATTTTATGTTTAGACCCTCATGTATCTAAAATCTAAACATTCAAAAAAACAAGAAATCTCTGTGGGTCCAGTGTTCACAGAGTACATTCACAGACACTGCAGCTCCAGGAGAGTGTGGCAGGAGCAAACATGGCTTTCAGCCTCGACTCTGAAGACAGAAGCTTTTGAAAAAGAACAAGCCATCTTCTGATGTGTTACATGCAAGACATTTGGGGCTTTAACAGTTACATGAATTTACTGACTGAGAATTCTTAGCCATTGCTCAACAACATAAAATACTACTGTCACTGAGTGCACAAACCACCACAGAAAAGACATGAAGTTTTCCTCACAGAAATCCATGACTGCCGTACCATTGCATTCCCAATGCTGGCCTCTTGAGAAAAAGACTCTTTAATCAAGATGAAGAATCTAAAAGCTCCATAGCTTAGTAGCAAGAGCACGCATCCACTGGGAACTATATGCTTCAATCCTGGAAAAAGGGCAGGTTATTTGTATAAATATTTAAGACCTCAAGTTTCTAAAATGCGTTGCCATAGATGAGAGGCATCACTTTCTTCCCATTCTCAATTAAAATGGAAAAACAAGACAAAATAAAAATCAACCTGACCTTAATAGCTTCTGATTAGTGAAGAAAACCCTAAACTAGCCCCCTGAAGCAGCCTGATACTTTATACATACTTCCAGCTCCTAGATTTTCATACCATGAGTGAAATTAATCCACAGGTATGTAAATTTTAATTCAGACTGGAGTACATTTGAGGAATAATGAGATAATAGTCAAGAAGGGTAACTACAGACTGAAATAAAATATGAAACTGAAGCTAGCACAACTGTATAGTTTTGCAATTAATAGAAAAATTTTGAAGTGCACTAACTTTAGTGAATTAAGATACACAAGGGGCATTAATTTTACAGGATTTTCATTTTATAGCTATAAACCCACCAGTTTTATATAAACTATAAAAAAGATATATAAGAAATTATACCTTTTATATAAATTATCTTCTAGTTTTCATTTTCACATGAGTTTACTTTTTTTGCCTTTTGACACTTAAAGTCCAAATAGGCCATGAATTCTAGTAACTGCTTCTTCCTTTGGGTTTTTGTGAAACCAGTTTTTAAAAGGCTAGAAAATTACTTAGATCTAATTCATTATTAATTTTAATTCATCTTAGTAATCTCTCATCACAAGATGAAGAAAAATGGAATTAGGACAACTGAGTTACTTTCTTAGAATATGAAGCTAGTGCTGGCCACAGCTGTAGAAGACAGATGGTTTTGCAGTGTGAAAAAAGTTCATATGACAGACATAGCTACAGGAGAAACAGAGCATCTGATGACTATAGCAAAGTAAGCTTCAAAAGGCTAAGACTTTTAACTCAATTTTTGGATCCAAATAAGAATACTTTTTTTCTTGTTTTGGATATTGTCACTTCAGGTTTTTCCCTCAGTGCAGCTTCAGTGCAGCTTCAATACAAGTATCACTTTATCCTGACCAACGTGTTGAAAGCTCAAAAGGTAGACTTTACCTTTTACACTAGATACAATAGATACACTATTCTCCTTGCTTAACATACTCAAATCACATTCAATAAACTGTAACTCAGAAGGAACATCTCATTAAAAGTATTAAATAACCCAAACTTTACCCAAAAATACATCTCCTCTTTAGACATCACGCAAATGCTTATAACAAGGGAACATTAGTGACAAGTCTCAGAAGATTTTTACCTTCATTACACTTGCCACCTTCATCTGTTTCCCATTTCAAAGGAGCAAGATTAAACAGTTGTTTCATTTCAATGCTTGCAACCCTGTTTCTCTAAAGTACTTGTAGGCATTGCAAAAGGAAACTGACTTCATATTTCAATTATCACCAGCCAAAGAACAAAGCTTAGTGTCAGTACTTGACGAAACACAGAACTGAATCCACTTTTTCAGAGCCCATACTTTCAGTGAAATGCGCATTTCACCCCAGACCCAACTGTTACATTGAAGACAGAAGGACAACATATGGGTAAACTCAAAATTCCCAACATTGACTTATTTTTTACAATCACTTTTCATTCAGAAATATCTGCAACTTCACACTGGCCAACTCTTCAACCGGCCAAACACAGGAACATGCTAATTTAAATAATGGTATTTGGTAAGTCCAGGAAAAACAAATATTCAAATTTCTCTTGAAATTTATCACTCTGAGATACTAAATATGTTTAAAAGGTGAAAAAATATGGCAATTCTTGACTTAAGCTTAATTAAAAAATTAACTCAAATCCAAATTCAGGCCTTAAAGATGTCCAAAACTCCCTCCTTACTTCCAGAGAAGTATCTGACCCATTTCACTGAGCCTGCAAAACAGCTGAACACTGAAGGAATTCCAGAGATTGGCCATGTAATTAGCACACACTAAGTATTCAGAGCAACTTGCTGTTAGCACAGTAGTAGGAAAGAATTTTGGAGCACAGTCCTCTGCTTATTTGCATTTCAATATACTTTGCATCTCATTAGTAAATGAGCTATAGGAACAAGCAGACAGGGAAAAAATGGATAAACAGCTACTTTTTAAACATAAATTCCGTATTTGCCATGCACAAAACTAAAACTACTTTCTGAGCACTTCTATGAATTCTAGTACTCCATACTTTTATATTAAAGTTAGATTTTACTGGGGACCTAGCAAACTTTCCCCCATAGCAATTTTTATTATGATTTTAATATTCTCAAACTATTAATCAGCTGTACAGGAATTCCAGTGGGAACAGAATCAATATATTTACTGTATTGTTTAATGTATATAATGTACAAAAACTGAAAGCCTCCTTTATAAAGACATCTAACTGCAACAGTCTTCCAGGAAGACAAATACATGGAGCATCACCTTGGCATAGACATTAAACTCGTCCCATCTTTTTTTCTTATTGCATAATTGCTACAGAAATTTACAATCTCTCTGCACATTCAGTTACAAAGTTCAATGTCAGGACAGACAATGATGGTCAGTTTTTTTATGTGGTTTTTTTTTGTTTATTGGTTGAGTTTCTTCGGTTGCAACTTTCTACCTCTAAGCTAGACAAGATGGCACCAGTGCCACTGTACTCCTGATCAAAAACAAGCTGTGCTATCTGTGAAATGAGAGTGAGGATACGTCCTTATCATACTCTAGGAAAATGGAGTCAAAGGATTAAGTAGCAGTAGTTTAACAAGGTTTAAGAAAATATTTACCAAGTACAATGGGGACAAACATCCAACAAAAGCATAGAACTGTAGCTCACTGCAGAGTGACAACCACCTCTTGTTTTCTCTCCTTCCAAGTCTTTGTGGCACATAAAGAATTCCATATATTTAAGAAATTACTTTTAAGTCACATAGTTTTAGAATATATCTTGTGAGATGTCAATTTCCATAAAAATAAAAAGTACTAAATAAAACACACAATGAAAAAAGATGGCACCTACAACATTTTTGAATTTATACTATGTACTCTGCATGGTGTTTCTACAAAACCTCAAGTTTAGTCAGAAGACAAAATACAGAATGAATTAAACAAAAACTAACCTCATAAATAAAATAGACTTTGGCATTTACATAGATTCCCATGCGTACTACTGCGCGCACAGCAGCATTCATACCTAGGGAGAAAAAGCAAAATCACATTGTTACAGTCATCCAGCATTTTATAGGTACCAAAAATATTCAGTGTCTTGAAAACAAAGGGAACATTAATTCATTCCTAAAAAAAGACAATGACCAGCATCCATTGAAATAGAAATTTGCTTAATGACAGTGCAAGCAGCCCATGAGCATGAAGGGTTCAGAACTATTCTTTGTTACAATAATTATGTGAATGCCAGTGTGTGTGTTCATCAGAGATTAAATTGCTGCTGACTGCAAAATAGCATTGTAGAAGTTACAGCTACTGAACAATGAAGTAAATTAATTTTGCAATAATGGTTAGTTTTCAGTCTGAAATGCAAAACATTCAGCAAGTTACAATGCAGCTTCTCCAGATGAGAAATTATATTTGTAAAGTTTTTCTGGGATTTCAAAAACCACAGGTGTATATACAGCATTTTGAGGGCAGCAGCCAAAGTTGACCTAGACAGATGCTCATTTAAAAAGACAAAAGTAGCAGAAAATTAACATAAATAATGCTACATTGACTCATTTGACAGAAAAGCATCTGAACACCACTTTGATCCCAAAAATGCAAGCTCTAATTGGAATTCTCTGCTCACAGGCATCTGACAAATTACACTCCTGTGAAATCCTCCATTTAAGTCCCATGGTCAAACACTTAAACTCCTGAGTAACAGTGAAAGTTCCACTGATCTCTCTACACAGGCAATGTTAAAACTCATCCCTTCAGATACTGCATAAACTCACCCATTATTTACGACCTTTCCAAAACTAATGAAATAATTTGCTTCCATACCACAAAAACAGACATAAGAGACCACACAAAACATGAAGAGAGAAACAGTCAGGCTACACAGAGTCTTAGCACAGCAGTAAAAAACAGATACAAGAAGGATGACAAGTCCAAGTACTAGGCACCAGTTCTCCAAGTCTGACACATTTAATATCAAAACAGGTAAGTAGTAGGTAAGCTCTGCTGCTCGACATAGGTGTTAAAGTGTTCACCTCTCTGCAGATACAAGAAGCTGGTAACTAGAATATATAAACAACACAGCAAGTCACAAAGATCTAATCCTACAGTATCTACCTTTAGTACAAAAAATACTGAGCTGTAAGTCAACCTGTCTAAAGAATCAGGCTGATTTTCTCAAAGATGCCTTACTTATGAACACACCAAAAAGTCCCTGATGTTGCTCAATGTGATACCAAAAAATTAAGTCTGCCAAAATTAAAAAGTTGCTTTTACTGTTTGTGTAGACGTCAATTACACTTAAAACAAAAAACACAAGTAACAGTGTTTTCACATAAGTTCTGTTACAGGAAATTGTAGCAAGAATTCTCTCAGCCAGAGTTAGCCTTGTGGCACAGCTGGAAAAAGTTTTCAAATGCCAAGACTGCTCAAGGCACAGCTTTAGACAAAGAACTGGATAATGCCAAAGAAAAACAGAGAATCTCATCTGACAGCCTGTAATGAAAAGAAAGTTGGCATGATAAATCTCAGAACAGAGAGAAGCTATCGCCCCAGTGAAACAGTTTTCATAACAAAAATTAACACCCCTCGAAGACAAAGATCTTTAATTTTACCAAACTGACAGCTCCTCACAGCACTGCCATTTTCCACAAACAGGAACACTCAGAACAAGGTACTCCTTTCACCAAAGCCCACAGCTTGCTTCTATTAAAGTACATGTTGTGTGGGAGGCTTTTTTGTTGTTGCTTGGTACGGAGGTTTTTTGGCAGTTCTGTTTTGGCTTTTGGGGTTTTTTTTGGAGGGGGGTTGCAGTTGTTTGCTTTGGTTTGTTTGAGGAAAGTTTGTATATAAATTTTTAATATAGCCACATTCTTTCTCAGTGAATACCTTCCGGTTTCCATGTTTCTTGCATGAAAAATATGTAAAATTCACAATTTGCCAGCTCCACAAAAAGGCAAAAACCCAGGAAAAAAGTCCAATAGATTACAGACAGACAGTATTTTCCCAGTACTACCACTGTAGCTTCATAAGTTTATGTAACCTACATTTTATTGTTATTTCATGTTGTATGTTTTATCTCCTTATACAGAAAAAGAACTTGGTTGTCTACTGGCAGACTCCTGGCTTACATTTCAGAAGGGCTGAGGACTAAAGGACGTTAGAATTTGATACCTACAAAATACAGTTAGCACATTGCAGCTTCAGACTTCTACAGTGCAGCTCTCTAAACTGCAGTAATTCAAGAAAAAACACAAAAATTTCATGAATCCTCTGTAGGACTGTGTAATAAAACTTTGTTATTTGTCGAGACTTACAAAAGTATTTGTGAATTACCATAATAACCATGAAATATTATTATTCATGCTTATTGCTTTAAAGAGATTTACCAGGTTAACTGTGGATTTAGTCCTGAATAATAAATGCAGTTTGATAAACATACAGGATTAGAATAGCAGCTCCAAAAGAAAGCCACAAGTAAAACCAGTATTTTTTTTAAATAATATAATAATTATTTAAAATGTTTCTGAACTACCACTTGCTTTTGCATTAAAGCCTTGGAAAGAGGGAAATATTTATTTTGCTCTTTTGCAGTCAGCAAAGATAAAGGGAAATGCAGCTACTTTTAGGGCTTTACAAAACATCTGAATTAATTTAGAAGTTGATAATTTATTGTCCTTGATCTTATTTATTCAATTGTCCTTAAAAGAAGAACTTGGTTTTCATAACAGGGTTACAAACAATACTGCAGAAATCTTTCAATTATTTCAGAGGGCCTCTGCCTCCAAAAGAGTATCCCTCTCTTGTGCCTACATCCTGCTCTACGTACAAATATACCACTACAACACAGGAGGCTCTACATGAGTTTGTGTTTTAGCCAAGTTTGCCTTGCTTCAGTCAGCTAGACATGCCTTTAAATAAATAACTGTAACATAAGCCATTCAAAAGCAAAATCAAAACTATGCATCTTGGACAAGCATCAAGAAATACTTAAGTACCACCAATTTTAAAGATAAACATTGGCTTTAACGCAGGCATAATGACTTAGCACATATGTTTCAGTGCAACCCTGAATAAAGACTCAGACTTAAAAGACAATATAGCAAACCTCACTATGGAAAATGTCTAAACATTACCAAACAGGATGACTTTATTCAAATATGTAAATGGTAATGTCAGTAAGGGCTTATAATGATCGAGAAGCAGTCAAAAACAAGAACTGAACAAATCATTAAAAATACAACTTGAATTTGTTCCATTTATTTTTAATTACATTACAGATTTTATTGCATATAATCACAGTAATTATTCTAGATACCTCAAGAAAACATTACACAATTTTCCTGAACACTAACTGTACTAGATCAGAACATTCTATGGCACAAATATATACAACAGCAGAATATCTAGATGGTAGACACACCTCCTTCTTAAAAATTAAAACAAAAATCTTAAGAGACCTGTTTTGATCATTGAATCCACCAATTACAGAAGCAGCTTCTCAAAAATATTAAATGCCTTAAAATACACTCATCCATTAATAACTACATTCCTTAATTTTACATACAAATAATACTTATAATATTTTATCTACAGACACATATAAAAGTATTTCATATGCATGTCTATTTGCATGCACTATTCTTAGCTGGAGAAGGTGCCTTTTGGGGGGCTAGAATTCAAAAATTCCTTGTGACTATGTTTAAATTATCGAAGTGTTAACAAGTAAACCCTAACTTGGATGACATGAGAGTATGAGTTTAGTTTGTCATTTTTTAAAAAAAAAAATTATTTTACTATATTAGTTGAGAAGCTTATGGTGAAAAAAGAAATTTTGTCACCAGAACAAGATCATATACATTTGCACTACTATATTAAATATGTCTTGTGATGTTTCTCAGCCTGTAATGCTTCAAGACCAAAAATACATAAATCTTTGCTTCCCTCCACAGTCATGGTTTGTGATATTCCAAAACTCTGGAATCCAAAAGGCGTCTTTAGAGTTTTTTTGAAGGTGTTTTTAAATCCAGCATTTGCTGAAGGAGTTGAGCTTTTCATCTGTTCAGTGCCAAGATCTCTTATTCCAATCTATGTCACCAAGACAAGAGTCATATATCTACACTACTAACTAACCCTTGGAACTTCAGGAAGCCTGGAATGTTTGAACGTAGAGACATGTAGCTGCTTACTTAAGCAGGGCGGGCTATGATATTCCAGAGCATTACATCCCTGATTTATGCTGTCCTCCTCAACATCAAATCTTTGAGTTTATCTGAAAACAGCATGGTCCCATTCAATGATCTTGAGTCAGTGGGCTGGGCAGTGGTTCCTTAGCCACAAACACATCCTTTCCCAGCAGGGCACAATTGCCTTCTGTCAGCGGCTTCCCGATGACTCCTCCTGCCGCGGAGCCATTCCTACCACGGTCCTGGAATAGGCTGTGACCTACGGTGGCCAAAAGTGTCTGCGGTACCCACTGGCAACCCACAGAAAATTCAACAGTGCACTTCATGACCTGAAGCAGAATGGCAAGAGAATCCCACAAAGTGAGAAGGGTGACTTATTAAACCCCATTTATTAACCTACGTTCCTGAGATGCAACTTGTACAAGTAAGAAATAGTCCAGAAACTGAACCAACCCGTAAATATTGAAAATCTATGATCAGAACTTCTGTGTCTCAAGGTACTTGTGATTATGGTGGAAAGTACATTTTTAGTTCACAATTTAACAACTGGCTAGCTGAAATGATAGACTGTCAAGTTTAGTACTTACACATATTAATTGTATTAAGCAGAGATCTTTTTTCCTGTAAAACAGATCACTGATAAACTCTTCAGCTCTACAAAAAAAAAGTCCAGTATGACATATGTACATTCTAGCCTTTGAAATTCTACAGGTAAAAAAACAAAAAAAGAAAAATGAAACTTTCAAGGAAGTAGCACCAATGTAGGTAAACAACTGAAAACTTAACATTCCCTATAAATACAAAGCCTTGTGTAATTTACATAACACTACTTTTAAATTGTTTGAAATATAAATAACAGAAAAGGGAGGAATTTCACCTTAAAATAATTTCACATATATTTTATTTTATGCTCAGTCTTACAGTTCAGTCTAAATACTGACACCTATTAAAAGTCTGTGTTTAACGGGTGTTTTTTCTATTCAGTTGTTTGCAAGTTTAGTTTGGATTACAGATACTTTGAAGACTTTTAGCATCCAACAAATCTAAAACAAAACAAAACATAAGACTGGAACTTTTTTACCTACTTCTGAGTCAGCAGCTTTGCCTCACCTACACTTTACTTGAATAGATTGTTTTCAAATAGCAGTAACAGCAACATATTTCCTTCTGTGTGTACTTCAGGACTTCACTTCCCTCACACATTTGCACTCTGTCCTCCAAAGGGGAAAATGACCTTGACAGGGCATGACTCATTCTGTCCCTTGTTTAACTCCTAACCTTCAAACTGACTAGAGCTTGCTCATTTTAAACACCTCTGGTGTTACCAATATAGTAAGGGGATATGGTCACGCACTGTGCTGTGTGATTCAGGTGAAATTATCAAGGTCTAAAACGCTGGGAGGTTTATTTCCTTGTTCTTCAAAGTTAGAACAATGCTGCCAATGAAACAGCTTGGATGGCATCCAGTTTACTTTTTTTGGTCTTTGTGACAACCCCACTCCTTAGACAGCAACTTTCACAGGCTATTAACCTTAGAATCCTTCATGCTTCTGTGGCAATCTCACGGATGTAAAGTCTAGATGTTACCCGTGGATTCTGCAAGTCCTTCAAATGCCTTAATTCGCACAGTAGCAAGTGCAGATTAATACTTTATAAAAGGAGATGCATCTGCTGCTGCATTATATAATCTCCAGCCACGCGGAAGCAAATCGCAGGGCTCAGCCTCTTGCTGAGCACACTACTGCTGCTTCAGGCAGTGCCCAGCCACACGTTTAAATTAAAATAGCAATTTAGCCACCAAACCATTAAGACAGAGATGCTCTGATTCTCAGTTCCTCCTAGAATCATTTAGCAGTGGAATTGAGACACTGAGGGTAAACCTGATAAAACTTGAACAAGTGTAGCCCCACAGAGGAGTAAAAGAGAAGCCATTTAAACCCATTGGTTTGGGGTTTTTTTCTCCAGAACTGCAACATTTTCCTCCTCGATGGCAACAAATCCCTTTCATCCCGATTAGAGTTTCGGATAATCCTAGGTAAACCCGGGGGCTCCCCGTTATTCTGGCGGGCAGGGGGAGGGAGGATGCTTCTCCCAGCCCATATGACGCAAAGAGGCGGAATCTGCAGCGACTCGCAGCGGATCACGTACACACCGGCGGAGGGAGGGAGGGAGAGCGGAGACACTGGTCCATGCAAGCTACCACCGCATGGACGCGCCGGGAAACCCAGGCAAGAGGAGCGGGGAGGTTGCCCCGGCCTGATCCCGGCACCTCCCCGTGTCAAATCCGGGGAGAGACTGGTCCCTGAATTCCCGAGCGCACGCATAAAGGAAGGAGAGGCTCCCGCTCCCCATTCTCTTCACAAAAGCGAATGAGTGCCGCTTCTATAAGTGAAAGTACTCTCGAGACACTCCCGGGGGGAAAAAAATAACCATAAATTAAGAGAAGGTGCTAAAAGCAATTATCATTGAACAGCTCTCCTGGTATTAGCAGAGCAAGAGTCCTCTCGAACTGCACGGAACATTGTGCGTTTGAAATCCTAATTAACTGAAACTTCAATTACCATAGAATGTGCCGAGTTCGAAAGGACCCATCATGATTTTCTGCTAGGAAAGGGGAAACTAAAGCGTAGGAAAAAAAATGGATTCTTGACTAGGTAAATAGTAATCAAGCCTCTTTTTCTTTCCTATCCCTCTTAATGTCTGTAGGTCTTTTGTTCGCCTTGTCCTGTAGCAGCTACGACATCCTCTACACTGAAGAGATTTAAGAAGGCGAGACACGTTTCTAACATACTCCTACGGGGGGGAGAGTAAACCACCATTTGAGCGTTCTAAACCACGGGTAGGCACATAAACGTGTTGCTAGTGCCAAAATGAAGTGAAAAGCAGATGAGGCGAGGGCTGGCAGAGCCCCAGCAGCGCAGCCAAGCCTCCCGCCCGCCGTGCAGGGCGGCACGACCTCCTCCTCCTCCTCTCGCATCAACCATCCCTCCTCACCCCACCATCTCTCGAGGGAACGAGACATCTTGGTAGTAAAAGTTACTGCAACGTTTCTACCCTCTCACTTGCCCAGCCTGGGGCAGAGGAAACGTAGCGAGGAAGGGAGATGGGAAGAAGGAGTGAGGGGATGTTTGAACCGCAAGCGCCCAAGCCCTGCAAAAATTATTTATCTTTTAAATGCGTTTAGTAGGAAAGCCAGGTTGAAGGCGAGCACGGAAAGAGGAACCCGAGCACCACTGCAATCCCCTGTGAAGCGCTCCCAAAGCCCTCTCTCCACTCCCTCCATGTGCCGCACCGTGGCTTCCCCACACCAGCCCTGAAGCAGCCCACGCTGTTCCCCCGGCCTCCCGCATGGGCGCTCTGCCAGCCGGGGAGGCTCTTCCTTCCTGCCCCTCACACCGCCCACAAGGGGCTCCTCGCCGTCTCCTGCTGCTGCCCCACTCCCCACCGTGCCCGCAGCACCCCCGCGTTCCCCTTCCCCCTCGGCTCCTTCCCTCGTCCTCCCGGAGTAAACGGCGTGAGCCGCTACCTTGGGCATCGCCGCCGCTGGTCAGCACCCCGATGGCCTTCCCGGCGCCCGAGAGGTTCTCAAAGAACTTGGGTTGGTGATCCATGGCGCTGCGGGAGCGGCACCGGCGGGCGAGGCGGAGCGCGGTCGCTGAGGGAGCCCCTGGCCGCCGGGGTCTGCCCCCGCTCCGCTGGACCGCGCGTTCGGCCTCTGCAAGAAAAGAACCCGAGCAGCCCGAAGTAGGTGTGTGGTTACCGACAGGAAAATCTCTGCAAAAAACCTGAGGGAAGGGAGCGACCGTGTGAAAAAGCCCAGGGGAAAAAGAAACCAGAGCGAGAAGAGCCNGCGGCCGAGCTGGCGCCGCGAGCGCGGCGGGCGGGGCGGGGGCGCTCGCGGGGCGCGGGCAGGTGGGAGGGGGCGGCAGTCCCGGCACCGCCTCCCTTCCCCTTCCCCCTCTCCTGCCCTGCCGCCTGAGGTGGGCGATGCGGGAACATGGCTGGCGCCTTGGCGCGGCGGCAGCGCGTGGGAGGGAGTTGTGTTGGCTAGAGCTGTCTCATCCTCCCCGCAGTAGCGGCTGAGGAACGCCACGTGTCTCCGTCGCACTTGCGGCTCCCCTGGGCAGCCCCTTCAGCGGGGGCTTCTCTGGCGAATTCCCCCTGCTCTGCCGAAGGTTCGAGGGAGAAATCGGCCTCCAGCTTGTCGGTTCCTCGCAGCCCAATGCTTCCGGGGCGGCTCGGGCTCGCTGGCCCGCCCGGCTGCTGCTCGGAAGGCTCCGGCAGGGAGCAGAGAGCGCGGCCCCGCTGGGGATGCGGAGCGGACAGTCGGCTCCTGCCCGCGTGTCATGGGCTCGGGCAGGGACACCCAGAGGTCCCCAGCTCTGTTCTTTCTCTTTTGCCTCTCATCCTTCCTCAGGAGTGTCTTCCCGCTGAGGCTTCTCAGCGCCGTAGTGGGTGGTCAGGCGCAGGTGGGAAAAGGAGGTTGTTCTGTATTGGCGGCTGAGAGACAGAGTTTGAGTCAGAGAGAGCCACAGAGGCAAAGCAGCTGGGAGGAATTGACCTGGGTAGGAATCTCAGTCTTTCTGCCTTCCCTTTCGTTCTCCTGTTATGCACCGATGTTTTTGCTTGGGGAGTGGTTAGTACTAAGTGCGCTCTTAAACTCCCTGTATTGTAACACCACGCTGACAGAATAATTCTGTTGATCATAGCAAGGTGTGTAGTCTCAGAAGCAGTAAAAGCGTCGAGTTTTAGTAATTTAAGAAAATAAATCTGTATTACCCTGTATACAGTTTGTGGTAGTTTGCATAAGTAAAAGTATTTGAAGAATCGGGCCAACTTACTTGCCCAAAATAATAAAGCAAGTCAGGGAGAGTCAAGAACAGCATCAAAATGCTGACTCGAGTTTTATGTTGTAATTGCCATATTAATTACTGGTTTTATTCAACATCTTCATCGCAGGCAACTCACATCGTAAAAATGCACATGCTCATCCTGTCAGCTTTCACACAGGCACATGTGGAAGTACAGTCATTTGAGGAGTTCAGTCAAAATTACTCACAGATAAGTGAAGCCATACCTGAAAGCAGATATTTATACCTAGTGTGTGGGCAGCTCACATTTGCAAATCTACACTGAGACTAAAATAAATGTGATTTGATAACAGAAATGATCCATTGACAGATTGCATACCACGAACATTAATGACTCTGCTGGGAATTTACTATATTCTTTCCTTAATCTGAAGAGAGATCTTGAGGCAGAGATTTTAATGAAGGTGAACTTCTGCTACAGAAGTATGTAAACACCTATAAAGTCACACTGTGTTCAAAAGGTTCTGGTTTGATTTGAAATCACTTTAGTTTATTTGAGAACAGTTCTGCAAAAGCTATATTAAGGCCTTTGAGTAATTCAAGGCTCGATCCAAAACCTGTAAAATCGGGAAGATCTTTTGCTAGTAGAAACTTATTACTATTTTAGCATCATGGCCAAGGACCATTGTCATATCAGGAAAACTTAGTTGCTTGTGTTTGGTTTGGTGTGGCCATTTCTAAAAAATGGCTATTCACTGTAGCTAAAGCATTCACACTTTGTCTGGAAGTAGACCTGTCCCTCTTGCTTCCCAATACAACATAAATGCTAAGGAGCTCCTATTTCTGAAAGTATGTTTTCTTCAATTGCTCCATTGTACACCATAAACTTATAAGTGATTAATTCTTTTCCCCTTGTGTAACTAGGAATCTGCCAATGATTTCACTGTTTTCATCATTTATTATAGCTACTCCTTGTTCTTCAGAAGAGCTGTCTGGGAGGAATTGTGTTTTGGCTGTGTCAGGTTTTTAGAGATGGGAGGAGAGAAAAGGAACTGTTTGTTCCTGGGGCTGTCTTGATATAGTTAAATATCTTCCAGCAATATAATTGCCTATAATCTTAAAATGAGTGACTGCCTATCTTAAGTGCTCAAGATTGTTGGGGAAAACAGTGTTAGCCTTGTGGATATTGTTAATGCAGCCAGGTACACATGTATAAATCATACTGACACTAAAAGAATAGGCTCTTTTAAGATACACAAACTGATAAACAGAAACTGCATATCTGAATAAAGCCTCAGCAGATCATTTGCACACTACATTAGGTGCTATAATTACTGTAATACTAAATGGAACCAGTTTACATGGAATAGGGACAGGTGGGTCTGACTTTTCTCTAATACTCACCATTGGAAGTGGTCTGGTGCATCCTTTCCATATTGCATGTTTGTCCTTTGTGTCATATAGGTCAAGCCTATCTGTCCATCTTTGATTCTTATCACTACCTAAAAAGTCCTGATTGACCCTTTAAGATACCTTGGATTGCTACCCACCTCCCCTTACTGCACTGGCATCATTACAGGTGCTGCTTTAGACTATACAACAGTTCATCTTCTGGGTGTAATAGCACACATGCATCCAGTACTACATTTGGCACAGCATTTTCCATTGAAATCAGGTTCAGCTGGGAAGAACAAGTTATGCCCAAAGAGAACGAGATTACAGCATGCATACCAGAACTGAATGAATGGATTTTCCAGCCAACTGAAACAGTTTGCTACAGCTAGACCTTTCTTGGGTGTGGATTCTCTGGCATCTATGATACATGAGACCACACTTCCAGTTTGTCTGAGGTGCTTGGAGGAATTGTCTCTTCTGCTTAGTTGTCTTTTTTTCATGAGTCTTATGAATCGTAAAGACAAATATATTCTGTATATTCAACCTTTTAGTATTACTAAAAACCAGAGAACAAAATGAGATGGAAGGATTTACAAAAATTCTGACATTTTAAAATTATGCAGGCTAGTCATGGAATACACAGATAAGCATGAAAAGAAGGAACTAATAAATCATTTAGGTGTTATTTCTGAGCAGATTGTGACAGTGATTTCTTCAAGAGAACTGACTGCTTTCTTTCACAATGCTCCCCTGCTTCCTGTACTACAATATTACCTGGTTCTACATGTCAGCTATAGAGGATTTTTTATTGTTTTCAGTGAGGAATGGTAAAACATATCACTATGTATTCCTCATGAAGGAAAATCATGTATTGAACATGAACTACAACCTTTTCTTGAATGTCAAATGGCTATTGTTTTGAATTTGCTGTAAGTGATTTTTCAGTTGAAAGGTTAGGTACAAATTTAAGGCATTGAGTAAATTCCCACTGTAATAAAACTACAAGAGTTTTTAATGGTACTTGAATCTGGCCTTCTGTAAATGAAAAGCACAAATTTAATTCTTATGTTTCCTTAATTACAACTGTTCTTAATTAAAATAAAAAATACAATGATTGAAATTTTTTGTAGAAATAATTTCTTCCACTTTGTTTTTATCTTGGAATCTAAATGTAAAATATGATAAATCAGTAGCAAATTAATTCCCAGCCAAAACATTTTGAATGGGAATGTTGTTGCATAGTTTTAAAACCAAAAACTATTGTTCAGCTTACAGTAGTTTTGAAACCCCCGGGGTTTTATGGAAAATGTTCTATAAGTAGTTATATGGAAAATATGTCAATGTGGTCATTAGGCTTGATCTTGTTTCTTCTCTGGTAAATTCATGTGTGATTTCTTAAATGACACATACAAATTATTAATTTGTGCTCAACAGATTCATTATGTGTTGCTGTTTTTCCTTCATCCTGCTGCCAGCTCCTAAACTTACTGCTTAGTGTTAGTGTTACCAACAAACAGCATATGTCTATATGTCTAGGTTAGCTAACTTTCAAACTTTGATTATTGAATAAAAACCTAACCAAGTTCTAAATCCCTAAAAACTCATCTTCCTGTGGTTTGATGTGACCTGGGGTCCACTTAATTGAAAATTGAATTCTGTGTGTTTTATTGGGTAGGAAAATTCACAACTGAGCTAAACACTACCCAAAGTTATTACAGATCTAAGAGGATCTGTGTTACTATGAAATATACATTGTGTAAGATACACTCTTTTTGGAAAAAATTTAGCCATGCTAGTCATACATGTATCATAATTACTCAGACGTTTAAAAAATCCTCAGAAACAGGAAAAAAAAACCTGCCTAACACTTCAACAAAAGGAAACATTGTGCTAATTAGACAATCCTACGATTGACTAAGCTATTTCTCCAGGTTTAGGGGAGAAGAATATAGGATAAGATAATAAGAAGCCTTTCTCACCTAGAAAACTTCCACGGTGAGCCATCATTTGGTGCCACAGGATAATTCGCAAACTTATTGCACTGTGAGCCACAAAAGGTGTATGGGTGCACCTTTCGTGGCTCATAAGGAAATGGGAAATGGGTAGGGCCATGTATACATGTTCATAGTCTGCATTAAAATAATTCTCAGAATGTGGTAATTCTGCAGCATTGTCTTAAGTAGCACAAAAAATTGAGATATCAGGGAGAATTCTTACTATTTGTGGGATAATTCTCAATTTGTTTACTTTGATGCTCAGTGTAAAAATGTGAACAATAACCTCAGAACATTATCTAAATGCATAACATTCTTGTAGGTGAATGCACTAATTGATTGTAGGTGGTATTGCTCACCTATATAGGAATAGTGAATTAGTGAATCCTTGGAACTGCTTTACCAGGAGTGTTGGAGTGTGCCCATCCAGAAAATGTCTTCCTGATTGGTGGGCAGATTGTGGAGGAAGGCTTCAATGGACTTGGGCAAGATTTATCTCATTGAGCATCACTTCTTAGTCATGTGCTGAATTGTTAGGCTGTATATGTGTATATGTGTATAAAGGTATGCACAGTGGAATTTGACATAGAAGTCACTTCTGTTGAAGAGTGAAGGATATTAAGGAGTTCTCTGAAGATATCTTATACCATATTCCTTGCTATAGTTTGGTTAAGCCACTTGTTTCCAAAAAGACGTGAATACAGAACACACCAACTAAGTGCTTATGTGGATTGGAGCCAAATGGATAATTTGGCTTGAAGCTTTCTCTGTTTCTTCCCTTAGCAGAATTGATGGAAATAACTGCAAAGGGAAAAATCTGAAAGAACTAGGAGAGAGAAAGAATATAGATGATTTGTGCAACTTAGGGCTGCTCAAAGAGGCAGTAGTCTCTTCCCCTTTCTTATGACCTTGGGGATAATTTTTATGTGTAAAAGCAAAACAACCAAAAAAATCACAGGAATATTTTCTACTTAAAATTATGTTCTTATAACTATATTTCAAGAAATGCTACCATTAGTAATGATCTGATCTAATTAATTTGCTTGGTGAGTGTAACTTCATTCCTAAATGTAAGCTGTGATGCTTTACAGACATCGTAGTGGTTGTTCCCTTCCACAAAGAATAGAATTTTACAGTTTACATGGCAGTATAGTTGAAGTAATATAAATGTAGTTACATGGTTACTGATATGATGAATTAAGAAGGCAGTCCTCCCAAATACTTGTTTGTGCAGCTGTTCCCCCAAATATTCAACACTTCATGTGATACTGGAGAATTTTAATTTATTTAAAAATAAGCTAATTGTGGTTTATAAATTGCAGTCTTTATGTTTTGAAATACCTGGGAGTTAAATAGATGACCTTGTCCATTGCAGTGTAAATACTCAACTTCCTACTTACCAACTGGATTTACTGAATTTTAGGAATTTATATTGCTTTTATTTGTACTGTTAAGTGATGGATTGATGTACATTTCTTGTTGGATTATTTTACCTTTGAGGATAGATTTCACTCTTTGAGTAGAGATTGTGCATGTTTTCTTTGCCATTTTTTGCCTTGCCTGAAAGTGGCAGCCCCAGCAATGCTTAAAATAACTTAGGTGTTTGTAGAGACCTCAGGCAGCCATTAGTGATAGACTGCTCAGATGGACAGAATGATACATGGCTGCAGATTTTATTGTAGGTGCTGTGACTCCAGTCCTTCAAAGCCTCTTGTTCTGTGTGTGGTGTCTTTGGATTGACAGAGGATTAAAAATTGCCTAAGCCTAATGGAGACATTGATTTGAAGAGCAGTGAGGTGGAGGGAGAGCATAACTGCTCTAAATGCAATGTGTTCCAGAGTGTACAGGATATTTTTGTCTCTTTAAAAAACTATCTGGGGAGTACAGTGCCACAGAGTTCTGTTTGCAGGACTGAGGAGACTAGAAAAGCAAATTTGGTACCAGAGCTGAGAGTAGGACCATCATTACATGTGAGTTAGCAGCCAGTAGGTTTTGAGAGAGATTACAGGTACCTAGAGAACACAATCAAGTAAGGTATTCCATCCGAATAATTAGCATTTCAGGAATGGTCTTTACCTTCCTTCCCTTCCTTTTATGTATTTTCTTATCATCCTTTTTCCTTTTCTCCTTGCTTTCACTATTTTCAACTCTTCCCACCTCTTTCCTCCTTTCATCTTGAATTGAAGAATGACAAGATTTTTCACTCCCATTGTTCGTTCTAATATAGTAGTTAACTGCTAGAATTTTCATATTCTTGCTTCTAAATATTTTTATGACATTGATTCAGTATCATAACAGATGATGAAAAATATGTAATATTTCCCTTACAGAATTGTTAAAAATAGCCTTTAATACCTGGCAGAGCCATTTTCATTTACAAGAAGCCAGTCTGGATGCCTTATGCAATGTGATCTGTTTTCTTCCTGTGAGGGGAATTAATAACATCTCATTTCTCCTTGTCTGTGAAATTTAATAAGTTAGAAAAGATGTATTTAATATTGAATTCCTTGGAAAATGTATTTGTATGCATCCTTTGCACAGAGCAACACCAGAAAAAGTCTAACCTCACATTCTGTAGCACAACCCCCACCCTCCCCCAAAAACAAAGTCAAGCAAGCAAGCAAACAGAAACAAAAACAAGCAAAAAAACCCCAACCCAAACCCCCCACTCCCGAGAAAACAAACCAAACCATACTGCTTATGCCAGAACCTACAGTTTAGAAATAGTTTGACAGGCATAACTGAGAATTTAAGTGACATATTTAAACTATGGAACAGAGGTGAGTAAAAAGCCCAAACCAGATTGGTTTTGCTTCTATTTACAGAATTAATAATGTTGTAAACTTCTGTGGAGTGTAGAATTGAGGAATTTAAACATATTAAATAACCATATACAAGTGTATTAAGTATCTGGTTTCTTGCCTTTTTGTTTTTCTTTTTTTTTTCACTTGCATAATAGTTCCTTGAATCCCCTTAGAAATTTAATGAAGAAAAATTGATTTATTTGATTGTTTTTGCAAGTGACCAAAGTCCTTTTAAAATACATTTGAGTAAAACCATTAGGATCATTATGTGAAAATAGACTGCATATTGTGAGTAAATTGGATGGTGATTGTTTGTGTCAGGCACAGATGAAGCACATTTAATGTTTAATGTTTACAGTCAGTTTTCTTAGGCTGAGCATTTCCCTTCCAGGAAGGCAGTGTTTCTTTGGCATTGAGTATCTCCATTTGCTGCTGAAGCCAAGTGAGTCACACACCGTCTTGTCTTTTGAATCTCAGTGTTGTAGGAAGCTTGGCACAGGTCTCCCATTGCATTCATAAGTGTTATGGTGTAGTTCTCTTCAACTTTTTTCATCCAGGGAATCAGAAGGTCCATGTGACTGACTTATCTCCTTCCCTCAGTCCCAGTGTAGGATGTACTGAGTATGGTATAGCATCTTCCACGGAAGGAAGAATTTTAGTTACAGGCTAAAACCATCAGGTGGGGCTTACACACGTGGTTCCATTGACAAGTGAGTTGCAACTGGCCTGAAAATAATTTTATTTTAAGAAAGGACTAGTGTAGTTTCAGAAACTTGGTCTCCTGTGAGGAAATTCTTACTATGCAGCTGTCTGCATGAACAGCGTGAGTCAGTGCAGGATTATGATTAATGAGAAACGAGGAAGCATTTCATAGCTGGCAGATTCAGACCCAAGGGGTACCTCCTTGTCCAAGAAAAAGTTATTAGAAGCATGAAGAGGCCAAAATTGCTGAAATTACAGGAATTTTCTTTGCAGATATTAGGGCCACAATGTCCCAAAAGCCATGCACCCTGACAAGAGGCCACAGTGCTGTAGGTGATGTCATTAAAGGATGGGATTTTGCTACAGTTAGGCCAGTTCTGAAAATGAAAGTGAGCATAACTTGTGGAGTAGGTCTGGCAGCACACAGCCAAGTCTGGAGCAGCAATCCCTGCCGTGACACCTTCAAGCAATGTCAGCAAACACTTGGACAAAGAGCAATAACCATCCTTAAGACGAAAGGTGTAGTGTGGGTGTTGGAGGGAGAGGCTGCTGAGCACGGGTCCAGCACACAGATCACACGAGGAGGTCAAATGGGAGATTTGTACTCTGTTCCTTTATCATGGAGCCAATTCAGTTTTACAACCTTTTCAGGCTTGTAATGAGTTCACATCATCAGGTTTGCAGCACAGTTTCCGCTCTGCTCCAGGTTAGCCCTTCAAAGTTAAACCTCATGAGATAACATGACATAACATTATTGGAGTCGTTTCCAAATCGACTTTAAATCATTTTGCCACCTAGATACTGTACTTTAAAATGAACATTGCATTTAGTTGTATTTTTCAGGACATGAGAGTTTAATAAAAAAATTTCTTTGACCAGAAATAAAGAATTCAGATGTAAGAGAGTAACATATGACAATTAGTATTTCATTATTTTATCTGTAATGTTTAATATTTACTAGCAATTTTACCTATATTGTCTAGATTTCTTAAGAGGCAGTTATTCACAAAACAAAAAGATGGACAGTAGTTAAATACTAGGAGCATAATTTTCATTCTTGTCAATGGGAGAAATAGTTCACTCTAGCCAACAATATTGACTGTTCTGTGACAAAAGAGAGGAAAGTCACAGATCACAGAATGGGTAAGGCTGGGAGGTTATCTGGTCCAACCTCTCTGCTCAAGCAGGGTCATCCTAGGAAATGTTGCAAAGGATTTTGCATCTAGATGGTTTTTGAAGTTTCCCTATGCAAGTTTAGCAGTAGAAGCATTGGGAGCCATTGAAGTGTCAAGGCTGAGTCCAGAAAGAAATGTGAATCTGCTGAGCTGGACAAAGGCTAGACATGTTCTGTGCTAGACTTGCCCTTCTAGAGGGGAAGCTGGGGTTACAGGTAAACTGTATTTCTGGTGACACTATCTTATGAGCTCAGATTGCTGATGATAGAATTATTTTCAGAACTCCATGCTCCAAGAAAAGCCTTACTTAGAAAACAGCTTGGTATCTCAGCTAGACTTTGCTAGGTTTTTCTGATGTGCTGTTGTGGTATATTCAGGGAAGATGCAAATGAAGCAGGTAAAAGATGGGGTGAGAATATAAAAACATGGAAATGAAAGAGCTTTAGCTATAAAGTACAACTCCTTTGTATGCTGTTCCATTTGTCAGAAAGAGCGTTGTCTGTGGACAGTTTCCATCAGACAAAAAACATTTTGGTATTCCAAGCTAGCTAGAGACAGTGGGACTATTAACTTGTACTGGACTTGAGTGGTTTCAAGAAGTGGAAATTAGTAATGTTGTAGTATCACAGTGGATGAAGCAGTAAAAGTAAATTGGAAAGAACATGATTATTATAAAGTCCTTTATAATAATCTTTTTCTGTAAGTATTTCAGAATTATCTAAAGCAAATTAGACTTAGGATGACTACAGCAATAAGGTTATCATGTGAAGAGTGTGTTGTTAGCAAAGTCCAATAAAACATAAAATTATCCCTTCAACAAAGCACTATAAATTATTAGTGTTGATATGCAGAGTGGACTCTGACTCATATGAGCTTAAGCTAAATGGAAACTCTCTGCTATGAACAGGGATGAAGGAGAGTTCTCTGGAGTATAATTCAGAGCAGCTATTTTTTTCTTACTAACTACAGATAGCTTCCCAAGCCTGTGACAGGACTTGCTGGAGCAAGGTTTTCTCCTCTGGTATGTCTGAGTGAAGATCACATAAAAGGCAGTGTGGGGCTGCTTTCTTCTGATGTTGTGGTTAGCTTGGATTAAACTGAAAGCCGTGTATTCTCATTAAGGTCTAGAAGCTGGTTTATGGCACTCATTTCTTCTTGTTTTCAGCTGTGAGTTCATGTTAAAATGCTGATACACCGCTGTTGTTGCCTAAACAGCTCAGCTGTATAGCTGAGTAAAATTACCAGTAAGCAGAATTTTACCATTTGTGGCTTTGCCTCATGCTGTACTTCCCTGCCCCTCTTGAGATGCCTCTGTGCAAATGGAGTGGATTCAAGCTTCAAACATCAAATAGCTAGTGTATATTTGGGTTGTCATATGCTAATAGCATAAATATGTCCATTTTCACTTTTCTTGCTATTCTGTATGGTGCTAGGTTCATTTCTCCTGAGCAATAGCTGGGTCAAGGACAGCTACAGGCTCTTACTGTATCAGGTACACTAAAATATTCACACTGTATTATGTGCTTCATTAAATTAATTAGTTCAGACTATAAGGAGGGTGCCATTAGACTTTTAATGATGTTGTCTATTCAATATAGTCTAGAGAAGAGTTTGAAATCAAATTACTTTGCATGATATAGGAAAAAGCCCATGGAAATAAGAATGCAAGAAAACCTTCAAAGTCATTATGGATCTAAAAGTGTTGGGAAGAGTGACCACTGTCATGGCTTTCACAGGTTGGAATTAGAGACTCATTAACTTGGCCTCAGTAAAAATGATGTTTAATATAATACAGTATTGCCAGTCAATTTCCAGTGTTGTACCTTACAATATGTTCTTTACTTAAAAGACTGTGCTTGCTACATCTGAGGATATACACACTTGCAATTATCAAGGATGCTACTGAATAATAAGGTTTTACAAAGATGCTTTTAGGATGAAATTTTGAGTGTGAATACTCAACTGGTAAAAGAAACCATGCTTAAATTTTGATATTACAAATTCCTCTAGGGAGATAAAATAATATTTGCTAGACATAAGTAGTTGTGATAGAAAAGAGTTCTTTTAAATTTGTGCACACTAGTGACTTCAAATGGAAGAAAAAAAAAATCTGGTCTATTCCAAAGATGTTGTTTTCTACCCTGTACAGTCTGCTTGCTTTTTCTATATTCTGAAATACTTTTGTGTTGAAATACTTAGTAAAAATATGCTAAACAAGATAACATATATTTAATCCTGTGTCTACTTTCCAAGAAAAAGTGTAGGCTGTTTAACATGATCATTTTTTTCAAATTGTTATTTCTCTTCCTTTTAAAAATCTTTTTTCCTCCAGCCTTCCCGTTTCTCTCTGACTTCAAATTTAATGTTTTAGAAGATGCTAAAACTTCTGTCTTTTTTTCCCCCAAAACATAAAACCTTTAGCAATTCTAATACTGTTCTTCATGTAAAATTAAAATTTGAATAAACCACTCATGAATAGTGAGTTTTGCACTGGTATTTTTTGAGTCGTGTTAAGTTTTTGTTGTATAAAACCAAGATTGTTGTTATTCTGCTCTTCACAGCTTAAGTGAAGTACTGATGCTATGATCTCTAGCTTGTGTTTTGATCATGTTAAGGCCAAGTGTTTTAAAGTTAGCTCAGATATTTTTGGACTACCCTGTGCTGTAGAGAGTTTTCCTCAGAATGGTCCCCAATGGAGGCCTCATCCTGCTGGTCCAAACTTCCTGTCACTATCCAGCATACAGAGTGGATTGTGGCCATGACTTGTGATTGATGTCCCCAGGCAGGAGATAACAGATGTCTTAGTTTCATTAATTGCTCTAAATTGCCTGCAAATCTGCAAATACACAGAAAAAATATGTTCCTATGAGGAGAGCACGGGTTGGCTTATTCAGTGAAAACCAAAGTTAGAATTTGCCAGCTTTTCCATCAGAAACTAAAGTGTCTGTCCTTGGCTGTTTGAAATGCACAGTGTCACTGCTAGATGCCTAAAAATTTCCTAATACTAGTCACTCTTTCTCTAAGGCAGAAGATTGGGATAGATGGTGTAAAACTGATGCATTCATCAAATGATTCATTAGCTGAAACTTGAAAGCTCAGTGCATCTCTTCACTCCATTGTTTTACTAATGTTGTTTTTGTTTTCTTATACTTTCTGCATTAAGTATTTTAAATACTTTTTGTACATTCCAATCTGATTAAAACAGGTTATGACTACTATTAAAATAAATTTTCAGACATATGCATTAGAACAGTAATCGTACCCAAACTCAGTTTACAAATGTCTGCATGTTAAGGAATAAATATGTATATGTTTCAAATGGAACTATAATCAAGGGAACACATTGGAAAGTGACAGTAAGACTTTTTTATTAATATTAATATAACTTTCTTTTCAAGTATTTAATGCTATTATATATATAATGTACTTTCACTGGCACTGTACCATTTATGATGAGAAGGCCAGATTCATACCCAAAACAACACTATTATGTATCAGTATCTGCCTTAGAAGGTAATGAATACAAAACACTCAGTTCAAAGATATGGAAATTCTGATCATTATTTTAATGTGTTATTTGGCTTGGTGGAAATTATTCATTGAAGAATTTTGATTCTTGTACTGATTTCTGTGTGACTTCAGGGGGTTATTTTTTTCAGCAGGAACAGTATCTGCACACTGATCAAGTCTCAGCTGAGTGAACACTTTCCAATTCAGATGATGCATGAACAGGGCAGGATAATGAATATGTCATGAAGTAACACAACTGTGTTTGTTGTTAAACTTGGTGGCAAAGTGATGGTCCAAAAGGGTTGATTAACTGGTTACTCTTATATTTCTTTGTAAAACATAAAAGCTTGGGTTTTTGTGCTTTTTTCTGAAGCCATTTTTTGAAAGGAGAGATTAAGTGATCTTGTGAATTTGAGAAAGTCACACTGAAGTGAGATGCTAGGCTGCCTGAAAAGACTCGAACCAGATTTAAAACCAACCAACCAAACAATAAAACCCATGTCCAAGAATGGTAAGGAAATGACACACATAGGATATTAAAAATATTTTTACTCTTTTCATCTTTGTACAAGCTAAGTTAAGTGTAAATATTAGAATCTTTTTCAGACTCCTGATTTTTTTAACATCTTTGTTTGTCTGAAGAGACAGCTTGAAAATCAGTATCTAGAAATCAGGAACCACAGGAATAAGGCATATGTCATTGCTAAAAGATGTTATGAAACACTTTCATCATCATTCACTGTACTCCTTTCTTTCCTTCTAAACTGTCAGTTTCATAGATGCTATCTTCTTCTACAGGCTCTCAAATAATCAGTGAGCCGTTTGGAAAAATGTGCCAGTATGAAGTGCTGCCAGTGCCTATTTGACACCATCTGAGTATTTAAAGGTGTTTCTCTCTTGAGGGGCCTAGTCTTTACAGTAGAACATAGAGATTTTATTTGTTTGTTTTGTTGTGTTTGTTTTTTTAAATATCTAAACATATATAACATTTACATCTGGATGATCAAACTGCAGTCTCAGAATTCCTGAATGGCTGTGGAAGCCTGGCAGCACAGTGTTATGGAAAGAGGCTGATCTTTTCACACATGAATGGTTAGGGAGCCTTGTGACTGCAGTGGTAAAAGTGCAAGAGTGCAAATGTGAGATGTGCATTGGAAAAGCATTAGTTGGTCAGAGGTTTGTATTTCCATAGCTTGATGGATGTATTGTGAAATCAAATGGTTTAACTGATATGCTCACTTTTTAACTTGAAAACAAGTTTTGGAGGGCCTAATCTATGATACCTATATTATGAAAAATGTCACATTTGTATTTGTAAAACAAATAAATACAAATATATTTACATGGGATTTTTTTCATCCTTTTTATTAATGCTTAGTTTTTATACTAGTTTAGAAAAATATCTTGACAAAAATAAGTTAATCTGTTTATAGTCTTAAATGCAAACGTGTTTGCTTCTTCCTTTAATTTTTACATCTTGACATGATAGTAGATCCTTGAAGTATATGATGGAAACAGACTTTACTAATCAGTTGCTCTTCTCTTGAAAGAATTGTTTTCAATTCTTTGGAGCATCTCTCTGGAATGTGCATGGATCTCTTGCCAAATGCAGTGGTCATTTGACTGTGAAAAAAAAGACTATTAAGAATTGTCTGTTAACAGGTTTGTAAAAAATTACATCCAATATTATGGCAAGCAAAATGTGAGTTAAGATGAAGCATATAATAATTTAAAAGAAATTTAAAAAAAATTAATATTAATTTTAAGAAGTCTATCTAAAGTACAAATATTCTTTGGTATATATGATGACCATTTCTTTTCCACCAACAGACACATGGCTAATCCTGTACCATGAGATGTAAAGTTTTTCTAAAAAGGAACAGACTGCCATGGATTTTGGTTTTGAATTAAAGCTGAATGTTTTCTGAAAGTCCATGACAATACATTGACCTTGACATGAGTGTGCACCAAGAGATTTTCAGTGAGTGAAAATCCATAGTGCATGGAAGTGGGGCACTATTTCACAGGTATGTGCAGCTTTGATCAGCAGTGGGACTTCTTGCATAAGAAGCTGCTTTTTATCTTTAGACTACCTTAAACTAAGCTGGAAAGAAACAGGCCACTTACCTTGGCCACAAATTCATCCATTTTTCTGAAGCAGTCTTTCACTATAGACTCATGGCTAATGTTACGTCTGGGCTTCAGCTGTTGCTTTAAAGGGAAATAAAAGAAACTGTTAGTTTGAACAATGACTAGAAAATAAAAGTTCAAACAGTGCCTTCTGATGGACATGGTCATCGACTGGGAGCACTGTAATTCTGCTGCCATGTGCAAGCCTGCTGAATAGGTTAATGCTAAAGGTAGTGCAGCACACACTGCAGAGAGATCAGGAAATTAATATATCAGTGTTCAGGGCAAGGCAAGGGTCTATGGATCTTTCTGTTTTCTGACAATACTGGTCTTGTCAATGGGTGCTGTCTGAAGGGAACAGGTCTCAGAGTAACTGGTGGTCACTGGCATTCAGTGTTACAGATGTACAGATGTGCTAATATTCGATCAGCAACACAAAACATTTATTGATGTGTATGTATTTATATATGCATTAAGCAGTATCATTGTCCATAGCTGTACACACTTAGTCCTGGGCCTGGGCTGGTCAGAAGCAGCAGTGTGGGTTTGGAGGTCAGTGCTTCTGTGCTCCTGCTCAGGCAGATGTGCAGCCATGGAAAGCTCTCTGCCCTGCAGAGCTGTGCCTTGGGCTCCCTCTCCTGCAGCACAGAAGGGCAGGGTGTACCTTCCTATGCCCTTGCTCTCCTGCAGGTTTCTTGGCAAATCTGGTGCCTGGCACAGGCATTAGTTCCAAGGGAAGCTACAGTAAATCTGAGGCTTTGTCCTCTGTAAATAGTTCTTAAGCTGACCCCAACTGAGTTAACTATTTGAGCATATGTTTACGTAGTTTACTCAGCTGATATTGGCTGAATGCAGAGCTAAGATTTTTTGCCTAAAACTTGCATGTAAGTCTTTAGGTTAGCTTGTCTTGACAGATGTCATAAGGACTTGAAGAAAAACCCATGAAATTGATATTTAGTTAGTATATAGTAAGTATATATCTATATATACACACATTTATATAGTAAGTACTTCTGTTTAGAACTAGTGCAGTCTTTAAGGGGAAGAAATACTGGGGTTTAGGTATGACATCTTTAAATAAGCCCATAAATAAAATCTGTGAATTTAAAATTGCCTGTATCATACAGGTCGGTGAAAAATGCCTGTCTTTATTTTCATACAGATGATTTAGGTATTATTATTTGAAAATGTAGTCTTTTAAGTTTTCTATTGCATTTTAAGCATACATGTTATCACTTTTATTCACCATGAATTCCTAATTTGAATATCATGCCATATAAAAGAATAAATTGTACTTACACATGCCTTGAGCTGAGCATGAGCCTCATACATTCCTCTTAGAAAAGTGCTCTTATTTTGAAAAGGAGTGTCTTCTCTCTTGAAAAACTCAGCAATTTCATGCACTATATGAACAATGGCTGCACTATCATATTTAACCTGTGATGACAAAAAAAAGTATAGAAGAATTTGGTTTCTGAAGTCTGCATTTAAACATCAGTTTTTCAGCTACCTGAGTTTTATCATGTTAAAGAATTCTCAACACTTTCCTGTGCTTTTCTAAATTTATTAGTACAAAAATTCTTGCTAGTAATACGCATTGGCATTTAATAAGAATTTAATAAGATGGCATTTATTTGAAAATTGGGAATTGTATGTTTAGCTTCCAATTGCCATTCACAAGTTGTTTCAATTCAAGTTGCTTTCCTAAGGAGGAGCTCTATTCTTTAAAATTAGTATATCTTGCATTTTTGGGCTGCATTTATATGTTTTCATAATTACAATAAGCAATAGTCAATTTAAGGCCAAGAGGCAAAAGCAGATCCTTTGAATTCAGGCCCAAGATCTCAGACTGCAGGGCTCTCCTCCCAAGCATAGTCCCTTTCTGATGAAGGGCAGCTCCCTCTACCTCAGAGAAGAAGAAATACAGGAGAGGCCAATACTGCAATCCATCCCTTTTGTTCCCTGGGTGCATTTTAGAAGATCCCTTGAAGAGATGAGCTGGAAACGGGCAGAATGAATTGCTGGGTTGCAGTGCCACATTCTCAACCAGTACCTTATTTTGTGGCATTGCAGATCTGGATGGAAAGTGACCTGTGCACGAGGTGATAAATGTGCTGAGTAGTCCATGGAATTACCCCTGCCCTGTCTTTATGGGATCTGCTTCTGACTGAAACTAAGGCCAGCATGCTGTTCTTATGGTTTCCAGGCTACCAGACTGATTCCAACTAATTTTTCCCCTTTAGACAGCAGGACTAACAAGAAAAATCTAGCCCTTTCCTTGTAAAAGTGGCATCGTGACTTAAATGGCAGGAGAAGGAAGAAAACATTGATTTCCATAAATAGCCTCTCCAGGAAATAATTTAGACTGAAAAGTCAACAGTCAGAGTTGTGATTTAAGCCTGTAATATGATGAGGTACAATTCTAGTGCTGAAGTCTCAGACGAGATGCATAGGCTGTGTGAGGTAGAGCTGCTGCAGGAAGATAATGTCGAGTACATGTATTTTTCTACTTACTGCTTTCAGCATCTGCTCAGGGAAACACAGATCTTCATTGCTCACTTCCTTACATTCCAAGGAAAAGCCTCCTTTGTTCTTAAAGAAAACATAACGTAGAAACGATAAGCATGTGCTAAACCAGGTTTATTATGTAAAAAATTCATAGAAGTCACTTCTATTCACTAAGTTGGTTTCTTAACAATGATGTGTAAAAGTGACGACACTGACATTTAGCTCTTGAGTTTGAAGAAGATGCATTTGCTTCCCAAGCCTGTGAAATAGGAAGAATAGCTGCTTTGTTTCAACTTTTTTCAAATTTTCCAGTGATGTCAATATATACAGAGTTGAGGAAAGGGCAGCCCACAAAAGAAGCCAAAGTGGGAAAGGAAATTTTCCATATAGCTGGTTTCAAATCAGCTCCAGAGAGTGTTCATACCAAAAGCTTTGTGACCGTGGGTGTCTTTTTCTTTCAGTGGGATTATGTCATGATAAAGTACATTATGGTGTTACATTTTAAGCTGATGCCAATTAGAAGGACTCCCAGATGACTGTACTCTTCTTGGGAAGGCGCACAAATGTCATCTATTCAGCAGGATGAGTGCAAACTAAAACATCTAAATTTAAGATTTTTGATTTTGTAGAGAAGGAACATCTGACTCACAATTTTTAATTATGTGGGGAAAAAAAATCGTAACCTGGCAGTTACACATTTGAGATTTCCTAGCACATAAACTGAAGAAAGGTGGAAAATGACATCTACAGATTGTGGCAGTGCTTTACACCGTGACTTACCAGTTGCTCAATGTCCTGTAACAGCTCACTCCATGGCACACTTTGGAGGCACCAGTGGCTGTTGCGTTGGGGATTGCCAAGGGATGTAGCAACAAGGCCAGCAGTTAAGAGGAAGAAGCAGCTCCCAGGGCAATACATTGTCAGATTCTGGAACAGGAGAAGAAGACAGGAGGCTTAATAAAATCAAGAAAATTTTAAAGAAAGTTTTAAGTCACATGAGCGTAGGTGATTGTTAGCTCCTGCTTGTTCACTGTGCATCTGTATTTACAGATGGTCTGTAAAGGACCTAACGAGTTCAGATCTTGTGGTGGGACATTTGAAAGTTAAATACATTTATCCAATGAATAAATAGAAAAAAAATTATGTGAGAAAACCCTTTCTTAAATACGATATATATATTTATGTATATTTATTTATAATTATATATTATGTATAATTATATGAAATATGAAATATGAAATATGAAAAGGGTTGCATGTGTGGGTTTTGGGGTTTTTTAAAATCCATTTCTGTTTTTCTGAAATACTTATTATTTATTTTCATAAATACATACAGTGTCTAGAAAACAGTTTCATTATTTTTATTATTATTATGTGCTGTAGTAAATTTGACTAAATATAAACTATTTCCTCTAATTAATGAATTTAAAATTAGTTCTTCCAGTTTTCCAGCAGTTTTCTGTAATTCATATTAACCTTTACTGCCTGTAACTTATAACATGATTTTACTTTACTGCCTGTAACTTATAACATGATTTAGAGCCATTTCTTCTAAATATAATGTCATATTTTAATTGGACTTTTTTTCATAAATTCATTTTGCATTACAGTAGTAAAGTAAAAAGGAAGAAACGAAATGAATAAATAAATCTCATCTAGAAAAAGCAGTAATAAAATCAAAGAAGCCTACCTTGTGGATAATACTCAGCTCCTGGTTGTGCACTTCTGTAGGGCTCCTGGGGTACCATTCTGTCAGCTGGGTACCTTTTAAATAGTCTTCTTCCACTTCTATGAACTTCTGACCACTTACTCTCAGATGATGCAGAGTGAAACTACCTTCTTTCAGTATTCCATCATTTCAGGTGTGTTGATTTCCAGGCAACAGAGAGGCTGTGTGTGGGTGGCATGTTTTGAAGGTTTTATTTAAACAGAAAAAAAATCCTAAAGTCTGTAGAACAAAATGTTAATTTTTATTTTACTTGATTTTACAACAACTTTATTGTTAACAGTTTGTAAATATCACATACAGGTGATAAAATACAGAGCACACTGTATATGAATAGTGTTGTCTTCTGTACTTACAGTATGAATGTAGAATTTCATATAACTTACTCCATGTGGTTTATACTTGTAGTAATTGAACAGTAAAAAGTTCAACTGTACTCTTTCTGTGTGAACTTAGTTTATAGTTCTATGACTCTTACATTTCGAGTATAAAATACAAACTCATATGCACACACATATATTACATGTCTCATGTATGAATATATACACATGCTTATTCCAGAAGTTGCACCAAGTACTATCAAATAATTCACAGAAGTTTTTATTTTACTGTAGGCTGGAGTTACTGAAGAGAATTAACTTCCAAGAGAACTAATCCCTACAAAATCAGAAAATGTAGTAGTAGTAGTAAAAAAAATAATAGTAAGAACAATAAAATTTTGTTGCATTTCCTTCCTGGGGCTTTTAAATCCCGTTACCACTTAAAGCAGGTCTGCCAGCCAACTGTACTGTTCTTGTTATTTCATACCTGTCTGAGCTCCTTCATCTTACTGCCTGAAGTTTCTCTGTGATAGTTTGGCCAATTGTTAAGCAATGCATCATTACTGACAGAAAGGGCCTGGCACCAGTGTTGTCAGGTTAGTTTTTCTCCTCACAAATAGGACGGGACCGCTGGGTGAGGCGTCACGAGCTTTACTTGGGCACCAGTCTCAGCTACAGATACAGGAGATGGAACAAGCCATGTCTGCCATGAGCAGCCAAAGATCTCTTTGTTACAGAACATTTTATAAGTTTTCAGCCAATAGCATATTGCTGAATCTTACAAGCAATAGTTCTAACCAGTCACTAAAAGCACACATACACCTGCTTCAAACAATACTTGCATGTTTGCTTTTTATTAACAATACATAATGCTTCATTATTAAGCTTAAAACCTTCTACTATCTTAGTAAGTGTATTTTTCTGCAGCCTTAAGGTCTATCTTTGCCAAACCTAAAAACTCAACTATTGTTTCATGTCCTTGCATTTTGTGTTATTGTATCTTCTTTATTTTCAGGCCTTGCAGCTGCAGTTAGCTCTAAGTTCTCTGTTTTTACTTTTCTGAAGCCTATTTTCGCAGCTTCTGAAAGTCTTCCTTTACTGTTTCCCACAAGCCAGGTTTTTGATGCTCTTTCTGGATGGATTTGCTTGTGATTTTATATCTTAGATACCTAGCATCCAGCTTCTAAAAACCACATAAAGATCATATTTGTAACTTTCATCTTCATCATGTAATATTTTGTCAGTTTGCCCCTTAACGGAATATCTGTCCATCTTTAATAATTTTACTGCAATAATGCTAATGGATGTCAATTCTCTAAGTGCCATTCATAAATCATCAAAAACTGTAATGAACCCAACAGCTGGAATAAAGGGCAACTTCTGCCACTTGTCTGAGAATAAGTGGCTAGATGTGTGTGGTGAAGGCCTCATCTTATCTTGGAGATGTCTCATGAACATCTTTGCAGCAGTAGATTCTGGATACAGGACTTAAATATTTTCCATAAGATACCTCCAAGCCACTAGGGAAGGGGAAATTGAGGATTCTGCTGTCTTAGCATAGTGCCATGTCAGGATTGAACAGAGGGCAGTGGTGACAGGGCAAAGTGGGCATCAGTGCTGGAGCCTGGACCATTTTCAGATTTGACTGCCATTTCTATGTGATCACACCTTTCAGTGTGAGCCCCCTGGCTATCTAACTTGATGCTGCAGATGTGGAGCTAAATCTTAGGGATTCATTTGAAGTCAGGATTATTGTGTAGTATCTTGTGACAAAATCATAACTGCTCTTTCTAGAATTTTATTGTACCTCAAATAAAATTTGGTTCAACCACTTTGGAGAGTGTTCAGGGAAGGAGTGTGGTGGGGCTGCAGCTAAAACACATCAGCTTTCAAAAAGTTTTTCTTTATGCTGTGTGTGCTAGTAGAGAATCTTTCTCAGGAAACTGATGAAATAACCATATTGTGAGCCTCCAGTTCACTTCTGTGAGTGTCTGTAATAATCTGTTAATGTCAGGATTCAAATATGTCCTCTTGAAGAAAAAAACCCACAAAAAATGAAGAGAAGAAACAATACATTTTTTGTAGCAATGTAAATATTGAATTGTAATTATTATTTATTATGATTCTTTTTATTATTTATTATTATTGATGTAATTATTAAAACCTACAAATCTTTCAGTAACAGATTTTTAATAAAATGTATTACCTTTAAAATTAGATTACCTTAACCGCATAAACACTATTTATATGTTGCTAAAATGATAGACTTTGCTTGGTCTGAAAGATGACTGACAATTGTCTGTGTTTCAAAATTTGCCACTTCATTTTTTCCACCTAGCTTGGCTTTCAACGTTAAGCTTCACATTTCAGGATAATATAATTTCCTTTTGTGCACTGGAACTCCATTAGTGGCTGGGGCTGGCACCTGAAATACTTGTAGCTTTTTTACTTCAATATTTTGTTCCTGTATTGTGGTTTTCCTTTTATAAGGTTCTCAAGTTTTACCACTTTTCATGTGGTTAAACTTTTGCTCTGCTGTGTTTTTCTTTAAAGCATTTGCAAACAAACAAGACTTGTAAAATAACTAAATAATGAAAAATATTTCACAGAAGATTTACTGGTGATAAGAACAAAAGTATAGTGTTTTGGCCTTTTTTGCTGGTTTGACAGAGGAAACAATGGCTCATTTTCTAAAAATGAGGAAAGTGTCAGTGTCACTCTGGAAATACAGAAATTTCTTATTCTAAGAGATCCCATTCTGTTTGGGATTAATGTGTGTGGGAGGGGTGTTCCTACTGTGCCCCACCTGTTTTTTTTTTTTGGCTCTTCTTGAAGAGGCACANCACCTGTTTTTTTTTTTTTTGGCTCTTCTTGAAGAGGCACACCTTGCTGTGTGAAAAATGACTGTAAAAAGTGAAAGTGGCATCTGAAAGAAAGTAATTTCATGCTCTTCAGGAAAAGGAGGTCCAGATTGGAAATTTGACATCTGACTTTACCACTTGGAATTGCAAAGACCTGCAACTGAAATGATAGCGTCATAGCTCTCAAGAAAAAACTTTACTTTCACTAGTTCAAGAAGATGGATGGTGAGGAAATTATTAACCTTTGTTAGGCCCTATAAAGACATAGGCCCTATAAAGATATAGGATATAAATTGTTTTAGGCACCAGAATGGAACGTGGAATATCTGGATGTTCAGACTGTATTTTGGTAACATTCATGCAATCACTTTTTCTTTATTAGTTTAATTTTTATCTCTAGAAGAGTATCCATTCGGAAATTCAATAGAAGGCTTTCTGTCTACAAAAAGCAACCTAAATATTGTTAGAAAGTAAAACAGAAAAGCCTAAGTGAGAGCTTGTGTTGGTAGCAGAGCCAGGAACAGCAGAGTGTCTGGAGACTCAACAATGTGAGCATGGACAGACTCTTTCCTATGATAATCATGTGTTTCCTACCATCATTATATCCTGCCTATCATATCAACCTGTAATCATTCCTACCATTCCTAGTGGAGAAGGCTGCAGCATGATCTAAACCATGTTTAAACAATATTCAGTTCCATTTTTGCTTTACACAAGGTAGTTGCCATACAAATTCATCATAGCTTAGAATGACAAATCCTAAAACTAAAATATTTACTGGGAAGGGGAGAGAATACTAGTATTTTGTCACTGCTGTAGATACCTGAGCTTCATAGATGAGAAACTCAGGTTGCTTAAAAAACCCCAACAAAACAACTCTATTAAATCGTGTCACTTTTTAACTTCAGTGAAAGTGAACAGTTTTATAAAATTTATGACTATTAGGACATGAGGCATAAAAGAGTCCAAAGGATGAATGTGGACAACCAATGGTGATTTAATAACCTGACATTATGATTTTGGAGTTTTGGGAATATTTTATTTGACTGTCAGTATTGTCTTTCTTCTTTTAGAAGAAAAGGCAAATATGATTAAATTTTGATTACATACCAATGTTTAATTTGCTTCAAAAGGAAGGTATTTTTTGAATACTGAAGCTCTGTGTATATGGCATAACAGGTGACAGGGGTAGGTTGTAGAGAGTGCCAGTCATGACAACACATCCCTCCAGAGATCTTGTGTGTTTGTATTTGTAAGAAGCTGAAAGAACTTCTCTTCATCTCAAGAACTTCTGCAGAGACTGATGGCTTCCTGATTTTGCAAGGCCAGGCCCTCCAGAGTACTTAGCACAGCTGTTTTGAGAGATACTCTATTAGGCAGGCACCATTTTAAACATATTTAATAATATTTAATTGTAATTTTAAAACCTCTTGGATTCTGGAACAATTTTCTAAATGGAATAGTGATAAATTATATTTTTCATTAACATATGACCTTTATAAATTGATGAAAAGTATAATGAAATCCAGTGTGTGCCAGAGCTAGAAGTTGGATTTGGTGATTTTAGAAGTTCCTTTATATTTTTTTCCACATTTTGTGAGCTAGAGTAAACATTCTTCAGAAAGTTTTAACTCAGCCAGATTGAATTCTGATTTGATAGCCAGAAAATTACAGTAAAAAGGAGCTGCCTCATTTTCAGAAGTTCTCACAACCACATAACTTAAAATAATTGAACTAATAATCAAATTGTTTAAACATTGTGGTAAGGCCTGAACTCATTTGAAAGTGATTAATCATTACCACTTTTGGTATCATTTCCTTCCATAAGATTTAATCATCCCTGCTTTCTATTCCTGAGGTTTATGTATCTGTTTTAAAATTCCCATTCATTTCTTTCTGTGTATAATTTTTCATGCAGTGACTGAGCTCTGTGTGTCAAATATTCCTGAGCTCATGTTTGGAAATACTTTGTGGTTTTTATAATCTCTTTCACCAATACTGTAATATGAAGCATTACAGATGTAACTTTTTGGCATCCAGAGCAAGGCACTGTCAAAAGGCTTCCTGCACATACTGATCATCACTGAAAATCATACTTTTAATAATTTTGACATAAAAAAAATCATCAATTATTTTCAAAATCATGGCCACTCATCATTTAACCTTGCATTAACCTTTTTAAAGTTATCTTTTGTTAAGAATTTCTCTACATTTACCCTGTTTCTGGGTGCATTAATGTAGGCCTTGCTAGCATTTAATTTTTATTAATTAACTTAATTCTGTCAGAAAAAATGCAAAAATATTTCTGGAAAGTCTATTAACTAACTATATAGTCCAGCTGTTCCCTAAAGTGTGATGGTGTATCATTCAAAATTTAAAATTAAAACCCTCAAAATTCAGTGTTTAATTCCCATTAAATTCCATAGGATTTCTCATTTATTTAAGGTCAATTCAAATTTACAAAATGTACTTCTGTCTTAAAAGCATAAATTAAAAGCAATCATTTAGGGTTTTAACACAGAAGTATATTTATGAAAAGATGCACAAAAACCTGCAGTGACATAACAGAGTACAAAAATAGTGGAAACTCACTAAATTCTCACCAGAAAACTTTATGGTTTTTTATTGGCAGGTGAAATTTCTGTTTTGGGAAATAATTAATGAAGTAGTAGAAAGGCCAATAATGGAAACAAGAGTACAACAAAAAGGAAACCTGATTATAGCAAAACTCTACCGATTCTCAACTCTCTAGAAATTTCTTAAGCCTCATCATATTATTTATTTTTACATATTTCCTAATGTGGAGTCTGGGTTCCTAGGCACAACGGTTCTGGAAACTGTACTTGGAAAAGCCAGCTGCTATCAAAGAGATCTGGAACACCAGATACAGTGAGAGATGGAGCTAAAATGGGAATTTGTTTGTTGTTCCTTGCCATGGGTGGTGTCTGCTGCTTAGTGACCAGGGGATCTCCAGAGATTCCCTTCCAATCTCAACCATTCTGTCAGTCTGCAATTGAAAACAAAGACAATCTTTTTGGAAAAAAACCCAATTATTTTGCTTTACAGTGTAGCATAAAAACAGCCAGAAACATAGGTGGCATTTCTCAGTTTAGGATAAACTATAACCTGGAGATTTAAGGAAGCCTGTACCAACTAGGGATGAACATAATTGCCATCCTGTGGACATGATTTTCTGGGTCTGAGAAAAATTCTCAGCCTGTCAGTGGCTGAGATGTTCCTAAGGGAAAGATCCGCTGGGAAAATTCTCTTTCAAGGATTGTTTTTTGTAAAAAGATTTGGGTTCTAGGGTCCAGATGTTCTGAATGTGTTTTTCTCTTGTTCCACCAATGGGACCAGAGAGGTGGTTCCTTTGGCCAGTCATGCTAAACCTGTATCAGAACACTTTATAAAAAGGGCTGTAAAACCCAAATAAAGGCTGCCTCTGCCTCAGAGGCTTTTGCCTCAAGGACGGACCTCTCCACACATCCCGAACCCCTTTCTGTGTCGTGCATCACAGCAACACCATCCTATTTGTGTTAATGTTTTAGATAAATCTTGTGCCTGCCCAGACTGCCTGCTGAGTACAGGCAATGTGAGAGCTTCACAGCCTTCCAGTGGAATCTGTGTTTCATTTGTTGCACAAAGAGGAAGAGGCATCGCTGTTTTTCCCCAGATGTGCTTTAAAACTAAACTTCATTGGCTTCTCTCTTGAGCTGATCCATTTTGTCTTCCCCCTGAAGTAGAGTTGTGTTGTTTTGTCTTCTCAATATACTAGTCTGTCTTCCTTGAGAGTTTCAGACACTGTATCTGTGCTGTGCTTAAATGTGAGATAGATGTTGGTCAGGCCCAGTAGTGTACAGGGGAAGAACATTACATGGCTTGAATAAACGAATTCAAAGGGCTGAAGTTGTCAATTCAGGCATCTCTAAAGCTTCCAGAACTGAAGTCTTGAACAAAAGTGTGATGTAGGACTCCAATATAAATTCAGTCCATTTTGGAATTGTTCCAAAGTAATCCCTTTTGTAGAGCAGACATTACTGCCTAATGTTATAGCTACTTCTTTTTTCCATTCAAATATGTATGTAATGTGCACTGTAATAGCTGGCCAGTATGCATTAACCTGTAACTAGAAAAACTCCATTATTCACCAGATTCCACCAACCACTGGAAAGAAAAATGTCATTAAAATACCTCTGACATTTCAAAAGTCAATGAAATTAGAAATATACAGGCACTTTCACCTTTTCAACAGCTGGTTGTTTATTATTAATTACTGCATGGAAAAGCTTCAGGATTACAAAAGAAAGGGAGGAAAGAATGTATAATACAATCTAAAATGTAAAGTTTTTTCTAGTGACAATTTAATGTCCTTCCTTCTGAAGTACTACTCCAGAAATGAAGATTTTTAAATCATATATAGATTTTTGTATAGGTTATAACCTATACGAAATAACAGATGACTACAAAAACCTCTGAAGTGGTTTCAGTGACTTTGTCTTCAATTTTTCATTCCTATCTGTAGCTTTGATAAAGTAGCTGAGTGGGTGGTAAAAAACAGATGCTGCTGTACAGTGTAATTGGAAGTCTCCAGAGACTAAGCACCTTCATTTTGTTTTTTGGGAAAATCTAGGATTACTCATTTCTTTAAAAATTCATAGGAAGTCACCCATATTTAGGTGAAGCCTGGAAAATAAACCTGCAACTTGATGTAGGAGACCTAATGTAGAGCTCTCCTCTGCTTAATAAAGGGCAGCCTCATAACCAAGGTGCTGCCAGCCTCATTTTGTAATAAAATATTTTAGGCTTATGGCACTTGTGCAGGTATGCTTAAATTGAGGAGTGATGTACACAAGGCAGGTACATTTCTATAATAAAACAGATTTTTCACACTGTGCTAAGAGGATCACAGTAGTTATGGAATTGTTGGTACAGGGTTTTGGGCTACTTCTATCCACTGATAGCATATTAAGATTGAATTAAAATAATGAGAATTTTCATAAACATTAATGTTTGTAATCATTTTTAGGTGGCAAAATTATAGAAGATAATTTTTTGATTACCACATATGGAAAGCACTCAGCAATTTACTTTAGGAAAACTTAACTTTTGTGCAAAATTAATGGGAAGAGGAGGTAATGCATGTGGAGAGAATGAAGCCAGTTTAATTTCAGTTCCCAGAAATGGACATTTAGAAGATTTTCACAAGCCACTCAGTCTTTTAGATTTGTCAGTCATATGAATCTCTGTCCTGACTTGCAGCAACAATCACAGTCTTTTCTCTTTTTTGAATTTTAAACAGAGTTTTATAGGAAAATGCATCATCATGGCATAGGCATTTTATAAATGATATATCAGGATTTTAGAAAGATATACCTGGATTTTCATACAACCTAGGAACTAGAAGGTATGAAATGTGTATTTCTGAATAGTGCTTTCAAAGGATTACATTTTCTAGCACAATCTTTTTCATGCTTTTTAAAAGAGATATTTGAAAAAACATTTAATTATTAGCTATTTTAAACCTTTTTGATTTTCATAGTTAGCAACAGATACAATTTTCCCAAAATCATAGAATATTTCATAGCATAAAATTACAGATTTACCCATCTCATAATCCAAGATAAAATATGATGTTTATTTTTGTTCTTGCTGTTATCAGAACTCGGGAGGATACTTTAAATTGTGAACATATAATTGCAAGATATTCTAAACCAATGTGTATATATATGGATATTTATCCATACATAAAGATATTATTTGCAATAGATCAGAAAGATCNNNNTTCCGATCTATAAAGATATTATTTGCAATAGATCAGAAAGATCTGAAAACAGAAATTGTTGAAATTTTTTAAACCAAACTTCTATAGTAAGATTTTTTTAACTGCAGAGGTAAATGAAACTTTAAAAATTGCTATGTTGATTGTCGAGAAAAGAAAACCAGTAAATGAACTTGAAAAATTACTATTTTTTAAACATTTATTTCTGACTAGAAAAAGTTATGTTTGTATAATAAATACGTAGTTCTCTTTACCATGAGCTTTGAAAGCAATGCCAGTAGTGTGACATGGATATATATATATATATATATATATACACATTGATAAGTTATGGTCCTAATGGACCTAACTTTTTCTTGTGCAAAATCAGAATGTTCAATTCCTAGCTTTCACATTTCTTGGTCAGAGTAGCACTGAATGGTTTCACTTTGACCAGCAGCTGAAAAATAGTCTCCACCCTTCCCACAAGCTAAACACCTCACTTTTATTTCTTCCAGTTCCAGACTGAGTTGGCTTTTTTTTTTTTTGAACTCACAGAATTTCATTAATGGGTTTCCTGGCAATAAATGGAACATCTCTGATGATGACGTAACAGTGAGACTCGGGGAATTTCACATTTCTCCACACTTCATGCTTCTACATTAAGGAAAAGTCTGACACATTTACTTTCCTTTCCTTCTAGTGTGCCCCTGACCGTTTCACAGAATCAACCAGGCTGGAAAATACCTCCAGTTTGCCAACCTATGACCCAACACCACTGTGGCAACCAGACCATGGCACTGATTGCCATGCCCAGTCTTTCCTTAAATACTTCCAGTGATGGCAACTCCATCACCTCCCTGGGAATGTCTAGTTACCCTTTCTGTGAAGAAATTCCTTCCAATGTCTAAAATTCCTACTAATTTCCAATTTCCTTGCTAAATGCTAAGTTCAGTAGGTAGCACTGGGTTTTGTAGTCTGGGGAAAACCTTGTAACCCTTAGGCCAGCTGCCTAATTTTGTCTGTGAGGAATTCAAGCCTCCAGAGAATATATTTTGAATAGTACTAAAGAGTGACTTTACAAAGTGCACATAACTTCCACTGATCATCTCAAACTTGATTTCAAGGCTGCCTTCCAAAATGACATGTTTTATGTAGGACTGATGTGTTTGTTCCTTGTGGATCTTGGGAGATCTGGCAAGTTGGAATTGATGGCTATTCTTCATAATCCTGGTATATAACTGGGTTGAAAATGTAAGTCATTTGGGGTTTACTTTGCTGTAAGGTACAGAATTTTGCACAGCCATCTCACTGGCCTGCGTAGTTTGACAGAAAAACTCTTGCAATGTCTAGTACCATTGCTGCCTATATTTGCCACTGGATAATAAAAGTAGCAATAAGTAAATTTTTATATTATGTGATGCCATGTTAAAATGATAATGTTTCCTGGCAAAACTTGGTACGTATTTATTAAGTGGAGTTATTTTGTTTTATTGTACACATTTGTTACAGTGAAGGTAAAAGGAACACCTCAAACTAAACAAACCTTGAAAAAATGAAGCAAACAACAACAACAACAAAAATAGGAAATAATTAAATAAAAAAATACAACAAAATAATATGTAAACAAATTATTAAGTCTGATACCAGTAAGTTATGCCCCATCTGTCCCTTGTGATCTGTCAATGAGATTTCCAGTAGATTTTTTTTTAATTCAGTCACTTTACTCACCATTCTAATTCATCTGAGTTGTATAGCAGGAGTCAGTGACTTTTGAAACTGTTTTAAGTCTGGTAGACCTGATTGCCTGGTTCTCCCTTAAGTGAAGTTTAATCACCAGTCAGATTGTTCATTAGATTTATTATCATGCCTACAAGACAAGATCTCACTGAAGAACATGGGGAGCTAGAGAAGATCATAGATTTCTGCATTGTCTATCATAGGAGGGTTACTTTTCAAATTCATTATAAAGCAGGCTAAGATATAATAACTGTTGAGAGGAAAAAAAAATAAAAAGTGCTCCCATCCCAAGGGCCCTCAGGGAAGCAACTGTCTCTTAAACCTCACATTAACATGACATTAATGGGGACCTTCCAAATGTCAGTAGGAGGTAATTGTGAAAATTTAAATATTTACAGATCAAACTTTTTATATCATTCTTCTTTTAAGTAAATAAAAGTCAATAAATGAAGACATTCTAAATCACAAAGTCAATTGAGAGCTTCAGTGACACCTCATTCTGAAAACTGGAAGTTAGGTTGTGACCTCATGGTGGCATAAATGAGTAGTCATGAATAACTCATGTTAAAGACTACTCATTTATGCCACCATGAGGTCACAACCTATCTTCCAGTTTTGAGTTGTTAGTGACTGAATATCTATAATGAGATTAGTCTTTTTTAAACATATAGGTCTAAATTTCAGTTATGGACTGTATCATCATTAGAAAATGATGCAAGCAATAGGGATGAATCTCTAGAACCCAAACAGTTGATTCTGAGGAATGGAGTTCTGATAAATTATCCAAGTTTTGTAGTGGTTATTTGTGATTAACTCTAGTCTCAGTAGAAGCATTCAGTTGTGATCCTGGATTGCATTTTCTGGTTGCAGATGAAAGCAGTGCCTCCACTCATGATCTGGGATTTGCCTTAGAAACACACTCCTGACCAAAACACCAATATACCCTTACTCTGAGTTAGTCATCTGGAGTTTTTTAACAATCAACTTCAGAATGTGATTTATTGGCACTTAGACACTCTCAGTGTCATTGTCTAGAAATATCTAGTTGTTTATCAATATGAAAGGAATCTACAATGAATAGCTTAGGCTTAGATGTCTAACAAATAAAATTGTAGTTTTGGGCTAGGAGTCAACCTCACTAATGTATAAATTTTATCAGTCTACTTAAAGTATCTTATGTAGTTGCTCAAAAAAATTACTTGAACACTTAATCTATTATTCTCGAATTGATCAACATCATATTCTTTGATCTATCTCAGCTGGCAAGTCTTTGAGGCTTTTAGCCAAAGCCAGCTCCTAATGGATCTCTATTCAAAAGCTTAGGTGTTTAAAGAAATCATTGAGTGGTCCTGTAATATATTTATAATTTCTGATATATGAACTAAGGAGTGTACCTTTGTGATTTTTATTGGTCTATGTATTTGAATAGTTAAAATGAAATGTGTATACAAGAAAATATATTTTGATACAATTATTTATATTTTATTTTCTTAATCCTCAGTCTTTTCATGTAAGTTTTAGTTTGTTTTTCTCTAAATTTTTGGTTTAAATTCATGATTGTTCTGGGAGTTAAATAACCAACACACTAACTGTGCAGGGTATTTTTTTTAAATGAGAAATTTCCTGGATGAAAAATAGTAAAGGTTGAATTTATTTTGTGTAATAGTTGCCGTCTAAAAGATAAGGGGCATATAATTGCATATTTTCTATAATGGCAGGCAATGAAGAAACAGGGACTTAGGGTAAGACACTTAATTCTAGAATGGATGGAATAAATTTGCATGTTGAGGAATCTGTCTTAGTAAAATAGGTGAGAAAAGACCTCTGGAGGTTTTCTGGTCCAACTGCCTGCTCCAAGTGGTGCCAGACTTAGGGCAGGTTTCACAGGGTTGTGTCCAGCTGAAATTTGAATATCTCCAGCATGAAGAGATAGAGTCTCTCTGGGCATTATTTTGATTACCCTCATTGTGAATGTTTTTTTCCAAACTAGTCGGAATTTCCTTTATTGACATATGTATCCATTGGCAGTCATTTCATCTCTTATGCCTCCAAGAGGAGTTTGAGTCTCTCTTCTCTGTACCCTCTTTAAGCAGCTGTAGATATCCCTTTAGATTTCATTGGCTTACAAGCCAGTTTTCTCAGCTTCTACTCATCTTGTGCGCCAGCCCTCTAATCCTCTTGCTGACCCTTGTGCTGATCTTGCTCTAATATGACAATATCCTTTGTTGTGCTGGGCACAGAGCTCCAAGTGATTTCTCACAAGTGCCGAATGGAAGAGAATAATTATTTCATTGGCCATGCTTGCTGCCAACCCTTCCTGATAGAGACGAGGATGCTTTCCACTGGAAGGGTGCAGTTTTGACTAATTTCCATGCCCCCCAGGACCACAAGTGTGTTTTGCACAGCTCCTTTCTAGCTGGTAGCACTCGGCATGGACAGTTGAGTATGGTTACTCCATCCCAAGTACAAGGACTTTCCATCTGCCTTTGTTGAGCTTGGTATCAGTCCATACCTTTAGGCCTCTGGAATTCCTCTGAATGGAATTCTGTCACCTTCAGTGTACTGGCCCCCTCCACTCTGATATTCTCTCCAAACCTGCTCTAAGTATATTCACTTCCATTGTTTGAGTCCTCAAAAATGAAACTGGAAGCACGGACCCAAGCAAAGGCTGCTGCCCCACAGCCACCAGACCCAGGCTCAGGAAGCTGGATCAGTGACTGGTTGTGTGTTCCAGTTTGAAACTAAATGATTCTACAATCTACATCAAATTCTATGATCCCATGGCTCCTGAGGATCAGTGTTGGAAACTCACTGCCCTCTATGCTGTTGAACGTCTGTTGCAACCTGTCCCCGGCCCAGTCAATTTTCCACTCATAGCCCATGAATTGAAACTGGATTTCACCAGTTTGATTAAAGGCTACATTGGAAGACCACATCAAAAGCCTTGCTAAGATATTAAAATTAGTTGAATGACTTACAGTGAGAAAGAGATTTTAGTCAAAGGTCTGGGTATCTACAAGCCCAACAGTGTAACCAGAGAGCTAAGAAATATAAGATCAAACATTTTAATTTTGAATGCAACTTGCCAGTCTGAAACTATCACATGGTCATTGTGCTTTTTGCCATTTGAGTGCTCTAGATAAAAGGGAATACAGCTTCAAAGGCTCAGCAAAACATTCCTGATGATTCATCTTCATACTTGTTTCATCTTGAAGCTCCCAATATTTACTCTGAATATTATATCCTTTTGAATAACAGCTGTTTTCCCTTCTCTGAATATGGTAAATGTGGAATATGCATTACAGGTGAGTAGACAATAATTTCAGTCAGGAAATTATTTTCTTTTCTATTTGGATCTAGTGAATCAGGATTTGAATCTCACTGTACTGGGGTATTCCTATATTTAATTAAAAAGATTATTTTCTTATGTACTTCAATAAATGTCCTCAGATTAAATAGGACCACAGGCCTGAATTTACACAAATAAATTAATGCTTTAATATTTACAGGGCCTATTCTATACTTCAAGTGGATACATTTTCCATGGAACTTATGCTCTTATTTCTCTGAGGCTGTGTTCAGACATCTCTCAGTAATTATTTGTTATTTTACCTCTTAGTGCATGCCCTGACCATGTTGGGACAAGAAGTGAATTTGTGTTGGGATGAGGCAATACCACTTTTCTTCCTCTTTCCTTCTGTACTCTTGTTCCCATTTGAAGAAAATGTATTCAGCTGAGGACCCAGCCTGCCTCAAAATTGCCTTTGTTTGCCATGTTGGTGCAGTAACAATAAGTGAGCCCCGTGTGAGGGATGGTTTATTATGGCAAAGAGAGTCTCCTGCTTTTACCTGACATTTTTAAACCTAAAAGGGCAAGATCTGAACATTTGCTTTCTCTGTCTAGGAAGATATACCAACACCCCATCCTATGTAAATTCCATATGTATCCAATAACCTACAAGAAAAATCAAATATATTTTTTCCTAAAGCAGTATTTAAAACTCATAATTGTTTGAGGGTTTTTTAATAAATAAAGGAATATTATTGAATTGGTATAATAAAGAATATATTCTGACTAATAAATTTGAGCAGATGTGAAATAGTCTTTCTGAATATTGCAAAACTCAGATTATATATATGTGGGAAAAGAAGTAACTCACAGTAAACCTCAGCAGATACACTGATAATAGTCCAGATGAGAACTGCCCAGAAACAGCCAAGACAGGGGTTTCCCGTTGGCATTTTTGTGAAATGCCCCAGGAAATAAAGTATCATATTCTCTAAACTAGTCCAATACTTCACACCCTGAGTGCAATATGTACTGGCCTAAAGACTTCTCCAAGCTATTCTTTTGCTACAAAGAATGCAAATTAAATACAAATCTTTTCTCTAGCTGCCTAGGCTGAAAAGGAAAAACAGAACAGGAGACATTTTCTTGCTCAGTATGAACCAGGCAAAATGTTCATTTTTAAACAACTGACTGTGCTTAAATGACATTTTCTCAAGGACTTCATCACTCTATTCCCCACATGAACCATGGCATATTAACCTCACAGAAAGGCATTAAAGTCTGAATTCCAGATCTTAAATGAGGGCTTTTCATTTGCATCCACCAGATTTTCTCTTCATCTCTCCTTTCCACTTTGTCCTTCTTGCAAAAAACTTTGCAAGCTGAAATGAATAAAGCATTCAACATCCAACAGGAAATGAGACCTTGTAAAATATTTCATCATGTTTGTTGCAGCATAAAGAAAACCAGCAATTGTTTCTGAAAAAGAACATGCTATCCCTGAAATGACACAGTAAAATGAGGAAAATTAAACTGAAGCTGTTGTACGAAGGAAAAACTCAGCCTAGTATGTTGAAACATGCAGGTGAACTATGGTGTTCCTATTGCAGGGAAAGGTCATTGGGAATACATGACCAGGCAGGTTTTGTGTATGAGCACTTCAGGAACTGTCACTCTCTGGAAGAACTCAGATATTCATAGAAATGAATTCTTCTTGGTTCTTTGTTTCAAATTCATAGTTTTAAATTTTCCAGTTCAAAGTGTGCTTTTGGGTACTGTCAGTGCCAGCAGTGGACCCTCACTGCAGGGAGGCAGTTGATTCTGTGCTGCACTTGTGTCTCAGACATCACACAGCATTGACAGAAATGAGACACCTCCACCCTCAGGCCTCTGGAGTCCTTAGTTTGGCTAATTCCTTGATTTATTATTTATAAGTAATCTTATGTACTTGACTGCTTTTATTTATTCTTTTTATTATGTTTCCTTGTCTCCCATTATGACACAACTCCCTTCAGAATGGCTCTGTTTGATACCATTATGGGCTGTTTGATACCACTATAGGCTATTATACATTTTATAGCTATATTATAGACTATTATCTCTGTTTCTGTTTTCAAGCCTGTAAGTAGCACTATGCTATGAGAATCCTTTACAAACTTAGAAAATAATTTTGGTGCAGATTTGGTGTCTTTACCCATTGTCATGGCCAGAACAGGAGCTTCAGACAGAGTTTGTTAGAGAAGTTCTCTCACTGATTCACAGGGTGCAGAAAGGACCTCTTTGCTTTCTGAATTCCTTTGTAAACAAGAGTCTAGGTGCAGCTGAATTTAATCTTAGACACATTCTTAATCAAAGGTTTAGATTTAAAGTATTGTATAGGTGTAACTGAGCCTTTATACTGTTTAATCCTGTGGGATTAAGGATGGCAAAGCAAATATAATTATATCAATAACATAAATTATTTAAATTTAAAATTGATTTAAATTGATGGTAATGATTACACCAGAAGATCTTAATCAGCATAATTTACTACGCAATATGAGTAGATAAAACTAACTATAACATACTAAGTATTGGAGCAGTATTATAGCAGTGATGTTAAATCTACAAAAATAATTAAGTAGAGATTGATGTCACTCATACCAATGACTGCAGACAAATCTCTGTCACTCAGACTCAAGGAAAAGCCTTGAGGGAGATGCTCACTCAAGGGAGTAAGCTCCACACACACTCCAGTGAAGGGTATGTTAGAAGACACTACCATGTAAAAGTGGGACTGGGCTTTTATAGGATTAAGTGATTTATTTATCTGTCATATATCTCTGGACCAATTGTGCCAGCTCAGGGGCTTTAAATAAGTTATCAATGTTGTCACAAGTTGGTTCCTTTACCAGGAATTTTGTGTGCCCCATCCTGCTCAGTGCCAGCTTCTGTCAGGAAACCTTGTTCTAAGAATGTCAAACTTTGGGATTGATGAGCTAGGCTAGGTTCAGCATTCTTCAAAACCAAGAGCAGTGTGACCCCCATTTGATGCGGAGCTGGAGTCCTGGCTAGCTCTTCCCACACAGCACTGCACCAAGAGTGGGGAACAGCTCCTGACCTAAATGACAGGAGCTGAACATTAGAGCTGCTGCTCTAATGACACGTCAGGTGTCAGCACACAGAGGAGGTAAAGGAATGAGGAGGAAGCTCTCAGTTTGGCTTCCAGAGAGAGGTTTATTCCTGAAGGGGTCAGGGACTGAAGAGCAAGGGACAAGGGTGTGCAGCAACTTATATACTGACCTCAGTACCTGGTAATGCTATGGGACAGTTTGTACAGTGTCATTATGCAGCACTTACAGGATGGCCAGGGTACCAGACCCAGCCAGTGTGGGTTTAGGAGGGGCAGGTTGTGTTTGACCAACGTGATCTCCTTTTATTTACCACCCTCCTGGCGGATGCTGGAAAAACTGTGGATGTTGTGTACCTGGACTTCAGCAAGGCCTTTGACACTGTCTGTCTCCCCCAGCATTCCCTGGAAAAGCTGGCAGCCCAGGGCTTGGGCAGGAGCACTCTGTGCTGGGTTAGGAACTGGCTGGATGGCCGGGCCCAGAGAGCGGTGGTGAACAGTGCTGCATCCAGCTGGCAGCAGAGGTGTCCCTCAGGGGTCTGTGCTGGGGCCTGTTCTGTTCAATGTCTTTATTGGTGACATGGATGAGGGTACTGAGTCTTTCATGAGTAAATTTGCAGATGACATGAAGCTGGGAGGAGTGTCCAGGCAGAAAGGGACCTGGGGGTGCTGGTGACAGCAGCTGAACATGAGCCAGCAGAGTGCCCTGGTGGCCAGAAAGGCCAATGGCCCCTGGCCTGGATCAGGAATGGTGTGGGCAGCAGGAGCAGGGAGGTCATTCTTCCCCTGTACCTGGCACTGGTGAGGCCTCACCCTGAGTGCTGGGCCCAGTTCTGGCCCCTCAGCTTGGGAAGGACTTTGGGACACTTGAGCACATCCAGAGGAGGCAGCCAGGCTGGAGAGGGGCTGGGAACACAAACCCTGTGAGGAATGGCTGAGGGAACTGGGGCTGTTTAGCCTGGAGAAAAGGAGGCTCAGGGGTGACCTCATCACTCTCCACAGCTCCTTGAAAGGAGATTGCAGTCAGGTGGGGCTTGGTCTCTTTCTCCAGGCAGTGACTGACAGAACCAGAGGACACAGTCTCACTCAAGCTGTGCCAAGAGAAATTTAGGTTGGACGTTAGGAAAAAGTTCTTCACTGAAAGAGTGGTAAAATACTGGAATTATCTGCCTGGGGAGGTGGTGAACATCCCTGGAAGTGTTTAAAGAAAGACTGGATGTGGCACTCTGTGCCATAGTCTAATTGAAGTGTTAGGGCAAGAGTTTTACTTGATGAACTTGGAGGCCTCTTTCAACATAGGAATTATGTGAATTATATACATATGCAGGGAGGATCAAGGAAGGGTACAAATCATGAACCAATAGGGAATCTGGGGTGGAAAAGCAGAGGGCAGGGTTATATTATACCTAAACCAATGGGGAAAACAAGGAGAGGAGAGTGGGTCACAGGGTCCAATGGGGCTTTGAAGATTAGTGGAATTCCAAAGGGGCAGTCCAGGCAGGAGGTGGGAACAAGGGAGGATTTACAACTTAATGGGTGGGGGAACAGGGAATATTGGGGAACAAGGGGCAGGCACCAGGGTGGGTTGGCACCCTGGGTGCAACTTGGACTAAACTATAATGTTGGAGTAGGTGTACAGCTTAACAATACAGAGGGTAATTGAACCAAATATAAACAAAAACACATCACATCACCCGTTCTCCGTCTATCACTGGTAACTGTTGCAAATAGGTATTTTTTAAGCTATTTTACCTCCATGTAGTAGAGCAGACTGCTACACCCATGTCATCTAACTTTGCTTATTTTATATGTCTTTTGTTCTCAAAATTACATATTCTTACATGTTGTAATGCTGAAAATTCCATTGGGGATTAAGATGTTAAGTGGTTTGAAAGGAGACTTTGCAGCCCGCCTGTTTTTCTGTATAGCTTTTTATAACATTCTGAAGAGCTAAATGCTAAGTCTCTGACTGGTGTATCTTCAGTGCTCAGCTAGCATGGATTTCTTGAAAATAGTAGCTTAGGAATATTGCAACTTGTACAACTTTTTCTGCAGTGGAAATCTAGATGCCTCTGCAACAGTTTACATGTACATGACTTTGGTTGATACATTTTCCTCAGAAATGTCTGTGACACCGTTTATTGTCTTGCCTAACAGTGCATAACTTAAGAATTATTACCCTTGAACAATCAGGAGTGTTAATTTCTTTGCCACTTCCTTCAAAACTAGTTTGCACTATGCAGTATGAGCTTTTGTGTGCTTCGTATCTCAGGACTGGAATAACATAAAAACCCAGCAGAGGGACCCCTAATACCTCATAATGCACATATTGTGTTTACAAGGGCCTTTTGTTTCTGTATGAGTATTTTGTCCTCACATAAATTTTTGGCTTTTTTAATCTACATGAAAATTAAACTTTAACAGAGTAGATTTCAAAATAGCATGTAACTTGTAAAAAAGGTCTTAGGGTTTCTCATTGTCCAAGGAAAAACTGGAAATAACAGAAATCAAGGATGTTGTACTAGGGAAATATAATTTATAGTATCAAAAAAAAATCTTAAATATTAATTCAACAGTCTATAAATAAAATTTTAAAAGTATTTATTTATTCATCCACTGGTTAGACCCATCTTGTCTTGCATATTTTCATGCATTATAAAATCTAGAACCGACATTTTAACTGTCAATTTTAAAAGAAAGCCTTAAGATTTTATGCTGGTCACACCTCTCCCAGCTGTGATAGACTCAATGTTTGGTTTTAGCACCACAGATGAGTCAAGTTGTCTAGGTAACATTCTGCTGCTTTTACTGAGCTTATTTTAAGTATTTTCTCATATGATTTAAATCTTTTTTTAATCAGATCAGTATAGACCCTTTGGAGACACTGAAGATAATACCATAAATCTGAAGTACATAACATTTTCCTATTGATTTATGTGTAATTTTAGTAATATTCTACAAGCTGCTTTGTATACTGTATTTTTATTACATTGGTGCTTATATGCAGTGGATGCACAGACATTTTGTGACTGCTTTTTGCAGTTTTTCCAGTAGAGTTAAATCCTAAATGTACTTGATCTATCTCTAGAATTGTTCCATTCATGCTGTCAAACACTCAGTCTTTGGGTCTGTCTGGATGCTGGCCTTATATTTGGTAGATGGTCCTGTTCAGCAGCAGAGCATGTGCCCTGCACACACAACTGTGCACTTACACACACACACAGCAGAGAACATGAGAGCCTGCTTGCACAGAAAATAGGTAGAAATAGAGTTTAATGGAGATGTCAAGTACCAGACAAGTATCCTGGCCTGCCACCTATTTGCCTGTGACTTGCCCTCTTTTAGTCCTCTTCAATTTTCCATGCCTGCTCTTCCCCAATCCACCTTTATCCCTGCCACTACCTTTGCCCTTTTTCCCTAAGTATTGCACAGTAAGGCCTTCACATTCCTACAATTCCCTCAGAATACCCCATAATAAGTCTCATGCAGTGCAATGAGCCTCTTCAAACATTGTGTAAGATATTTGGTCTTTCCTATGAGATCCTGATCATGGTGTTTGCTTTCACATGAGTTGCAAAGTGCTGGCTGACCCCTTCCTAGGCTGAGCAGGTGGGTTCTGGCATGTTGGGCACTGGGAATTCTGACCCTTGCTATTGTCTCATATCTGCTGCTGGTCACAGTTTGTGCCCTGTTTTCAACTGAGAACATTTTCTGTTCCTTCACTGTGTCTCCTGCATTGAATTAACTAAACCCCTTTCTGGACCAGCTGTCCTTACAACCCAGATAACCTTGCCCTGGTAATGCCAACCAAACGCTCACTGCAGAAGAAACTTCCTAACTAAATTCTTCCTGTGTCATCATTACAAGGATGCTCAGAGTCTCAAAGAAATCATAAGAATTCTACAGTCCATCAGATCCTATGAAATCAGCCAGGAGTAGCTGGCTGATTTAGGCATTAGCATTAGCTGCTGCTTTTCTCTCAGTGAGATGGTTTCTCTGTACATCACTGGTTTTGCATGTTCTTTTGGATTCTGTGCCACAAAAGGCAAAAAATCCCAAACTTCTAGCCTTAGTCCAAGGCACAACAACCATGGAAAATGAGTGAATTAGGAAATATTAACACAGTAAGTATAGAATTATCTTAGGAAATACAGCAGGAAGAGGATTGAAGAGGCCATCTGTTCCATCCCACTGCCCCAGCACAGGCCTGACTACATTTGAGCTATTTATTCACAGTAGCCTGGATTACTGGTAATTAAAATGCTCAAATTACAAAGCTTTTCTACAACCCCCACATCTAATCTGTTCCAATCTCAACTATTCTTTTCATATGAAAGTTTTTCTTATGTTGTGAAGTAAATCTCCTTTAATTAATTTTTAAATAAATTAGAATAACCCAGCAGTCTCTTAGTCTGGTGCTGAATTAGTGTTGCTATTTAGATTATTGATGTGAAAGTATTCACACTGATGCTGTGAAAGGAAGGCTTAGCTCTTGTAGTTTTTGACAAAAGACTTTTGTAGCAGAGTTGTGTCACAATCAAAAAAAAAGAAAAAAGGAAGATAGAAGAGAGTGGATTCTACTCTGTTGTTGCAATTAGATCTCAATTCTAAGCCTGGCATCCAAAGAAAGAGAGTTTATGTCATCATTGTACTTGTTTGTCTGTCTGCTAAATTCAAAATTTTGTAATGAAAAAAAGGAAACACACCTTTTGAGTAAAGCCAAGAATTTATTGTTGATACAATTTAAATCTCAACAGGATGATCAAAGGAATTTCGATAACTAATTAATGATGGGAAAAAGTAGAAAGGGTCCATTTTTTCTCACAAAGAAAGCAGGGAGCAGGGTGTTGCATAAAGGTTCATTGCCCCCACATTCTGACCTGGGAGGAATGATGGTGATAATTTGGTTTCTTCCCCTTTGTCAGGCAAGCATCATGTTGATGTTTTTTGGTTTTATTTTCACTTTCAGCTGTTTTTATGTTTTCTGACACAGAGTGATGCCTTGTTCATAGGTGATGTTTTCAACATCATAATGCAATCAAATTTGTATGTAAACTGTTTATAATTTTGTATATAACTGTAAATATTAGATGCTTTTTCATTGGTTCTTTTTGTGACCCTTAAAAGCAGTTTTGTTCAGCTCCATGTGTCCATTTGTTAACTAACTACTGAAGAATTGCCTGCATCCCTGACACCTCCAGTGCCACCCTGTGACCTTTTTTAGCACCCCCATTCCTGTTCTCTGTATTGCATCCTGTGCTCTCAGCACTGTCATACCCTCCCTGTGCTGCTCTACATGCTGAAAAGGGAAATATTTCCCTCTACATTAAGGAATTATTTTTTATTCTGTCTGTAGAAAAGCTATGGTTTACCACTGAAAGATAAGCAAATATAAAACTAATGAGGCACAGCAACCCTTCCACATAGAATAATTGGTGTTACTTCTAAACAAGCTGGTAGAAAAGGCCAGGCAGGCCAAGTTCAAACGAAACCTACCAAGCCTCAGTCCCAAGACCTTGGAAAGCCAGCTCAAGCCTGTAGCATGATCATGGCAGTGATATACTTTTGAGGCTGCTGAGCTATAGGGACCTTCCCTTACTACCTTTGGACTTTCAGCTTGAAGGTTAGAAATCCTGAAACATGACAAGAGAGTATCAATGATATTTAGTGAGAAGTGGGTCATATGGGAGGCACAAAAGTCTGTATCCTCCTTAGCCTGCCAAGTGACCCCCAGCCCCAGGTGCCTGCCAGGTACTCCGTGTGCACAGCTCTGAACCAGCCTCTGGCTGCGTAGCCACCAGTGGCACACAAAAAGAAGCTGGTGCTCTGTGAAGGTGGCAGTGCAGCTCAGCAGAGCTGGAGTAAGGCTACTTGAACTTCTGAAACAAAAAGGGGTCTTAGAAGATCAAACATTAACAACAGAACACTGGGCTATGGTGTTGTGTATGTGTTGTGTGAGACTGACTCAGGCAACCTCCTGCCCGAGGACTCCAACAGCAGCTTTAGAAGCAGAGATCTTTCACAGGTCTTTGTTACTTGCCTCTAGACCAGCTGCATCAGCCATCCCAAATACAATTTAAGGTACTGATTACAGCAGTATCTGATTGCTTCATCATCATCAACATACCTTTTTCTTTGCACATAATTCCTGTGACAAGAGAGAAATGCTATTGTTCTGATTGTAGGGATGGGAATCTTAATCATGACTCCTCAAAGATACTGCAGGGGTGTAACTAGCAGCCATTCTTAAGCAAATAGTTATACCTGTTCATGGTCATGGAAACTGAGCACACTCTATATCCCATGCTAAGAGCTAAATTTCTTCTTCTCAGCCCCAGAGTTCTCTTTTTATGTTCTTTTTATTTTCAGAGCAGCTGTACTTCTTGGGCTTTCTACTATCCTTGACTTCATTGGCACTAGGGAAAGGAAATTTCACAGCTCCATAAAAAGGAAAATTAAAGTGTCTGTTGAATCTAGTTTTGTATTGCAGACTTCAGGAGATTTGGTTTCATACATTCCTAAATTTTTTCAAAGGAATAGGAAAAAAGAAACTCCATGTGTTTAAGGAAGCAGTATTATCGGGGTGTTTTACGCCCTCCGGTCGCTCTGTTCCAGAACTCGGCTTCTCAGCGTCCGCGGCAGAGCCAAGAACACGTGGCTGGGACAAGTCCAGACACGCCGCGGTCGAGCAGCAGCGAGCGGCTTGGATGCAAGGCTTCCCCCAGCAAGTTAGAAAGCCAGCTCGTTTACCTCCTGAGGGTTTCTCTTTGCAGATCCCGGACGAGGTGAAGGAAAAGATGCGCACTTCAACTTAGGTTTTGGTCCCGATTTTATTAAGTTCTATTAGCGACCCCGATGTTCCTTCCTAGAAACCTAAGTGGAAAGAGAGCCTTTCTCCGCCCACCATCTCTATTTTATCCTTCGGGGCGGAGCAAGGGGAAGGGAATATTTAGTTTACCAATTGAAGGAGAGGGGGTGTGGGAAAAGCCAGATTGACATTCGTGTAACACAATCCCTCGCTGTTCTCTCTGGAACTCTCGAGGGTTTGGCCTGAAACCCCACGAGACTTGGGGAGATCCAAAACACGTGGAACACACCGCTACACAGTATGAATGACACTTGAAGCTGGATCCTCCACTGAGCCTTCCTATTGAAGTAGGAAACTTCTAATGAGTTGTTCCATGAGCAACAGACTTCAGGAAACACGATCTTTTACAGACTTTTGCATTTTCTTTTCCATAGTTTCTCCATGACACTTGTCACTGTCTGGCAGTGCTGTAGCACTGCCAGTTTCTGTCATATCTGTGGTTGCCCACATAGCTACTGGGCAGACAGGCTGTGCTTAGCTGTGGTTGCATGTGTGGATTGTTTGAAAATATATCTTGAGCTCATGATCCCATGTGTCTCATACTTGGCAGTCTTTCCTTCCACAAGGATATTCACTTTTTCTCTCTTTCTTCTCAAGCCACTGATTTTTTTCCAAAGCTTACAAGTTCTTCATATCTCTCAGGGCTTCTTCTCTCTTACTAGCCGAGATTGGCTTGAAGTGATTATCAGAGAACTGCCCCATGGACAGATGGACTGTCACATGGTAAAGTCACATAAACCTAATTTTCTGAAGTGAGGAAGAAACAAGTGATGCTTAAAAAACCCAACCAAACAAAACTCCCTCCAAAAAAGAACATCCATAAGAAAAGAGCAGTAGTTTTTCTACAGCTCTTCCTCTAGCACACCTTGCACTGTGCCCCAGAGAGAAAGACAATGTTTATAAAGATAACTTGAAATAGTCCCTGCAAAAATTCTGTTCTGAATCCTCTTAAGCCTACAGTAGTATTAGTAAAACTCGGTTGCATCATTAAGAAGCAAAATCTTTCCTAAAGCTGTAAACTGTCTTTTCCCCTTATTCTCTCCATCTCTCACAGCGTCATACTCTTGAGCTGATAAAGCTCAGATACTTGATCTGGGACTTGAAATTTCTTGCCTCTTTTTTTACCATTTTTCAGTGCAATGGCATTTGTGTTTTATGAAGCTCTGAAACTTTGCTATTTCAGCAAGTAGAAGAAAATACTGACTTCATAAAATTCCCAGACTAGTACACAAAGAAACAGGAAAGGCCAATAAGACAGAAATGTGCTACCTAAAGGCAAGTCTACATTTTAAAGACATTTTCTCTCCCTTTCTCACACACACATACTTTAATCACAAACTTTGTATCTGTACACTATGAATATGAAGGAGCTAAAGATCTAAAGAATCCCAGTATGCTGCCATAAAACTCCTGAGAACCTAAATAATCATTATCAGAAAAGAGATTATAGTATGTATGGCTAATGAGAGGATTGTTGTATTCCAGTGTAAAAATGTATTTGGCCAAAGCAAATTTTGCAGCTGAAAAATCATCATTTTACACATTTGAAATTTTCTGCTAGAGAAGAAACTACTCATTTCCAGATTAATTTTATTTTCTAAACAGAAAATGTTAATGTAGTAATTTGCTCTGATGTTATTGATCTGATTCAGAATATTTTTCTTCTTGTTGAACTGAGACAATGCATTTAATTATGAGTCAGTTTAAAAGAAAGGATAATAAAATACATGAATGGCTTACACTGCTGTCAGCAAATGGCCTGTGAAATGCTGTCAACTCTGCCTCAGACTGGCTTTGTTGGCAGAGCTTTCTGGAGAATGAGAACTGAAATAATGCACACAGATATCACTGTCAGCTGCATGATGCTCAATAAAGAATGTAAGTAAGCATGGGAAAAACTTGGACAAGGAACTTTCAACTAAAATTCAGAAAAAAACAAAGTGCCAATATGGAGCAAGTAATTGTGTAACTGACTCAAAATTCCAGGCTGAACCAATAAACATGGTGTGGTTTTGGGGGGTTTGGTTTTGTTTTGTTTTTGGTTTGGTTTTGTTTTGGTTTGTTTTGGTTTTCTTTTTTTTTTTTTTCTGAAATATAGTAATACAGATTTGCCTGGGGAGATATGAAATCAGGAGAAATATTAATCAGTCCACTTCTTTGGCTGACATAGCTGGTTATTAATCTGACTACTTAACTGTGTTATGTAAAATTGCCTATGATTAATTGTATATATATATATATATGCACCCTAATTGATCCTGACAAACATAATTTAAGCTGAAATGTCACCTGTGTGGCTGGCATCACTAAAATAAGATAGAATGGAAAAAAAAAGAAGAAGCAAAGAAGAAAAAGATTTAAAAAGCAAAAAAAAACAGATGCATAACAGTTAAATGTTCATATAATAACTGAGATATTAGAAGGGGGAAATGTTACATTGCAATTTGGTGAGTGAAGAATTAATCTGTGAAACTCATCCTGTGTTATCTCCAGTCTGAGATATTAAGTAAAATGAATGTGTAATCACCACTGAAAATTAACATAGTTCAGTTCATATCCCAGTATTTTAGATTTCATGTGATGCTGTGAACACTAGAGGGAAGCACATCACTGAGCTACAGCAGTTTATGGTGCTGAAGAGAAAATAGTACAGCCCTGTAATCATGTACTCTTTCATTTAATGGCAACATTAAAATTTTTCAGGGAGAAAACACAATTAGTGCACTAAGGGAATGAATGTAGGTTACAAGGCTAATTCTTCATGTAATGGATATAAATGTACTTTAAAACTTTAGTTACTGTTATGGATCATGGGCAACTAAGCAATTTATATATTAAATAATCACAGATAGTCCTTATATGTCATGGTTTCATCTTTTCTTCCTTTCTCCTGCAGGTGATGTTTCCTAATTTAACATGTTCATCCTTTAGTACAAGTAAAAGGAAAAAAATCTTTAGGGTCTGATTCACTACCTTCTGTAGTGTTTATTTCTGGCTTGACATGGTAAAAGAAAGTCTTGTCTAAAGAAGCTTTTTTTACTTTGTGCCAGAGTTAATGACTATAACATATTGGATCTCATGCACAATTCATGAGAGCTGATTTAGCATTAATGCAGGTGCATAGAATGGCTGGAGCTGCTCACCTGCTCTCCCTGATGGAGGCAAAATGCTGCCACGATTTCTAACAAGGAGAAAGTGGAGGAATTAATCAGGAAGAGAAAATGTATAATATATAATGTATATATAAATGTGGCTTAAAGTGCATTGCAAATGATTTGCACATAACTGGTGAAATACCCTTCTCTGGTGTCAGGGTAATCTTCTAGTCAATGCTAAGATACAAGGATGGATTGCCATCCTCTTGGCAGCCCTCTGAAACAAATTAGGACTTGATCCTTCTGCCAGCAGAATCATTGGCAGGCAATCATATGCACAATATGTTGTTCTAAATGCAATCAGAGAAATAGAGTGCATTTGACTTAACTAGGTAGAACTCTTCAGCTGATAATCACCTGCTGACTTAAAACCACCTGATAACCTGTCACTTCTCTAACTGATGTTCTTATAATATATAGAAAGAAATTCTAGTAAAGTAAGAATTTACTTTTTTCACCTCCATGCTTATTCATTGAAAATAGATTTTGGTCTGTTAGTTCCAGTAGCCTTCACAGCTGCTATCAAAATTTGTTTTTTCTTAAAGAGATCTTATTATAGAGTCATTGCATTTATAGGACTGAAATGATTTTCTTCCAAAATTGATATTGGCATGCAAGCCTCTATAAAGAACTCAGTCACTGTGTCCTGTTTAGCCTCTCATTTCATCTCTTTAGCTTTTGCCCTGATGAGGAAATACCTAGGAATTTGGAATTGATATGGTTTGTTTTGGCTAGAATGATTTTAGTTGTTAATATTAAGTAGAATTCCAATAAGTAAAGAGTGCTTGGGAAGATCTTACCCATATTCATAAATACCCCAAGAGGGAGGGTTGAGAAGATGGAGTCAGGCCCAGTGTCAGGACCAGAGACACCAAGAGAAGCTCAGGAGGCTCCCTTTAAATATCAGGAAACTTTCTCACTGTGAGTGTGACAATGCTGGCTCAGGGTGCCCAGGGAGTCTCCATCCTTGGAGTTATTCAAAAGCTGTCTGGACATAGTCCTGACCATCCTGCTCTGGCTGACCTGGTGAGCAGCAGGGTTGGGTCTCATGAAAGATCCTTACCAACCTCACCCAAGATTCTGTCAAATGTATGAGAATCACAAATAATGCATTATGTAAAGACAATTCAGAGTTTCAAAAATAATTTTTAGTTATTCCTTCTCAAATTTCACATACAAGTGGTTTGTGTAATATTAATATTTTCAGGAATGTTAAACTCTGTTTGGGATAAATTTTAAAACTTATTATAGGTTAGTTGGGTTTTTCTTCCAGGTTCAGATTTTATTACTTAATCTTCCAGACTACCAAATAGTCATTCCCAACTTTCCTGGCAGATAAAATTTAGGAACTAATTCACCTCTCAATGGATAAAAAATTCTATGCCACCGGCTTCATAGAAACTTGCACATGATCCTGTCAGTTACATAAAATGAGCAAGTAGATCAAGTTGATCAAAAGACTCACATGCCACCCATAAACCACATTATAGAAACTATTTTAAAGTTACTTGGTAATTTTAATTTTTTTTCTCTCTGGAGTCTTGCCAACTAAGATTTTGTATGGTGCAGTAGATGATGCTACAGTTCTTTAGAGGTCTGGGAAGCCTTCCAGTGAGCACAGATTTGTCCAGAGAGTTCAGCCAAGGTCTGTTTGTTTGCTGACAGCTGGAGAGGGATCAGAGAAGATAGAAAGAGGTGGAAGTTTCTCACAAGAGAAGACATTACTTATTGGCGTGTCTCATGGATCCAGAGGATGGTAAAGCATTATTAGAGCAACATCTAGAGATGTTTAATACAGAAGGCAGCACATACACACTGGTGGTCAATTGTGGCAGATCTGACTTAATCATCATGACCTATAAAAGTCCCACATAGAGCAGGACATAATAATTAAAGTACTACTGTGACTGTGAATTAAATGAATCATTTTCCTAGGCTTAAAGAAAAAGTATGAAAGGATGAGGTATCACCAGTTTTGGTTCTGAGCAAGTCCAGAAATCTTTCTTTAAGATTGTTGCTTCATTTCCTTTCCTATAAATTTAGCTTCTGATTCTATTGTCCTGGTCTTCTATCTTTCAGTTTGCTTTTGTACAGTAAGAACTTGGTCAACCATGCAAAAAGAGCTGTGTTACTGTTTGCTGTGGCCACCATGTCAGCCTGAAGGTAAGTCCTGGGTAGCTTGGCCTAATGTGAGAGACTAAGAGAATTTCTAGATTAAAGGACTATGAAAAGTCAGGTTTTGGTTTCTGCACCAAACATTATAAGAGACTATTTCTCCTCTAGTGGATACTTATCTTTAGCCAGGAAACGGTGCTGTATTTTCCCACTTATCATTTGTCTTTTTCTAGATGACTGGATATCCTGTGTATAAACCAAGCTTCAAGTCTGAGGTTTCAAACTGAGATGGAAATGAATAACTATTGTCTATTTGTGCTCTGTATGATAATCAAAAGCAGGGAATAAAGAGAGCAGCATTTCAATCCATAAAGACTGAAATTTCAAAGAAATTTCTAGGTAACAGATAACCTAGAAAACGTAAATTTCAAATCCTAGATATCAGAGTGATATTACTGGAGTTACATTAGGGATCACCAAACTAAGGATCCTGAGACTGCATTGCAAGACAGTGCTGTGCTCATATTATGCTGAGAAAAATTCTATGGATAGCTTAAAATAACTATTCAAAAGTAACAGTCTATTTTAGAGTTGACTGAATAGATCTCTAGGTTTCAGTATATTTATCTGATTAGATCTCTCTTGATTGTAATGAGATCTTAGCTTGCTTGTAAACATCTAAATTTAAATGTCTAAATCTGTGAGCTGTAGCACTCAGAATGACTATATTGTAATAAAAAGACACTCAAGATAGCTTTAAACCATATGGCTTGGGTAAGTCCAGTCTATTTTCACAGCAACTTAGATTTTAGCTCAGAAAAAATATCCTGGCATGAAGGGTGACTACAGTATAGGCTATTTTGGAGACCTGCAGTAATTTGCTTTGGGTAATCAAAATTTTAGCATTAACTTAAATGGAATATTATTTGGTAACCACGATGTTTGACAAGCTGTGCTCTGCAACCTTAATGCAAAAAATATTTATTCCCTGTGCATTAGTACTAGGGATATAGAAAGAATTCACCTGGTAAAATCCTGGACACTTGGTGAAAGAATGACATACAATAATGACATACATTATAATAAACTTTATTTCATTTTTCATTGTGTAGTATTGCTTAATTTGCTTGCATGGACATTGAACTTGGATGAGGTCATGCACAGAGCTGATTACTGTGGCTGGCTTCTATTAAGTAATAATTTACAGTGCATTCAGATAGTCAAAGTTATACTTGCCTCAAATGTGCAGCATTAAGTTCCTACCACAATATATATTCTGTCACCTTTCTGAATTCTTTTCTGATTCACTTTTCTTTATCATCTTCTCTGTTAATAAGTATGAAGAAGTTCCAGAGCGACCTTATTGCAGCCTTTCTGTTATTAAAGTGGCTTATAAGAAAGATGGAGAGAGACATTTACCAGCATCTGTAATGACAAGACAAGGGGGAATGGTTTAAAACTGACAAAGTGCAAGTTTAGATTAGGTGTTAGAAAGAAATTCTTTACTGTGAGGGTGTTGAGGCACTGGAACAAGTGGCCCAGAGAAGTTGTGGATATCCTATCCCTGAAATTGTTCAGGTCCGGGTTAAATGGGGTTTAAGCAATCTGGTCTAGTGAAAGGTGTCCCTGCACATAATCTAAAATTCTACAAATATGTATATATTTGAGTTCTAGGTCATTAACAATATTCATTGTTTTACTGATGCAAAACTGCAGGCAGTTTGGAAAACTGACTAAATATCCCTTTCATTTTTTTTTCAGTAATACGACTTCTTTCTTTTTTATTCAGGGATTTTTCTTTGGAGATTAATTTGGGCTTTCATTGAACTTACATGAGTAGAAGTCTTCTTGTAAAGTGTCACAGAAATTAAAAAGTAACCAATATACAGACATGGTCCTTCAGTGATCCTCAGTCAATCCTTTTGTATTCTGTATTTGTAACAACCAATTTCAGGTAACTCTTCTAAACTTAATAATCATATTTTCTTTACTTCTTTGCAAATAAGTAAAAAATAAACACTTTTTAAGATACAACATTTGAAACAGCTTTT
>VWYI01027906.1:4861-168412 GCA_013399455.1 Anthoscopus minutus | reverse complement strand
ATACATAATTTAGATTGATTTAGAATGGTCTAGGTTTTACTTTCAGTAGGTTCTTATCTGTTTTATTACTGGTGATAGGATCACACTATGCTCCCAGACTTCACTGGAGGGACCATAGGTGGCCACTGTTAGCAGAGAGCTGTGCAAAATCCCTGCAGAATTCTAACACTGGGCAAACATGAGAGGTTGGAAGGAGCTTTACTGAGGTCCAAAAAAATTAAAGCTGTGGGCTTTCTTGGAACAACTGGCTGAGTTACCCTGACATAGGTGGAGATTAGGTTTGATGAGCAAGACCTGCCTCTCATGAAGCTGTGTGCTGACTGATGAGTGCATCGTTTTCCAGGTATTTTTCGATATTTTCTATACTAATAATTTCCATTATTTTACCAGACTATGGAGTGAGACTGACAGACCTTCAGTTTCTGGGATCCTCCTTCTTGTCCTCCTTGAAAATCAGGACATTTTCCAGCTTCAGTCAGCTGAGACCTCTCTGGGCTCCCAAGACTGCTCAAAAATCATCGACAGAGGTTTTGCAATGACATCAGCAGGCTCTTTGAGGATTCTCAGATGAATCCCATCAGGCCTCAGAGATTTGTAGGGATTCAGCTGGAGCAGGGTAAACTGGAAGCTGATCATTCTTGCATTCATGGCCCTCCAGTTCAGGGCACTGAGATCCCCTTGCTCCATTATCCATGCTGAAAACAAAGGCAAAGAATGAGCTAAACACCTCTGCCTTGTCCATGTCCCTGTTTTGATGTTCATCCTGTAAGTCTAAAATGACTCTGTTTTCATTTGATGGATTTTTTTTGTGAGTGTTTTTGTTTTGGTTTGGTTTTGGGTTAGTTTTGTTTTGTTTCATTGTTTTGGTTTTGTTTTGGTTTTGTTTTTTTTGGTTGGTTGGTTGCTTACTTTTTAAAATAAAATTAGCAATCCACTTCACAATGCACTTTTTAAAGTGTAAATTTAGGGAGGGATTCTTTATTATTCCTTCTGCTGTTATCCTCAGGTAACTTTCTGACAAAATTTATATTCACTGTCACCTCCCAAGTACAGCTAGGGATATACAGTGAGGCATTCAATTTTTCTTTTATAACACTGTGAAGAATAATTTGGTGTTTTTTGTTTTTAAAGCCCATGTCCTACTAACATTAGCTGGTAAGGAAAATTTTCTAAAAATTAACCTCAGATGATGCCAACAGTTAAAAAATCCATTGTTAACTACCTGTACGGTATTATACAAAGAGGCACATTTGATACTGAGGTTCTGTCCTGTTACATCCTGTATGACATTATTGTTTAAACACTATACAAATTTTAAAATATATAAATATATATAGAGAGAGAAAGATTGTATTTTAAAATACAAATATACAGGCAGAATGCACAGAATAGGTGTCAGAGCACAAGTACTAAAAGATGAAAATCAAAAGTCACTGTGAGTAAATATAGGTGTTTGAAAGATATTGCCTAATAAATGTAATAAGTAAAGTAATGACGTCTGATATAACATTCTTATTGGGTTTTTTTATAGTATTTTGGCTTCCAGAGCCATACAGCAGGTTATAGGAAAACCAACAGATTCTAGGAATAGGAGTCACCTCATCTTCCTTAAACACATAACAGCTATTTCTGAGCCTCCCTTTATATTCATTGTAGAGAAACAGACCTTTTTAGGATTCAATCCATTGGAAGTATTTAAAATGTCTATTTTAGAGTTAGAGAAATTCTGTCTTAGACTTTGTAGTCTATAGTGACTAGGGTTTTACTGATTATTTCTGGAGACTGGGGTGACTCAGATAAAGAGCAGGCCTCTGCGTTTAATCGGATGAATTCCACCTTAAATCTTTCGACTGAAGGAACTAAAGCTATTCTCTCTGAACCATGAAATCATTCTGAATAAGAAGATAAAACAAATCTAAGTAACTGTTGTGCATTCCAGAATAAGTTCAAATAAACCTTTTTCTCTTCACTTAGTTAAGCCGAATACGCCTGCTTTGCAATTCTGGAGATACCTGACACAACTGACTGTATTCTATCGCCCTGTTATCCCAGACAAGGCACAAAATTTCATAGTGGACCACCACATGGATGTGTAATTTATAGTCTCATGTTATCTGATTTGCATATAAACTACCCCAATAAACCAGTGTCTAGTGAAATAGGTCCAAAAATATCAGGCACATGCATAGTTTCAGTTACTGGCTTATAAAAATCCCTTCAACCAGAAAAGAGTTCCAAGAATTCTAACTTGCAATTTGTATTCCTGTTATATTTAATAACTCTTTATATAATCCATCTAGGTCAGGTTAAATGAATGCCTTGTTGCTACTTAGATGATTATGGGTTGCAATTCATTTAACGTGCCCAATGATTCATGTTTAATTTATTGACTTTAATGCGGTATGTGAGTGACCTGTGCATGTGTAGTACTTTAAATGCACGCACCCTGGCTCACACAGCTCTCTGCAGTATTTTGCTTAAGTAATCAGCTAATCAATGTGTTAGAGTTTGAGATATTATGTGACTCTTTATGTCACTGTTTAATTTAATGTTACTTACAGTAATGAGCCTGTCTGGGGTGACTGGCTGCCTCTCAAAAACTCCATGGCTTTTATGCCAGCAAGAATGGTTCAAGATGGGTCTAATTCTATGATTTGTTACCTGGTCATCTGGCATGAGCCACTGACTTGTCTTTGTATCTCATTCTATTTTTGTGTTTGAAAACTAATTAATGAGTGCCCTTTGTTTACAGCTGGAGCTATGAATCTTCCTTCAATATCTGACAAGTCAGATGACATTTACAACTAATACCTTTCACAGAAATGATCTTTCTGTATGATAAGGGTACACTTCTATGATTTCCTGAGTATTTTGTAGTAGATTTTAACATGAGGAAAATAAAGAATGTTTCAGGGAAATTTGAGCTTTCTTAAAGTCCAGAAGTTTTGGCAGACCTGTATTTTTATGCTACCTATTAGCCTCCTCTGTGTTCTACTCCTGCTAAAGGCAACTGCTTTCTGCTCTCATCATGATAGCAAATCCTTGCAAGATAGCAAAAATGAAATTACTGAGGAAAGGTGCTGTAGTCCTGATGAAATCCACAGTAGCAACAATGTTTTCTACCTTAAACACATTCCTTGTGTCTCTAAACTTCAGTTCTCAAGCTGATATCAAATGAGGGGAAATTCATGCAGTCTAATTACTCAATTCCAGATTTTTTCTTCTCTCTGTCTGAGGCATGAGAAAGTTCTGCTTTTTACATTTGCCTTATCCTGTGATTTTTTTGTTACATGCGTTTTCCGGGGTTTAAGTCATCCTCATAGCACCCAACTATCAAAAAAGACATCACTGTTATGGACTTTGTTCCTGACTTCTTTTGAGGTATCTCAGAAAAAATGAGTCCAGTAATGTATTATTTGCTGGGTTTTGTATGTCCCATGTACTAAATACTTGGATTGCAAATGGGGAAACATAGTTCTGCTTTCTCATGAAATAGTTCCCAGATAAACATCATTGTGCACTGTAGTGTCAACTGAGATGTGCTAGTTTTAGTTTCCTATGAACAAGTAGACTCCAAATCCCGAAGGAGCAATGATAATTCTGTACTCAGATTTGCACAACTTAATCATACTACATTATACCCTCTAGAGGGCCAAAAAGATGTTAAAGTAGGTGCTGACTGGCTGTCAGCACATCAGAAACTCTGAAATACAGGACAGAGATATCCTCAGCAGAGGCATCAAGCAGAGAGATCCAAGATCAGAGTTTCATTTTTTTAAAAAGATGTAAATTTAATCCAAATACCTTTATTGGCCCCATAAACAATTAGAAATTATCTTAGAACTATCCTACCCTAGAGCTAAGCTATCAACTTTATAAAAGAAAAAATTGCTGGCACAGCAAACCTCTGCACTGAGTGGTAGTTTATTTCCAGGATCCTCGGAACATTTGTCTAACAGAGGTAAAATATCATATTTCCACCACTGAAGCTATGATTTATGTCAACTGATATGCCAACCCTTTACTTGTATTTATTTCTGTTGATATCTATTGTTTCAGAAATATTTCAAATGGTTTACACAATCATCAAAAATTAAACTGAAGTAGCTTAAGCCTCTAACCAACCACTTACACATAATCCAAGTTTGGAATTATTCCCTGGTCTTTAGCTGTAATGAATTTCAGAGAAAAAGTGTGTTGCCTTTTAGAAAAACTGTATATTAGATTAAAAAAAAAAAGTGCTCTGGCCCTAAACATATAATGTATTTAAAAGATAGAGGGTTGCAGGAAAATTTAGGCTAGATCAACCATATGAAGTCTTTCCCAACCTAAATGTTTCTATGGTTCTGTGATTATTTTTTATTCCTGCAAGGCTGAGAAATATGATAGTTTTGTAGTGAATGTCACAATGCCTTGTACCCCACATCCAGATGGCTCCCTGACAATCAGGCAAGATTTCCAGTAACTAATGTACAGAATTGCCACCTGACCATCTGGATAACTCCACTCACTGTTTTGTAGATTTCCTCTAGTGTCTTGGACAAGTTCCTTAATTAATTGATATTCCATTTCATTTTTATAAAGTGAAGACAATAGTTGTAATGGTATTGGGAAATAAATACATTACGGATTTTGTATGCCTCAGCTCCTATGGTAATAGAAGCAATATAATTTCCATAGAGGATCGATTTTTGCTTTATTTTGCAGGATGATTTATAACAAATCCATGACTGAACCTGATACTTAGAAATATATTTGAAGCATATAGTACCAGTTTTTCTGCTAGCTCTTGTAAGAATCCTGGGTTAGTTACATTCTGCCTGCATTGCAGTTAATGGAGAGTTTATTGTCTTAAATGCATCTTCTCTGGCAAAAAGGCTTCCAGTCTGAGTTTCCTAGCAGCAGCCTGCTGATTTCAGAAATGATGTATTTCTATTGGTGGAAGACATGTTCCTTTAATTGCCTTTTTTGATATTGTCAAGATATATATTACATGTAGTTGTTAAATTGCTCAGCAACTTTTGGTAATATATATCCTGTGAGATGTCACTTTCATTTCATGCTACACAGCTTTTCTTTCTTTAAGTCTGTACAACAGCTCAGTTCCCTACTCATCTCTATGTGCTGAGGTTGTGTGATCAGAACAGTAGATGCAATCAAACTCACAATTAGACTGTGATTCACATTATGTAAAAGATTCATCATGCCAATTGATGTGAAATGACGTGCAGCCTCCAGGCAGTGATTGCACACAGTTTAATCTCTTCACAAGGTAAAACCTGTACCTATCATGGTTCAGCAAAGCTTATTTGTAATCATTTTTGGACTAATGCTTTTCCATGATTTCATTATGAAGAGTATAACAATGAGGCCTTTTTCTGCTACTTCTTTTAAATGCCAGGGCGTGCTGATTACTCAGTTATCATCTTGCTTGCAGTTGACCTTTTGGGTAGAAATGCTATGAGAATAGTGGGTTTTACCATTTATGGATTAGGTGTTTTACCGAAGACAAATGATAATTTTTTATTCTTTATCCTAACATTCCTTTTTTCCTTTGCCCGCTGGGTCAATCACCTTGGTTTTTTCTAGGAGGTTGATCCAAAAGAAGGCATTTTTCTAATTTCTAGAATAAACAAGAATCTTAAATGGCTCCTCTAAACATCAATTTTCAGGAAAAGTTACTCCTAACCATAGTCTACATCTTTATGTAGTTTACTGTAGGTATGGAAAGCTAGACTTTTTGTTTGGGTATCTGAAGAGGATGGCAAGTGTCACGCCAGACCTCTGACCTGAGCAGTGAGTGAGCAGGGGTGTGTGTATGCCAAAAGTGAGGTCTGGAGGAAGGTGTAACTCCTTATGATGATTACTGATTAGAAACTGCAGGGACTGCATGGGCAGGGGGTATCCAGCCTTGAATTCTAAGTAGAAGTGGATTTGTCTTTAATGCCTGAGGATGACAAGGAATGCATAGACACTAATATGCATGACTAAACTCTTTCAAAGAACTGAGTGTGACTGAGTGGCAATCATTTTTCATTTGTGAATAACTTATCTAGATGAAAAATCATTTGAGACATGCATATCAAAATAAAAAAAATCAAAAGTATGTAAATTGTTATCTTTGCTCAATAATTGAAAACACTCATTTCCAGAACTGCAAAAAATTAGGCTTTGGCTATTTTGGAATTCACTCTGTGTCCTATTTCATTCAGCAGGAAATACAGATGATTAAGGATCAGGCAGAAGCTGTAGTCATTGACTTCTAATGGAATACTTTGAACCTATTTGTGTTCAGAATTCTTTTAATTAACTGCTTTTTCTTCAGGATGAAACAGAACTGAAGCCAAAACCCACTGAAAACAGAAGATCAGATAAAACTTAAACTAAAAATACTATATTCTGTAGTTGGAAATCCCATTTTGCTATTCACACACATGCTGTAGTGCAAAAGCTGTGTTCCTCAAGCAGAGTTATGACCCCTTGAAAGATAATCTGGAGTCTTCCAGAAGTTCAGTAAGAACTTTGCTGCTGTTAATTTTCTAACACTGCTGAAAACTGTGATCACCTGTGATAAAATAATGCAAATTAATTTTTCATAATAGAAAGCTGTAGATTTTTTTTCCAGATACAAATCAAATGTTTGTATAGATCAACTATATTGCACCAAATCAAGACCTCTGTCTGATAAAGATATGGATTCTATTCCACATTCTTGTGATTTGATTCCAGATTGTGCACTACTTGTAAAGCCTCTCAAGTCTTGGCTCTCCAAAGATATCTTTGTATGTAGCCTCTCTGAAATTCTCTGTTCATACAGTGCATACATAGGCTAAATAGATCAATGGAGAAAGGTCAAATCATCTCTTCCAATGCAAGGAAAATTGTTGACTCCGTTTTTAAAGCCCATACCTGGAATAGGTGATGTCTGTATTTTTACATTTTGTTTTATAATCACAGAATCCCAGAATGGCTTGGGTTGGAAGAGGTCTTAAAGAACATTTACTTCCAACCCCTGATTAGATTGGGTTGCCCAGTGCTCCGTCCAACCTGGTTTTGAACACTTCCAGGGATGGAAGTGTTCTTAAAGGCAATCAACTGGGTGTTTCCTGAATTTTGACCCCTGCTGACAAAGGTGGGGAGGAGAGGGGAGTAGTTGAGCATGCAGAAAATCAGCTTCTCTGCCCTGGAGAGTTTTCTGATCCAATTCAGAAAAACACATGCTCTACTTAAATATTAGATATGAGTATTGATGTCTATGAAACTGATCTGGTAGCAAGCACTGACATGTTTTATTTATTTGGATAAGGAGCACAAAGATGACGAGCAGAAAGATAAAAGGAATTATTTTGGAGAGCTTCACTAGTGTCTGGAGAGTGATCCTCAGAAACAATCCCCAGTATTTCCCTGCTGCAGAATCCCTGCTTTGGCCTTGTTGATGCTGCACAGTGCTACATAAAATATCTCTGTCTCCTGCTGTGAGCCAAAAGTAGCATGGCTTCAAAAGCTCAGTGCTGTTCCCAGGCTTATGTTTCCTTTTCCAGTTTTGGTCTTCAGTAAGGAAGGGCATAGGATAAATGCTGACAGACGGACTTAGGCGAGGCCTCGCAATCCATGTAACATATGTGGATATTTCACTGGTAGCATTTAAATAGCCAAAACCTATCCCAAAAGCCATGTGCAAGGAAACATTCAGCTGCCCATTCCATTTTGATAAGTGTAATTTTCCCTCTAAATAAGCTTTATGTTTATTATAATAGAAACATATGTTGATGGTAACAGTGTTGAGGGCCATGTGCCAAGCCTCCTCTGTTGCTCCTAGTGGAATGCTGGAATCCTGGATATGTTCAGTTAAGTCTGCAGATGCTGATTTTGCTCTTCTCACCAGGCAATAAGCATATTCAATTATACCTATCACTAGATAGAATCTTTATGCTCCTGTAATTTATTTCTTAAAACAAGCCTACAGGTGGAAATTGAGATTAGAGAGTAATTTCTCAGATGTGATCATGTAACATCAATTATTACATTCCCATCTCTACCTACCTCTAATTTGCCCTTTCTCCTCTCTGTTGATTCACAGTGTTGTACCATCACTTTTCAGGAGTCTGTCTTTAGGTACATACCATTACCAAGAGATTACCTTTTCTTAACATTCCTTCAGGGAGAATTTAGTGATACACATTTTTAAATTTAATCTTACTTTCAGAAATGCTGTGATTCCCTATGGGCCTGTGTAGCAGAATAATGTATGCAGACATGTGGCATAACACCGTGGGATACTTCACCAAGCTTTGTCTCTAACCCTAGCAGGTCTAATGCTGAAGAAGTCACTGCCAAGAGCATCATCTGGTGTCACAGCAACCCCTGGGGAGTCACTTGCAGTTGACTCCAAACAGCAAGAACCCAAGTGGGTCTTAGATAGTTTTGACTTGTTGAACATGGAGCATGATCTCCAGCAGCAGGAGTTTCAGGGTTTATGCCATGGCCCTGTGTGCACCAGCAGGCCCCACTCCTCAGTTTAGCTGACAAAATACTTCTATAAAGTCTTCTCATGTGCTTGGGTCAGGCTGTTGTGAAGTGAGCTGTGTGAGAAAGACCTGTGAGGAGTCTCACCTGGGAGCCTCACCCAAGCAGCATCTGCCCTTAGTTCAGGAGCTGCATTTAAGCTCAGGCTTAGTCCTGGCCTGGGTTATGCCTGTGCCTGATTGCTGATCCTGATCTTACTTTGCTGACTTGTCTTGTCGTGACTCTACACTTCCTTATCCCTTAGGACTTGTCTGGAGATCACTGGGCTAGTAAATGTGGCTGATTATCATCAGACCTGCTGCTCTTGGGGTCTTGTATATTTTATAATTTTAGATAATTTAGATAATCTAGATCTTTTACTCTTTCCCATGCAGAACTCTTCCTTGTTATGCCTTGACCCATTTAAATGACTTGGAGGTTTAGGTGGACACTATAAAATACATAAATAATGAACCATCAGTGGTTTAGAAATTCCTTGTTCTCACACAAGCTCATTCCCCTGCCATCCGTGTTGATAATAGGCCTCTCCACCCTGAAAACTCTGAAATTTATCACAATGGTATGAAGGAAATACCCCCATGTAACAGCTGCTGCCCACAATTCCCCTTTTTAGTTCTTCTTTTGAACAGGGCAAAATAGCATTCTCATGCGTTTAATTGAGTCAGAAGATGCTGATTCATCACAATATGCTTATGATTAACAGTCAATTTTTCTGATTCTCTAGACTACCATCTTTTAAAAGTCAGTACTTTCTTCTGATTTCAAATAACATTATTAATGGAAAAAGAGCCAAAAAAAGTACTACAATATGACAGCAGCTAAAGCACAAATTAAAAAAAGAATAGCAGTAGAAGAAGGATAAATGAAAGACATTAAGGAAAATGAATAAAAAAATGAAGGAAATTCTAATTGCAATTCTAATTACTTGCTTGAGGCAACTTTAGTAGAGCAGCAAACCCATGACAGAACCTTGTTAGTATAAAATAGCTCCATGGAAATGCATTTCCTAACAGCTGCATCCAGCTGAGATGCAGTAATCCCTATATAAGTGTTATATGTGAAAGTTCTATATTCTGCATCTTAAGGTTGAAATATTTATTCTTCAGATTTTTTTTGCCAGTGTTAAAATATTTCTCTCAAATTAAATGAGATAGTTAACATATAGTAACAGAATTTTAAAAAGAATATATTGATTATATATTCTGGAAAGAATAAACAAAAACTTATTAAAAATGTTCAAAAGAGACAAAAACCTAAGCTTATATAGGAAAATATTATTTTTCTTTTACATTTGCCTTCAGCTGGAATGGCAGAAATTTTTCAACTATCTTATTTTGGTTTTAATAACATGGAATGAAGTGAGAGAATATTAGCTTTGTTTTCTCAAAGAGTTAATGTTATGAATTGCCTATACATCTTTTTCCTAAAATAAAGTAGGTCAAATACATATTTCCTTCGTGCTAGTGTAACTCCTGAGTGTGATGAGTGAATGGAAGTTAGAGAGGGGTATTTGGAAAGAAGGGTTCCCTTTGGTTTGTGGGCAGGACATCACAAATCTGTCTCTGCTTTACACTATTCTGAGCAGTGTCTGAACAACAAAATACATTACAGCATTTGAAAAGATATGCAACAATCTGATTTCTGGGGTTGCAAGCTGGGTGTTCTGCAGACCAACAAGGGTTAGAAAACCCAAACAAGCAAACAATTCCAAATACTTTTGTTGATGGGCAACACAAATTCTGACACATTGGTTATGTATCTCTCCCACTTTCCTCATTTTCTTATTATCCTAGACTGATCTATATTTCATTTGCTCCTCCTCTGCTTTAAATGTAGCCATCTTACAACCTTTATATTTAATTTTATGAATTTCTAATGTGGGTTTTAAATTGGATCATATGCTTTACCTGACCAAATTTTGAAACTGAATCCAGAGCAATGCTCATTTGATGTCCATATTCAGCCTCTCACTTTAGGTTTATATTTGGATATAATTGTGTGTTTTTAACCAATGGCATTTTCTGCTGTTTTTACACAAACTGCCTGTCTGAGATGCGCATAAATAACTAATCAGCTGTGCAGAAATCTCAGAGTACAGTGTAGGTACCTTCTCTGAGTCCGATTTGTGAAAGGAGTGAGAGGGATTTCCCTTCTTGAAAATAAATCTTATTTTTCCTCAAAATACTATTATATCTCTTATGTGTATAGCTAGAATTGACCTTTAAGGGATAGAGATTTTTTGAAGCTTGTTTTAAGGGCTGTAGTAAAAGACCTCTAGTGAATTTTGTTTCTGTCTTTCAGCTCAGCTGACTCTGCTCACAAACCTGCTGCAGGTTGTGTCTCTAAGGGCTGGAGAAGGAGGATGTCTGTGCCCCCAGGACCTTCCCTCTCTGGCATTGTACCTGGAGCCTTGGTCAAGGTGGGACAGAACAAAGGTGCCTGACTCTGTAGCAGCTGGGGCTGCTGCAGCTCAGACTCCTTTTTTTTCTTTTGACAATTCTGCAATTAGGGCAGGGTCCTCCAGGACAGCTTTGGAACAGCCACAGGCAGTGCTTTCTTAAACTTTTGCCCAAGAGTCACTAGAGTTCATCTTCCATGGTATTAAATATTAATTATATACATATACAGAGATATTTACACAGAGTTAATTCATCCCTTGTGTAATGCTGTATGTTTAAAAGACCAAGAAACAGTGTTGCTTTTCTGTTTCTATTAAATCAACATCTTTGTCCTTAGACAGATATTTTTTGTGTTTTAATAAATATCAAAAGTAAATGGGTTTTGGCCTGGATTGTTGAGTTTTTGGAAGTTCAAGGAACCAGTTACCATTACTGGTAGTGCTTTTAAATGTATGTTTTCCTTCAAAACATTTATTTTTTCCAGAACAGGTCATTTATTGAACTATTTGATGCTCAAATATCAGATTGTAAGAAGCTTTGCTTTATTCGCAAGACTGGTTGATTCACAGGTCTCAGATTCTGATACACTTTCTACTTGTTCATGATAGAAAGACATGGTCAGGACAGCCAAGATAAAGATTCTAAACTATGTAGCTGTTCAAACAAAGTAAGTTCTTTTGCATAATACTAATTTTAGAAATATTTCTTAGCCTGGCCCATCTCTCATTTCTCTTCATTTCTATTGATGACAGAGCTTTGTGACCTAGGAGCAAGGAATAAATTAAATTGTTGGTTGATTTTCAACCAAGAAATTGAAGCTTATACTAGGTGTGAAGCGAAGCATCTATTAAGCCTACCTCACTGTTACTTAGGACAGGATAATATAATCTCAAATTAAAACAGTTTAAGCAGTTTAAAACTAGTAACCCTGATCCTAGTGATGCTGGACCTCTCTTGATCAAAACTTTTCTTGTGTTTTCCATCTGGCTGCATACTCAACAAGGTTGCACTAGATAGTTTAACACAAAGTAGGTACTCCTGGTGAAATTTTTCTGACAAATTCGATCATAATCCTACATCTTCCAAGTGGGAATTTAGCCCCAGGGTCTATGCAATACAAGGTGTTGTCGTCTCTCCCTCTAGAAGAAAGTGACAGTGTTCTTAAGAGTTGCAATTGTTTAGCAATGTTTTAGCAGTTTACTGGTGATGTGCCACCTTAGTGTATTTTTGCATATGCATCCACTATGTACTTCTTTAAAAAAAAACATTTTTCACCCAATGGCTGAATAATCAGGAAACAAAATGTGAATAGAGAAGATTTGCTTAGGCTTTCATTGCAATAAGGGAAAGCAAATAGTGGAGTTGCAGCACTTTGATGCTCTTCCCAAGAAGTCCTTTTTATCTAGTTCTTGTTTCTAACAAACTATTGTGATCTGATAAACTCCACAGAGAAGGGAATTTTTTTCTTCTTTTTTTTTTCTCCTCTTCACTAGACAGATACATCAACAAACAGTAGGAGGGCTGACTCATCTCCACTGATAATAGCATGCAGGATAATTTTGCCATGTGACTCACTTTCTTCTTTGACTCTAAAAGACATTTGAAAAGAGTGGCATTAATTTAAATAGATTTCCCATAAACAGGATTTACTAAAAAAAATAAAATCCTCGCTTTTATCTCATCTTTAGAAAGTACAGGGAAGAAAAAGCCTACTATGATATTCTAGCATTTTATAACGTTATTGAAGAATGAAAATATTCTCTTAGTGAGTAAATGGAACATATTTGGGGAAATGTATTTGCAGAGAGGAATTTTCACCTCTGTGCACATCACTGCTTTCTTAGTGTGTCACAGAAAAATAATGTTTTTTGTTACCTCCTGCACTTTTACAGCTAGACCCTCATCTGACCTTGACCAGGGTCATGACACAGAGTGAATTGATAAGACATACTTCATTTAGGATTAAATAACAGGACTGACAGAGCCTACAGGGGTTTGCAAGCCTAACAGAGAGTTTATCAGCACTCTTAAGGAAGAAAAACAATCTGAGTTGGTTTTCTATGTAGTAGGTTATAAACCTGTGAAACCTGATTCTTCTACCACTGATTTTGAAGAACACTGACATTATGAGAACTTTTTGTGATCTGATTTTGTACCTATTATTTTAATGTGATTTCACTATTAGCCATAAGTAATACTTTCCTCTCTCTTCCCTTTTTCAGTGACTGTGACAGTCCCTTAGTTTATTTTTCAAGACTTTTGGCTTCCATGTGTGTTTTTTGTAACAGAGATAACCGTATGCTGCAGTTTAGCTTAAATTTTCAAATGTAGATAAGAAAAAGAGAGGATCTGTGTACTTTCACTTCCAAATTCTAGACAGCTATGTTGTAAAAATGTCCCTTTTTAAAAGAATTTTTTATTTCATGTCCTTGCAGTAGCAAATGGCATTGTATGTTCCATTAAGTGACAGAGGTGACTTGTGCGAGCATCCAGTCTAAAAGTCTTGACTGAGAATTTTCTCAGATCTCAGGAGATAAAAAGTCACTTGTTAGTTGTATAGCTAAAACTGATCCTTTTTTCAGATAGAGAAATAATCATCTTTTGTCTTCTGGGCTGTAAAAGCTGAAGTGTTATGTGACTGTTTCTTCAAGACAGTTTTAATTGGCATTTATGGTAGGGTGTCAGTTTTTGCAGCATAACAATACCAAGAGCCAGGGGAACACACTAAAATGGTATATATTAATTTTGATTTTTATGCACTACACACTAAATTAAGTTTTTAAGGGTTATGTTATAAAATGTGGCACTTATTTTAGAAGCACCACACCTGTTAATCAATTTCATAAACCTGTTCTCTTCTGTAAGTGCCTATGAATAGTTTTCTTTTAACAAGCAGTCTTAAAACTACTTGTGCCTTTATCAATTATTTAGATTGCGATTTCAATACATGGCAATGAAGCTGTTCTCTAGCAATCTGTGAAATTAAGTGTCTTTTTCCTGCTGGACTTTTCAGGAGACTGATGCAAATCCTGTTGAGCTCATTAGGAATACTTCCTTTATTCTTACTCAGGGTAGAACTGCAACATGAAAGAATGTACTATTAGAGAAGAAATTATCTGTATAATTTGTTTGTCATAAACTGTAAGATTAATTTCAATCATTCTCATGATTTCGTGATAAAAATTCTAGCCTTGTTACAGATACTATTTGACATCTTGAAGAAACATTCAAAATGCTTACTTTATTTCCATGTCTGTAAAATGAAGAAAGTGTTTCCTTTCCCAAATTTATAACAACATGTTTATCACTGCTTCACATTTTTAAAATCCATGATGTGTTTGTACAAGTCCTAGAGCAACAGATGTTTTTTGGTTACTGTGGCTTTGACACACATTCATAATTTAAATATATAAGAGTAGCAACAGGCCTGTTCTGTAGCCTAGATGCCATTTCAATAGAGTAACTCCTTTTCTTATATGACTATCATATAACTGAAAATGATGAGCCTTTCCAAATGCTTACAGCTTTTCAGTAGGTTAGCTCTGCTAAGGTCTTTGCAAGTCCTTCCACAGACAATATATCTCCTTCATTTAATTTTCCAGACATGTATATTCTATGGTGATGAACTCATAACCAAGATTAAATGACTTGAGCTGAATAAAGTCACAGTTCTACCCTCTCTAGGAACTCCAGAGCTCCCAGGATTTCTGTATGCTCAGTTTTCATTAATTCTAATATAGCAGTTCCTGTTAATGCAGTTTTGCTGACCACTTCCAAAAGAACATTATAATTCACCTATTTCTTTATTTTCTGTCACAGTGTTTTTCATGGAACTGTGTTTCATAAAATAAAGTAAATCTTAAGCATTTTTTCTTTTTCTGCTGACCTACAAATGGATTAGGTGAGAATGTAGAATGTATATCATGATTGATCTTTCCTCTCATAGATCTTGTAGTGTAATTTTTACAACATAAACATGGAGGTGAATGTGTGCTGATAGGTAATTCTCTGTTAGGGTGAATTTGGCAATGTGTTTTGTCTGTTCTCTCAGCTCACTCCTTTACTGGAGCCTGACAACTGCCCTCTCCTCTACTCAGGCACAAGTTTCTCCTTCTTTCTTTGCTCCATTCCTTGTTCTTGTCAAGTTACTGGAGGACCTGAGTCTGTTCTCCAAGCCAGCAGAAAACAAGCACAGAGAAACTTAAAAATTTTGGGGTATCTGCTTACTGAGAAAGCAGGCAAGTTATTGCACTAAAGAGTGGTGATCTATTAGACCACCTCAGTAATACAGTGAATATCTTTGGAAAATCCTGACCTAGATTTTCTTAATTATTTTTCAGGCAAGAATGGGAGTGACATCTTGCCCTACAGTATGAAGACAGGACTGCAACACTAAAAGTGTTGTCTTCAGTTATTTGAAGTCTCACCCTAAAGGCATTACAATTAATGGTATCAAATTCATTCTTTCAGTTAAAGTGATTGTCCCCTATCAAGGTGAAATATGTAAATGTAAGTGAAATACATGTTTTTAACTTTCTCTTAGTATCTTGTGAGTAAAGAGATTTGTATTTATCAATGCAATACCTTTAGCAGGTTTTTTATCAGATATGAGTTCAAATAAAAGGAAAGTATTTCCTTCACTCTTACAATATGTTTAGCAATGCATTTAAAGTTTCTGGTGCACATGAGAGTGTAGTGATATGTAGATACCTGTTTGTGATACTTTCCAAGAGAAAAAAAAATTAGGCAACATCTTGAATGCTTCATAGAAACAGTGTCTATATTTAGTCAAATAAAAGTAATGCACTGATAGGATGTCTTAAAAAAAAATCTTTGCTAGACACAGAAATGGAGTTTTGGTCAAAGTTCAAAAATATTCACCCTTCTAATCTTGCTGTGTAAAATACCTTTGCAGTGACCTGCCAATTAGTAATGAAAGCTGAAGTGGTTTATGAGTCAGTGAGAAAGAAAAAAGAAACGAGGGCAAGTTTTCTTTGATATTCTAAATCTTAAAAGAACTAATTGTTAAAGCTAATTCTCTGATTATTTCAGTTTGCATTTTACTATAAACCACTTGACATTCTGCAATTTTGACCAGTGTTTCTGAGGCATGTTAGTAATTCATCTGAAAAAACAAATGAAATGAATACCGGTAAGTAATGTATTTTTAACAGAATGTTAATAATACCATGTTTTTTCCTAATTATTATGAAATAGAAATAAAGTTAAGCTTATTATAAAATTAAAAGAGTAAAATTCTGTCTGTGGGAAGGCTTCTCCCTGATTAACTGGTAGAATTCATATTGTGTTTTGTTTGATTTTTTGAGGAAGCCAAACCTAAATAAGATGTTATTCTATTGCTTAAGTGTGTGTGTATAAAACTCTTAATCTTTAAAAACATAACTTTATTTATCTATTTTATTTATAACAAGTTACAAAATGTTGCCAAATATACATTTTCTATCTTAATAGTTAGGCAAATAAATGTTATGGGGGAGTTGTAATGCTTCCTGTTTCCATTAGAGGGAACTGTAAACATGCCTAAAACTTACTTTTTTTGTAAACTTGCTTTTATTGTGCTCACCTGGAAAGAAGTGGATGTTTCCTTCTGCATGGAATTTCTGGAAGATTTTCAATGCTTATAAATTCTTATGTGCCATTACATATATTTGTCTTGCTGAAAACATGAGTGGTTTATGTACTCTCATTAAAAACATTTGAAAACAAGTTTAACTAATGTTCTCTTTTCCCTGTAAACAATCATTGGATATTCCTTTTTAAAGAGAGTCGTATTCTAAAACTTCTGTATATAAAATGCTAACATGGAAGAAGTTAAAAAAATATTCCTTATGTAACAAACATCTTACACATCTTGGCAGTCAAAATATTCTTTCTTTCATAGTGACTACAGAAAGCAATTTTGTCAGCAGAGACAGAGCTTGAGAACTGGTGCTTGACATGTCCTGTGCAAGCAGGTTTTGCAGCAAAGCAGCAGAGCCCGGCTGCTCTCGAGGCTGACACTGGAACACAAGCCACTGGCCACTGGCTGCTGCCCCTGTGCCAGCACCACGCTCATGGAGCAGGGGCTCTGGTGGCTTCCCAGGGTTTTTGGGGTCAGTCACCCGGGTTGCTCACCTTTGTTCTTATTTTCACATTGTTTTCCCAATTCTTGTGACTCCTTGAGGTCAGGTACTTCTCCATGTGGACAGTTGTTGCAGTAAAGCAGATGGGACTCAGTTTCTTCAGGAAAAGGCCATTCTTTATTCACACAGCTCATTTTTATACAGTTTTCACAGACCTTGTGTTCAGCTCCAACTGGCTTGTAGTTTTCTTGCCTCTCAGTTCATTGGTTAGAAACTGTTTTTGTGTGCACATGTTAAGACTTTTTCTATTCACAGGTGCTTACATTTTTTCATTGTGGATTCTCATGGGACAAATCTTTTGTTCTTGCAAGCACAGCTTATTTTTCTCTACAAGAATATGTTGTTTTGCAAATGAATTATCATTCTCAAGATTCTTTCACATGGGAACTTAGAAAAAGTAACAGGCCTAAGCCCTGATTTTATAGAGCTTTTCTTTTATAAGATTCCTACCTGTATGCAACAGACAGTAGCTGTTTGTACACCAAAGGCATTTATTAGTGTGGAACAAGGACGTTTTTAGTGTTTCTTTCTTCAATGACAAACTTGGTTTTGTATACACTTTGTCATCCAGGCACAAAGGAGCAGTGGTGCAACAAATAGCCACAAGTAAGAAGTCAGGGGAGGTGAGCAGCTCGTGAGCAGAGTGTAGGGAGAAGTGACTTGTCAGGAGTCAGCCAGGAGCAGGACAGGGTGTGGGGGCAGCTCCAGGCTTTGGGCATCTCCTCTGGGACAGGGCCAGGCCAGCCCCAGTTGGGAGATCCTGCAGGTGGGCTGGGCTTGGCAGGGTCAGTTCCCAGGAAGGGCAGGGCTGTGGAGTGATGGGGACCAGCAACAGGGACTGATCCCGGGGTGTGGATGGGGCATGGGCCATGACTGCATGGGAGGGCCTTTAAGTGCATTTGAGATGGTCAGTGCAGTTACAAGCTCATCTCCAGCCTTCATTGTCTTCTCCTTGGGCATCATTATCCCCTCTGGCTGGGTTCTGTTGGCAGCTTGCAGACAGGCAGGTGTTCAGCAGTAAATTAAATACAGTTTTAAGCCCAAGATTAGAACAAATAGTTACATGAGTATTCATATGGTAAGCATTCAGTTTGTTTTTGTAGAGTTGTCAATAGGAAAATGTTTACTTTTCATCAGAAGGACCTGGGTATAGTAGTCCATCTTTATAATTTTGTGAGAAAACAGGTACTATTTGTTGTTCCACAAATCTTATCTGTTTTTCCATGGTGAGCACAAAGTGAGCATAAACTCTGGGTTTATGTGACCTGAAAAGTTGAACAGAAACAGTCTTCTGACAATGCTTGGCTGTAATAAAATCTCCACCCAGATGTGATTCTGCATCAAAAAAACCCCCAGAATTAAAAAACATTGTCTGCATATCAAACCTTCAGATTGTAACATAAATATTGTGGTAATACTGTGCTCTCCTAGTAGAAGCATACAATAGGTTCATAAAATATACTGAGTTGGAAGGGACCCATCAGAATCATTAAGTCCAACTCCTGGCCCTGTACAGGACACCCCATTGCAGTGGGACCATTTATAGGGTAATATGTTTTTTTGCTTATGGAAAGTGAAATTGGCACATAGAAATCAATCTGTATTTGCATGGTTCATGAAAAACAAAAAACCTCTTGCATAAGTTATGGAAAATAAATTTTATTAGACAAGAAATATATCAGCAGAACGTAGTCCTGGGTCTTATTCTTGTTTAGAATCATACATTCAGTTCTTGTTTGCATCAAGTTCATATACACTACATGCAGTTTATGTGCAACCACCCCCAAAAGGTTCTGATACCTACTTTAAGCAAAGCTAAAGCATACATTGCCTCTCTGCAGGTGATAAAGAGAAAGTTTACTTTAGAACCCATTTTCCTGTATATACAGCTCACCATGAATGTGGGAGAGGGGCTCTTAAGTAAGACTAGTCCTATATCTCCTGTATGCCTCTCATTTCCTGCATACTTTTACACTGAAATAGAGGAGAGCTGCTTCCACACGCCAATTTTGCACCTCTTTCTCAACAAAGTATCCCTCCCACATTTTCTGAAATTCTACACACATATTTATTCTAAGCCAGGTCTCTTCTTGCATTATTTGTTATTGTTCTTTTGGGTTTTTTAATTGCTGTTATTTTAAATTTTCCTTGGCTATTCAAAATTTCCTTTTGCCTAGGTTTTTCTGAACTTGTGATGTAGTTCACTCATTGACTATGGAGTTTCTTTCTTACTTGTAGTTCAAACATCTCCAAAATGTGCAGAGCTCATTTTATTTCTAGTCAGACTTTAGGATTATTAAGAGAAATAGTCACATCTAGAGTGTATCTTTATTCACATAATGAGTATTTGCTTTCATCTTTGGACAGAAGGGATTGCCTCTTTCCCTCTAGGAAGTGAATCTCCATGACTGGCTTTCATTTTGGTATGTTAATACTCAGGTGTATGTATCCCATCCAAAAATCAACAAAAGTTTTTGTTTATATCCAGTGCTATGAATCACACCAGAGTGATTTTGCAAAACTCATGGCATTACAGAATGGGTGAGGTTGGCAGGGTCCTTAGGAGTTTGTCTGGTCCTGTGCCCCAGCTCCAGGCAAGGTCAGCTAGAGCAGAGTGCTCAGGACCTTGTATGGATTGGTTTAGAGTAGCTCTGAGGCTGAAGAATCCTGAACCTCTCTAAGACTCCAGCTTCAGAACTCGATCGCTCTTGGAGTAAATAGGTTTTTTTCTGGTGTTGAAATGTAATTTCCTGCCTTTCAGGAAATACCTCTAGAGGTAGAAATCTTAAGGAGTAGCTGAACAAAACTAGACTAGTTTACTAAATGGAAAAACAGTACTACCCCTTTCTATTTCTACTTTATTCCTTTGTGCTGCTTTCATAACTTTGTGACGAAACATTAAAGCCAGTGTTTTAATTGATATGCAGTATTAATTTGCATTAAAAGAAGAAATGAGTCATTCTGTGGTAGCTGAAATTGCATGAATTGCTTACTAAGAAGGATTTTAAATTATCTGGGTTTTTTTTGGTAATAGTTTATTTCTTAATTCCTTAGGTTGATTTTTTAAGATGATACACATGCAGAACTAAAAAAAAATGCTCTAAATTCAAAATTATCTCTGTAGTACTTCAGCCCTTTTTCATATGTTTTCCTCTCTGGACTTGACCATAATAATTCAAACAATGAGGGAAAGAAATTGCTGGTGACTCATTGACTGCTTTCATATATTTTATAAATTATGAAATTGTTAAAATATGAATTTAAATCTCAAAAGCAAACATCTTTCTATAGCAAAATATGTTAAATCCTAAAATAATGCCTATGTATCACAGGTTAAAAACCCTAAAAGGACAGCAACAAATCTAAAAAAATTTCACTTTCAGTATGTCATCTATTTGTATAACAAACTATGTATATACAAATAAAATTATGTGTGTGTATATATGCAATTTTGTAAATGTAAATATATGCAATGTTATGCATTTTTAAAAAATGTAGATAGAATCATTTACTTTATTGAAGCCATTTTTCTGGAATTCCTAAATGTAATTCATAATCTGGTTCATTTAATCAAAACAAAACAAAACAGCCTGACTATATTTTCTTAATTTAGATTTTTAAACTGTAGAGAGAAAAAAAAGTGATATAAAATCTGCCAAAATCTCGATATGTGAACTTTAGAGGCATTGGCACTGAATGTCTTTTTAACCTTCATATCTGAGTGAACTGAACTTAGTACAGTGTGGAATTCTCTGTACTGTACATTCTATACATGTAAACAACAAAACTCCCATTGTACTCAGGGGCACAGGATTAGTCCCTTTTTTTTTTTATTGGGGCAGAGGCTTTTTCCTTCTTATTGTAGCATAATATAAATATAGAAATGTTATTGAAAGCCTGAAGCTTCACGCCACTGCTTTGTTCATCTTCTTAAATTCAGTACCACATGGCAGATTTCTGTGGAGCCTTATCTCTCAAGCCAAAAAGAAAAGCATGATCACAATAGCCAGCTTGGCTTTTCTTCTCATCTCTGTATGCACTTCAGTGTGGGAGAAGTTCAGACACCACAGAGCTTCAAATGGTTTCTTTCAAAGGCATTAAGAAAGGGAAACAAATATTGAGCTCTTACAAAGACATTTCCAACCAGTGCATGTTTATTAGACTTTATTCTACCCAGCATATTCAAAGACATCTGATTAAACTGTCCCAAATAGAAAAGACAAAGCTTGCTTCAGTCTGTGCAGTACAGATAAATAATTTTGTGGGAGATTTCTATCATCTCTCAGACTCTATATTGGAGACTCGTTGAGATGTTTCAAATGGAGTTTGCACATCACCAAATACAGTCCTGTTCAGAATATGCTAAAATGTTGTATCTGGCTAATTGGTGATAGAAAAGATTGTTTCTAATCTCTGCATGACATTCTTTGCAATTCTTATAGATATGCAGACATATTCCTTTGTTTCACATGTATTTCCAGAGAAAGCACTAGGAAAAATAGCAAGAAGAAGAGTGGGCCAACATAGCAACAGAGATTGTGGTACAGCACAGTACACAATGACCTTCTTGTGACCCTTATTTAAATATCCCACTTTAATCTTCACATTCTCTAATGTTTCAGCTGTGTGATAACTTACCTTTATTTACAGGTAGCCAGTATTTTTGGAAGGGACTATTGAAAGGCAAAAAGAAATATTCAATAGCATTGTATTCATTAAGGTAGAGATAGAAAAGGACTCAACACAGTATCCCCTTTAGCTTTGTGGGGCTTTTCTCTTTTTCCTTTTTTAATAAATAAATCTCTTTCATGTAGGAAAAGTTGATTCTTATTGAATCAGGGAATTTAACTAGTCTTTTTTTCTCCATGGGGCAGTATGAAAACCACTAGGCCAAATCACTGTTTTTTTCATCTGCTTGCTTTCTTTTAAACTGCTGACTAGTGAACAGTATGATATTCCAACCAACAGTGCTGTTAGTGTCAAGCTCTGCTCCTCCTTTTCCTCTGTTCATCAAGTTGATATTTATTCAAGCTCATCTACAAGACAGATAATTTAACTTTAGTTTTAGCCAGCCAATATTGCCACCTTAGTCACACATCATGCTTTTCTGCTTGGAGATCAAGACTTGGAGGAAGTTGCAAGAAACTGCAACACTACATCTACAAGAATTAAAGAAAGCTTACTATAATCTCTTTTGAAATACAAAATAATTCCTTTGATAATATGTTTTCTGCAATAAAATGACATATGTGATGGAACCCTGGCTACTGCCATTGGGAAACGTCCACTTAGTTTAATGACAGGGATATTTTGTGTATACACAAATATCAGTCAGTGCCCCACCTGAATTTGCAACTAAGAGTTTTGTCCAGTAAAACTCGCTTACTAATAAGTATATTGCAAAAAGTCAATTATTTAATTTCTTTCCATGAGTCCTCTTTTATGTATTTTCCCTTTCTAAGCATTGTCATTTCCTCCTGCAGTTTACACCAGTGGTTACTGACAAAATAAATGGCTACTTACCTGTTTCATGCTCATTAATCACATCATTTGGCAAACTGTCCTTTGAGTGTCTCTGCATGAATATCAATAACATTGTGCTCTCACAAAGAACTTGTGACCAGCAGCACAGCCTGTGCAAAATTAACTTTCTCATTTACGATATTTCCATTTCATTCTTTTTGTTAATAGACCAAAACAGTTTCCAAAAATGTTACCACCCACTGCTGTCTGCACTGGAGGAGAGGAAAAGTGAATCCCAGTGAAGAGAAGATTATTTCAAAGATGATGTCTTCACTGAAAAATAAGTAGTGAGCGGATCCCAAATCCACAGCCTACTTTAGCTCTTTCCCAGTGAGAATTTCCTCTGGCTGCCACTCCTCCCCTCTGCCACCAGTCAGTACTCAGGAGCAAGCCCAGCACCATTTGTGGCTGATTCCAGCTCACCCAGGCAGTTATTATCAGGCTATGTTACTCCTTGTATACATGCAAATGCCTCTTTAGCTGGAGGTGCTTGCATTTTTCTAACCCTTTCATTCTGTCTCTAGGAGACAGACAATAAAATTAATTAAAGTAGGTTTTATTGCACATTTGGGTAAGTGATGGGCCTTTGCAGCTCTGGATCAGCAGTCTCTGATTTCATATTTGCATGAGGCTAATAAAGAAAACAAGACAATTGATATAATACCCTCTGCAGACAACATTTCTGTAACTGATGGCACAACCTTCATGGCCACAGAGCTGCAATGCATTAACTTGCCACTGCAAGGAGACTTGTCTTTTTGGTGATGGTTTTAGAAGGCTTAATGTGAAACTCCTTTGTACACATCTATGTAAGTAATGGCCAATAAAAAAATGGGTGATTCCACTTGGATTTCTTTTTCAAATCAGAATTCTTCTCTGGGCTTTTATTTGGGAAAAGGTGCAATAATCTTCTTTCTGTTTTTCTGCATTCATTAAAAATTGATTTATATTGTCTTTTAGTTTCAAAAGTGAAAACTCTGTCAGCTCCAGAGTGCAAAGTGAACATTCCCTGGGGTAGAAAGCAGCAATGTGCCACTGATCTTTTCTTGCAGAATCAATCTGGCTGATTTTAAAGTCTGGTTTAGAAATGTGCCTTAGAGCACCCTAAAAATAACTTATTTTGGAGGAATAGTATTCAAAAATACAAGTATTAATTAGCATGCTTAGGTAGTGTAACATTTGTACAGCATTTGGGGATCTTAACCACGTTCAGTAAAGCTGTATCTTTTACATTAACTAATGCTTTGTAAGAAGGATAAGGTATTTGTGGAGGGAAGGATTCTTTAAATGAATAGTTAAAACTGTCTGGAAGGAAATTGTGTAATTTTAATTCTCTTAGAGAAATTAAAATTGTTTCATTAACAAGAGTGAGAATCTCTGTAAGTCTATTACAGTTTTTTCTGATTATTAAATTACGATAACACATGTGGCTTCATGGGAAGCAAAAATAGAGTGATACAATGTCTCGGCATTCAAGGTATGAAGTTCAAAGCTGCTGAGTGCTGTGAATGATCAAAATGATCTATAAAAATAGCTCATATTGGTAAAATTTTTCAATATTGCTGCTTATTTTCATGCACAAATTTTACTCGTAATTACAAGAAGTCAAAGATGAAACTGATTTCCTGCTTCCTTTTAGTCAAGTGGCAATTGAAGGGACTTTCCTCACAGAGGGAACTCTCACAGGGACTTTCCTGCAGCTTTACTGCATGAGGCTCATGCAGAAACAGTGAGGCTCTCAAGAATGAGGGTGCCTCCTCTCTGACTCCGTACTCCCTACTCACATCTCTCGCCCCAGATTCCATCTGATAAAGATGAAAGCCCGCAGATATGGGCACAAAAGGTCCATCTCGGGTCACTCCTTTCCATTTGCTTCACTCTCAGGCTTTCTACCTTCTCTAGCAGTCACATTGATACAGACAGCAATGGATCCATGCAAGGAGGGAACTGCTTTTGTCTTTTAATGGGCCTATTTCCCAGTGGGATAAATGAATTCTCAGGAAAGCTATTTAGTCATGAGAAATGTGCCTTAGACTGTTCCTAAATGTGGCCCTTTACCCTTACTATTCTTGTACATACATAGTCACTTATGAGGCAAAATATAGATGGCATCACAAACAGCTTATAAGTCTCCTATGCCAAATAAAGCTCCAACTTATACAACACAATTTGTAAATCCTTTTGCTGAATATTTGAGAGGCAGTTTGTGGCAAGCTTCTACATGAATGCCCAGAAAAAACCTTGTGTGAGATGCTCATTTACCCTCATGTGAGACATTGTTGTCGCTCTCCAATCCAAGAGCCTTTTCCTGGCTGTGGTTTGAAACATTTTCAGTGCTACAGAGAAAGAAATTTAGTTTCAGCGTCCCCTGGATGCAGTGGCCAGTGAGAGAGGTCCAGCTGAACAGGGTACAAGCAGAGCATCAGAGTGCATGCTTGTGTAAAGATGGATTAGGCTGCATACTGCAAAATCTTATTATTAAAGCAGTAGTCAAATCATTTTGGCATCTGGGGTTCTTTTTAGCTCCCAGCAAAGTCAGTTGGAGCTCTGCAGCAGACTCCAATGAGAAAAGGATAAGGCATTAAATAACATGCTGCACAGCTTTTGTGTGAGTTGAAAGGGATCCAGGCAGACCTTTGCCAGAGTGATTGTGGATGTGGTACTTTTCCAGAAGAGTTTGGAGGGGCTCAAGCTTGGCCAAAGGAGTACAAATCAGTTCAAACCTAAAATTGTGCTAAATTTTCCAAAACCTAAATGACAGACAACAAAAAGGCATGAAAAACATTGAAGCTATAATCCAAGTTAACATCTGAGCAGAGTACAAAAGAAAGATGCAGCTGGTTAAATGAACTTTTTTTCTAAAGAAACTTCAGTTGTAATTTTTTCATATTGAATTTTAAAAATAGTCTCCACTTTACCCTCTAAGTGAACTGGAAAAGAACAAATGACAATAGCATAGTAATTTGGGGGCCAATTTTCCTTAAATACATGTTCTATTCGATATTGAACCCTTTTGATATTCAGAAGTTTCAGGACTCAGTTCTCTGAAAGAAGCTGCATAAATTGTGGAATTCTGACAATACCGTTTGGCCTAATAGCTACTTGATCATGATTCCTTGGTGGATCCCACTGTTCTGGCTGATTGGAAAGCTCTCATTGCATACAATAATGCTGAAATGCCAGTCAAAGTGCCTTGCATAGGGTTTCATGTGCTTTGTCATTAAGCCCTATTGTCAGGGTCTTTGTCATCTGGCTGTAAAATCATTCTTAACTGAGGGAACATGCACAAACCTGGAAGCACATCCACTTGGCTATTTTTGCATATTTTTCAAACTGCTTACTCTCTTCTCCTACTTTTTCTTTATTTTTTTAGTCTTTTTCCTTTCAACAAGAAGACAAATGAAACACCTTCTCCCCAAAATCTAATACTTAAGGTTTGGATAAGTTGGGCATTTTCAGAGAAGTTAATTATTTTTCCCCGACACCGCTTCTAGACTAACTAGACACACCAAAAAGTGTTTTTATTCTTTCCTCTCAAAGAAATGTCTTAAGAACACTTAGAGGCTTCTGTCATGTTCAGGGCCATAGTCTGGCAGACCTTTCAGGATGAGTTTATAGCTGATATTCCTTTGGCATGTATTTGATGTTGATTGCAAACTACATAGACCCACTTGTTCTGCATAGACTCACTCTAATAGTACCATATTGTAGCTGTTATTCCATTTAAATAATTTGTCATTGTTGGCATAGTAATTTAAGAGAAAGGTGACTGTAGTAGATTCTTCTAGAAATAATTGAAATTTAACAGAGAGATTCAGGTTGGTTTTCCTGTAGTTGTTCTTGCATATTTAAAGCTTTTTTCTTTTCTTTTGTAAGTACTGAGAGTTTTGTATACTGTTTATATCTGGCTCATTTTGTAATTCCATTTAGTATTGTGCTTTTTCTTCTTTGCAGAGAAGAGGAAAACATTTTCTTATAAATTATTTTCTGTATATAACCAAAAGCAGGCAGAGCTCAATAAGTAAATCTAGATGAACCACTCCTCCCTTTCTCCTTTTACGTGTTTCATATTACTTTTTCTCTCTTCCTTTTTTTTTCTACCTGACCCATCTTCATAGTTGTGTTCCACTAGCTAATTTCAGATTATTAAAACTCAGTATTAAAGAATGGTTTCTATCCTTTCACACTGATCTTGTGATTGAATGATATATTAAGGTTCCATTTAGAAATAATATAAAGATATTTTAATAAAAATATTAGAACTTAACAATTCAGCAATTTGATTAAAACAATATTCTGACTCTAGAAATAGCCTTGTGATTCTTCATTATCTTTCATATAAAGATTAATTAGTTATTAACTCATTACCTTACAAAGTATTGATCAAGTAACTTTAAATGCGCTGAAATTCTGCTAAAATAAAAAATAAAACTTGATTTGTTTGCAAATGAAAGGATTTTTCATTTATCTCAACGTTGCCAAGTACAGTGTCACAGAGACAAGAGGTCAGAGAGCCTCTCCTGTTATATTCAAAATCTATTTGTGTTGACAGCTCCGGGACAGGTTCTTTTTTCTAGAGACCACGATACACCTCTGCCTTGGGCAGTGTCCTGCTTTCAGCAGGAATAGAGTTAATCTTCTTTCCAGTGGATGGCACAGTGCTGTGTTTTGGATTCAGCACAAGGACAATGTTGATAACATAGTGCTGGTTTAGCTGTTGCTAAGAAGGGCTTACTCTAAATCAGGAACTTTTCAGTTTCCTGTGCTCTGCCAGTGCAGAGGTGCACAAAAATCCTGGAGGAAGCACAGCCAGTACAGCTGACCTGAACTGGCCAAAAGAATATTCCATATCTCAAAACACCAAGTTCAGTATATGAACTGGGGGGAGGTGGCTGTGAGCCACCAAGCACTGCTCAGGACAGGCTGGGCATCAGTCAGCATGTGGGGAGGAATTGCATTGCAGAGTACTTGTTTTTTTAATTGGGGTTTATTTTTCCAATTGTAATTATCATTATTATTATTATTATCATCACTATTAGTATTATTATATCAGACTATAATTAGTATTATTATATTCTGTTTTATTTCAATTGTTAAACTGTTATTTTCTCATCCCATGAGGGTTTTATTCCATGTCTGATTCTCCTCCCCATCCCACGGAGGAGCATGTGAGCCAGCAGCTGTGTGCTGGCTGGAATTAGAATTGAACGTCAGGCACATGTAAGGACTCAGTTGTCAGGTACTTTGAGATGCTAGGACTCAGGACCCAGAATGGCTGATGAGTGTGTGGACTCCTGCTCCCTGACACAGCCTCTCCTTCCCCGACGGTGACGGAGTGCCTTGTCTCTGTTATGCTGTGAGCTCAACAGCACAGGAAAAGTTAACGCAGCACCCTCAGTGTCAGCTTGCAGTCACTTCACCTTCACTTGCATTTCTCACCTGCCGCTCAGCCTCTCCTCATCCCGGTGCACCCCTACAGAGCAGCAGCAAACTCCTCGGCGCTGCCTTTGCAAGCGCCCCGAGGCTGCGGCTCCTGCAGCCGGGCTGGGACGGCCGAGCGCCCGGAGCAGCGTGCTCAGGGCCGCAGCTTCCAGAGGTGTCCACCTGGAAACCTGGCACGGCGCAGACTGGAGACACGCCTGGCAGAAGGCAGAGCAATGCGTGCAGTGCCTGCTGGCAATTTGCCTGCCTTCAGCAAAGGTATTGATTGTTAGATGCATTAATATTGGGAAGCAGGCTGTCTCCATTCTTTTTCAAAGGGCCAATACTCAGCTGTGAAATCATTTAGTTGACTTAGCCAAGATTATTTGACAAGGACGACAGTTATATTAATATAAACAAGCATGTCTGTTTAATTGCCTTCCTCTTTCAAGCAACTCTGTTTGTTATGATCAAATGGAATGATCCTAAAACTTTTTTTATTGCTGACCTTCCCTCCCACAGAGGAAAGAGTTCAGATGAAGTAGTAAAAATATCTTAAATTAGCTCAGTATTAGCAAGACAGAAGCTTTCTCAGATAGTTTCAATTAGCGGGTTTTTTTTTCATTGTAGTTATTCTCTATAGACTTTTTGGTTTTTTTAAAGCTGTCTCTCCTCCTTCACACTTTCCTCAGTTAGACATTTGTCCTTTCTAATTAGGGCCTCCTTTCAAATAAATTTCTTTCTTCTCCTTCTCCTTCTCCTTTTCCAATTGTTTCCCAGACTGTTCAGCTTATTTTTGAAAAGAAATAAATAAATAAGTAAAATAATCTTCTCCTGTCACAGAAATGCGTAGTAGAAGGGAGTCAAAGATATGTATTATATTATCAGACTCATAAAATGGCACTTGATAAAGTGTCACATAAAAGACTTACCAGAAAGTAAAGATTTATGAATTACATGGAAAAAGAACTGATATAAAAACGCAGTAGAGAAGAGAGACTGGGGAGATATGATTTGTCATTCTGACTGACAGTCCAAAAACAGTGTTCCTGATGCTGGTAGTGAGCAGTGATATCCTCTGAGGCTCTCTTTTAAGCCTGGTTGTCTGCTATATTCAGTGCAGTTTATTGATGGAAATGTGAGTTGGAGCAGCGTTATAATAGACCTTGGGAATATTCCAAAGTGAGAGAGGAGTCTGCTGAATGACAAAATCTTGTTCCATGTGACACTGTTGAAACAACCAAGCCATAAAGTTGTTGACTTCAAGTTCATCTTCTTCAGTAGCTCATTCATGGGTTCTTACATCAGTACTTTGTGGCAACAATATCTACAGTTCAAGGAAGTTAATTACTGAAGTGTAGCTAATGAAGTCTAGTCAAAGAATTTCAGGGGCCAATGGTAAATCAAGGTAAAAGCAATGACCAGCAAGGAGAGCCAAAACTGAACTGAAGAGAACTGAAAGTACATAAAAATTCTAATGTTTGCAAAAAAAAAAAATCAACTAATTTATTTTCTTTTTTTTGTAAAGTATTTCTCACTTACATCCTTAGGTCTTTATTTCTACAAAAATTAATTTGTTATGTTCTTGGGAATGAAATAGACAATATTCTGCCTTTTGCTCTACTTCAGGCTTCTATAGATTCTGTATTGCAGTGTCTATGTTATATGCTAACTAATTAATTAGATTTGAACTGAAGCCTTGTTTTCAATATTATCTCATATTTTAATATTAAAATGCCCTAAATTGTAAACACAAAAATATGAAGAAATAATAGCATTAAATCAGGAAAGGAAAATTTGCATTCTCTGAGGTCAAGGAAGGATTTCAGTCTATTCCAGATTAAAGGGCTAAAAACTTGTGATGAAACAAAATTTGTGTTTTACGGTGGCAAAGAAGAGGCCTTGAATGCATCTGTAATACACATAAATTATGTTTTCATTTAAAAATCTTTCTGCTTTTTGGTAAAATTCATGTACAGTCTCATATAAAAATCCCAATGGATGCATGTGTTAAAGTCTGGACATCAGTCTGATGTCCATGGCTTTGGATATTAATATGGCTGACAGACAAGTTCTCTGCAGTTTAGTTAGTGCCTCTCAACAAGTGCCTGGGTAGTTTAAATTCCAGTCCACAATCACTGGAGAGTTAAACATTTCTGCAAAAGTTCTCATGTAGTCCATAACTATTTTAAAAATCCTTCTTAATGAAAAATGTGTCATGGTTTAGGAATGGTATTCCCCAACTGTATTCCCACTGAAACTTCAGGCACTCACTCCCCCCTTCCCCTTTGGCAGGCCCGAGAGGAGAACTGGAGGCATGAAAGGCACAGAACAATTTACTGGAAGCAGCAAGGAAAGAAATGAGAAATGAAAGAAAGGAGCAGTAACAGCAATATTGATAGCAGGGTGTAGAAGAGAGGCAAAGGATTCACACCCACCACGTGGGACCCAACGCTACCCCTGACTGCTCCCATCCACTGTCTGCCTGGAAGGGACCCCTTGCTCATCCTTGCTAATGGCATGAGGTGGTGTGGAATAACCTCTGGGTCATGGATACTGCAAAAATTGACCTTGTCCTTGCCAGAACCAGGACATCTTAAAAAAATCCCTAAAGAATGTGAAGAAAATAAATAATAAGCCACTTTTTGTCCAGATTTGTCTATTTAATTCCCTCTCATTTTATGAAAAATAATGTTCTGTAATGTGTCCTTTCTGCTGTGAGGTAAATGTAGCAACAGTTTCACATGAATAGTGATACTGTACAATTTGGATATCCCTCCTTGAAATAGTTGTCAAACATTCCTGGGAGGACAAATGCTTTACTAAGCTTTGGGGCCAAGTGATTCATAGAGAGGTCCCCATTCAGCTCTGTTCTTGTCCTCTACATTTGTTTTCAGGAAAAAATTCCATACATAAATACAAAGGGTTGTTGAATAATGTACATCTCAGAAATTTTAGTTTTCTGCATACTATTCTTTGATATTTTCCTGAAGTTTCTAGGGAAAATATCCCCCACAGAGAAGTCCAGATTGATGCAGGCTTACAGGGGTCTCCTAAGAGTCACTAGGTAAAATGCAGGAAGGCTACACTTGCATGAAAGGTGAGAGTAGCCACTTTTTGCTTCTCACTAATAAAGGAAGGAGATGGATTTTTTTGTTTATTTTTAATTATTTTCTTTTTTTTTTTGTTATCGTTTTTCTTACTGTAAATTTTCTATGGCTTTTAAGAGTAGCCCAAAGTTAACCATATTGACATCTTGCTATAACTTTTTAAAGGGTCTATGATTCATCTAGAAAAAAGAAGAGATTAAACAAAAATAATTGATGTCTTTTTATTCATTGCCCCTACATAATATATATGCATGAATGTGTTAACTGTTGCTTTTGCAGCAATACAGAAAAATTCAACCCTCCAGAATTTCCCCTGTACCGTAGAATATTTATACTCACAAAATCCAGAGTGGCCATTTTAAATATATGAGCAAATATAGAAGTTCTGCAATTTTTCTTACTGTACAGGCAGACAAAAAGTCGCAGACAAAAATCACAGACAAAAAAAAAGAGCTGTGATGATGACAAAGAAATATTGTGAACATTTAATGGCAGTTCCAGCAGCTGCACAATATATTGTAGTTAAAAAGTTTTGTCAGCTGCCTTTCTTGTAACCATTGGCCATGGCATAGTTCTGTATAAACCTCTGCAGGAGACAGAACCAGCTTTAATGAAATTTGAGTAGCTGACATATTAGGCAATGCATTACACTGGAAGAAATGCTCCTTGATATTTTTCCAAAAGACTCTCTCTCAACTGTAATCACTTTCTCCATACATGAATGATGTCACTAAAGACTTTTAAGAAAATAATTATTCTGACATTGACTGTAAAACAAATAGTTTAAGAACATCTGAGGCTCTGTAGAAATGATTTCATTTATCCTGTATTGATAAAGCAACAGCATGTGGCAGAAGTTGATTCCTTCATACCTGGTAGTTGCAGGGCCAGTGAGCCAGATCTCATGCATTGGGAGAATATTGCTCATTTTGCTGCTCTGACTTTGAACTCTATCATGGAAAAAGTACTTTAGAAGACAACAAGTTACAAAGCAAATTTATATTTATTCATAGATTTACTTTTTTTTTTTAGGAATATCTTTAAACACAAAGGTTTTAGTTCATAAATATGAGTTCAAATGGTTTAAACACCTAAATGTCAGATGCAGAAGTTATTTCAGCCCAAAGGAAAATCATCACAATCTGTGCTTTAGTATCCTAAAATTTAGTCATCTCAACAACCAAAAATTCAGCCCTGGCAAGTTGACTCAGAACATCTGAGATATTTACCCATCCCTTCAGAGGCAGAGGAAAGGGATAAGTACAATGAAGAAAAAGCTGGAAAACCTAGATGGTGAGAAAAGGTTTCTTAAAGTTACCCATGGGAAATGTGTATCAAGCTTCAGCCTCCCTTTAAAGCAGAGATACTTGGTTCCAGACTGCATATTTGGTACTACTTTTCATTCCTATCACTCTTAATCCATGCTAGGAAGCCTGCCAAGTTTGAACTCATCCTGTTTTACAAAAAGAAGGAAAAAGTTTGCTGAAGTTTTTGCTGCTTGTCTTTGGCTTAATAGCTTCTGTACTTGCCTGGACTATTTTAGACTTCAGCTCAATTTCCTTTTTATACTGAGATGGATTAGACTTCTGTTTACCACTTTATAAAAGAATACCCTCACTACCAGATCATAAAGTAGGTGTGGAGAAGGAAGGAAAAGCTGCAAAGGGAGCAATACACTCAAACTCTCTTATTAAGATCGATCACCAAGGGCCAAAGGCAAACAAAAAAGCAAGAAGGACAAGCCTCTGCAGTTCAGTGTTCATGCTGAGGAGCAGGAACTCTTGTTACACCAAGGAAAAGGGAAGTTTTAGTTATTTGAAAAACACGTTATTTTATTTTAAATTTATTGTTGCTCTCCTTTAAGAAAGGAGACTGTCTGCTTATCTATATCTAATATCTTTATTTTTTTAACCTGTTTTCCTTCCAAACTACTTAAGAGTTATTCTACTTTAACTGAAACAATAATTCATCTTAAGCTTTCTTTATCCTGTATTCTTCTGTGTCCTTGACTACAGAACATGAGGACATTGTTTACTTTTCTGCTTGAGGAAGGTTGCTGTTCTTTCCCAACTCCATATTCTCAGATCTTTTTATGACTGTCATAAAGTCTGCATTACAAGCAAATCAAGTTATTTTTTGTGTTTGAATTAGCACTTTTGTCTTAAATTGGATGGCTTTAGTGGAGTAGCACCCAGTTTCAGCATCTGAAAATCTGATTCAGCATTTCAGTTTGGAATTGGGAATGTGGAGTGACAGCAGTTTTGCAGAGAGCTTGTCTCACCTTGTCAGGCCTTGCATTGCAGATACAAGTATTTCAGATGCTTAGTTTACATCAGAACCACTAAATTTTGGCTGTGTTTATATCTTATTCACCATCACTTTCCAGCTTTACAGTGTGTCTATGCTGGTATAAAAAAAAGTAAATTTCATAATTTCAAGTAAGGTTATGAATAGAAACCACATTTTCACATTTACAAAATTAGATATTGATAGTAGTTATACATCAATAGTGAAATACCACCACTGCTACCATCAGCCAGCAATCTTGAATAGAGAATCTTCTAGTAACGCTTTGCAGTCACCTTTGCAGTATTTCAGTGCAACCGGCGCAAATCAACATCTGTCTGTGGAAAGCAGATCTCACTAAAAATAAGTTTTTGGGAAGATCCAAGCTTGGTTGATAGGATACTGTCAGGCTTCCACATGGTGTTGGATACTGTGCTGTGCAAAGAAACCTACTAAATCAACATAGGCTGTTTGCAAACCACATGGATTAGTCAGTCACACAGTAAAGAGTTACCATGATAGTGTGGTTTTGCAATTTGTGGTTTAATTGTTTTTTGACCTACTTCTTTTTGTCATTAAGCATATATTTTTTAAACTCTGATGTGTAAAAAACCATAAAGTTCCCATCAAAATCAACTGTAACTGACACAAAAATAGGTTAAATGGCAAATAACAGAGATGTTGTTTATTCACTTGTTAGAGAGCATAAACAAATCATATGAATTTCTTTATATGCAAATATAATGTTGTATTAAAACAGTAAATAGAGTTCATAATCTCTGACTGGATTGCTTTCCTGAAAATCTGTGACTTTATAAAAGGACTTATAGACTGTGGGACTTAGCCAATCTAATGTAAATTCCTGGTCTGAAACAGTAGTAGAGATGTGGTCCTTAGAAAAGAACCCAGAGCAGGAGTATAGAACTGTCCTTGTGTTCCTCTGATGTTGCACAGAAGAGCCTTGAGAACAGCCAGAAGAACAGAGAGCACCCTTTATGGCAAGTTCCTGAAGCTGTCCTCTTTTTCAGTAAATGACAGAGAAATTCAAGGGTCACAAAAGCCCACTTTGTAAGTACTTTGAACTAAAGCAAGGGAGAAACTACAAACTGTGCAACAGATTAATTAGCTATTAGCTATTGGTGGCAGAAACTCATTGTGGATGGTGGGAGAGCCTCACTGAGGACTTTGAAATAAAATCTGAATATTTGTCTAAAGTGATTCTTCTGATTCAAACAGAATCACAAAACCGGAAAGAGAAATTAAAAAATAAAAGTCCAATGACCTCTGTCAAGCTCAGACTGTAATCACTGTAGTCATCTTGGCTATAAAATTTCTGTGATGCTGGTTTGCATAGTAATATAACAATTAATATTAATTTATCCACAAAATGTGCTAGGCCGATTTATATTTTATTTTACCTTTCTTTTATAGATGATGAACAGAGGAAAACATAATTGTCAGGGACATACAATACAGTTTAGACCTATGTAATGCCATAAGTATACCAACACCATAATTTTTTTTGTGTAAAGGAGAGATGCCTGTAAAAGTGTGTGTCTTCCTACTGCCAATGCATAATAGAGCCTGTAGCTGTGAGAGTATTACTACATTACATGACTATCTACCTCCTACGTGAACACCAAGATTTCTAAGCAATTTTCAGTTACATGAGTGACTGAGAATAAAAGGACTCAGAGGTAGCAGCAAATGTAGGTCCTCTTTGCATGTGGAGGTGAGTTTTTACCATGTGTTTGTCATTTTCAGACAAAGCAGTATGCGTTAAAAATCCAAAAGAATGTAATTTTCATAGCCAAAAATACAGATTTTCAGCCTAAGTAAACCAGGGTAAAAGGCAGAGCCTGTATTTAATATGGAAATTCACTATGTTTTTCTAATAAGGCTACCTGTAGGAAATGTATCAGTTCACTGATACTTATCTTCATGAACATTTTCTACCTTTTCTTTCCTAAAAGATGAAAGAATAATTTTTAGCAGTTAGCACATGACAATAGATATTTTTGATAGGCTTCTCTCTGACTAGGATAGCATAAACTTTCATTTCAGCTTTCCCTCTAGGTTTTTAAGATACATCAAAAAGGACTATGCATTAGGTTAGATTCTTTCTGTGGTTAAACATTTCTTTCTTCAGGGGATGAGTCAAGGAGGGAAAAAGGTGATGATTCAACATATTTTTGCACACACATTCCAGTTTCAGGGCAGCCTGAGGCTGTTTCAGTTCCTTTCAGAACTCAGAACTTTGTATCTGACAAGAGTTCCTTCAAACTGCAGTCAGATGCACCCAGAGACCTTAAAAGGACTTCCCTCCTTCAACTAGACTACTGAAATCTAGGAGTGGATCAAAGGACATAAAGTTTGCAAAAAAGCAGAAAATTCTGCACAGGGAACAAGGATATTATGGAACAGAGCTTATGCAAGTACTTAACAAAGATTCACTGCTTTGAACTGCTGTGGTCAATACCTTTAGGCTGACAGTCATCTGCTTCTAATTTAACATTTTTTCTCTTTCTGGAGCCTAGTTCTTCCACGACTGCTGAAGTTGTTGTACTTGAACTGGAAAGCCCAAAAAGTGCTTTCACAACTTTAGTCCCACAACTTTTGCAGGTTAGTTACGATTTCACTGACTACTGCCCATTTCAGGCTTGCAGCCATTAGAGGGCAGACCATAACAAATTGTTGACGAATGTATTTAGACTCACCAGCGTTATTTTTCCAATTAGAAATCTTAAGAGACTAATTTTCAGCTCTGCTCTGAAGTGAATAAGTCACAGCAGCACTGCAAAGACTGGTGAGGCAATTATTTTAGCTTTTTTTTGCTAGTCTCATCTAATTCTGATGGAAGAGATTACATCTCCGGGATCTTTTTGATTTTTCTTTTTAGTTCTTCTGTTAGTCTTGATGGAGCCTCATTTGTTAAAAAGTATAAAATGTTCACTTGCATTGTGCTACTGTTATAACAACTGAACTCTCCTGCATCAGGGACCTCTTTGGAAGGATGTACATTATTGTTCAGGATATAATTGATTTTATTCACTGTACTAGCTTGGGTCTGTGTTCTGGATTTGTGGGGAAAACAGTGCTGATAACACAGAGGTTTTTAACAGGGCTTACACAGAGTCAAGTCTTTCTCTGCCTCACACCCCACTCCCAGGAGGCTGGGGGTGCACAAGGATTTGAGAGGGGACACAGCCAGGACAGCTGACCCCACCTGATCAAAGGATATCCCACCCCCTATTGCATTCTGCTCGCCAGGAACAGCTGTGGGAGAAGGAGGAAGGGCAGAATGTTTGGAATGATGGCATTTGTCACCATTACATGTGATGGAGCCCTGTTTTCCTGGCTGAGCACCTGCCTGCCCATGAGCAGCCACGAATGAATTCCTTGGTTTGTGTTGCTTGTGTGCACAGCTTCTGCTTTACCTGTGAAACTGTCTTCACACACAAGTTTTCTCATTATCATTCTTCTGACTCTCTCCCCCATCCCACACCCCCAAGCAGAGGTCTGGGTGGTGCTGGCCAGAGTTAAACTATGACAAAGGGTGAATGTGCATTCAGATCATCTGTCATTTCTCTCTCTTTTCATTAGGGAAAATGGCTGGGTGAGACGCTGAAGGAGTTATGTACATGATTCATTAGTGACTCTAAGGAACAGAAATTAAAGAGGCAGGAGGAGGATAGATAATAATAAATTTCAAGTGAGCAGCAGCACAATTTTTTTACCTATTCATGTAAGTAATACACAGCACAAATGTTCACAATGGCCCCCTTATATACATGTTTGCTTGACTAAAATCCAACAGTCTTCTCTCCCACCTCCAAATTCCTTGGTCTAAAAGCCCTGGAAATATGCTAGAACATTTTAAAGAATAACATGAAACTTCATAATAAATACAGATGTAGGTTATGACTACATATTTTCAATAACTGAATTATTCTAAATCTTAATCCTTACCCAGATGAAAATAAAATAAAACTAGTGAAAATTATTCTTGTTTATATGTTAGGATCCTCTAAAGAGAGAGGTCAAAAAAGGGACAATTTGATTTTTGAAAATGTATTAATCTGAGAACTTGAGGTCTTTGGAGTTAAGGCCCATGGAGGAGTACTTTGAGTCCTCTCAACTGAGCTAGTCCTGCAATAATTGTCCATAAGGCTGCTTTGAAAGTTGATATCAATAAACTTTTGAAAAAGCTAGACAGTAGGGAATGAATGCAGTAGAGAAATTACAGTACACCGAGCTACCCAGAGTCTCAAGTAAACTAACCATGTGAAAAATATTTGTGAATTATGCTTATAGCTGGTCTGACAAAGGTCAGTAGAATTATAATGACTGAGGAATGGACTTAAAGAGATTAGCCTGTCACCCTTTTCCTGCCCACTGGAAGCAGTAGCTGCAGGCAAAAGTAATTAATCTTCAGCTGGATTTTGTAAGTCACTATAAAGACAATCATGTCTCCACCCCTGCAGAAAGCCAAGTCTGTCTCTATCAGATTCCCTCACTGCAATTTTTGGGACTAGTGAAGTCCCAAATTAGTGGTAATGTGTAACAGCTGAGACAGCAGGGCCTAGTCTTGCTAAGTAAAAACCTGGGCATCACCAGTAGCCCTGGCATCTTTTAGTTAACTTGAAGCTAAGAATCATGTTAGCTGGACTGAAATGACCTAAAGGCAGCCTAAGGTACCTAAAGTACCACTATCAAGGTTTACTCTTGCCATTAAATACTGAAATTAGAAATTTTTCTTCTGTCTGAGACCTCTGGCCCTCTAAAGGGTGCTGGCAACAGAATTATTTATATTTATTTTCACATTATAGAAATAGATGTTCTACCACCTAAAAATCCTTTCATTGTTACTATATTTTCATAGCAAATTTCTTAGCATTGACAAAAAATTTTTCAATATTTAGCCTCCTCATATTTCCACAAAGCTTTCCTTCTCCTTATGCATGAACTTAAATTATCTTCCTGAAGAGGACAGAAGAATTAGACAGGTGATACCAAGACTCCCAGAGTCTGGGGGTGATTTCTGCCCCTCTTTGCTCTGGAGATCCTGCTTGTGTTAGCCAGACTAAATCCAAAGTCCAAAGTCTTATTCATACACAGAAGTTTGCAAATTGTGTGGCTCTGCTCACTTCCTGTCTGGAAAACCTAAAGTATGCATCATTTGAGCAGTATCTTTTTCCTGAATTTCCTNTCCTCCCTTCCTCCCTATTAAGCAAAGTGCTAAGAAAAACTACAGAGAGATCCCTCACTCCTGCTGAATCTTATTTATTCCCTTTGAAATACATTTCTTAAATCTCTTCTGCTGTAGGCAAGTCCTTTATTTCCAGCATAATTCTTTGCATGAGAACAAATCAGCTGTTTTCTCTAAAGCGAAAAACTTTGTGCAGCAATGGGTGAAAGATGCTCCTCCTTTGCCAAGCACCATCTCTGTGCAACAACTTTTTGGTTCCAGTTAACCCCACAGCTGACAGTGGTTTTGCTGGGGGATGGAAAAATAGCAGTTTGCTTTTCAAAGCTGTTAATGCTTAACTTTAAGACATACACTTTTATCCTGTAGTATTTAATCTCCTGGTAAGGCACCTTTTCTTTTTCCTGAAGATTATTAACTTGGTTTTCAGTAGTCCTAAGACTTTATTCCATCCTGAAATCTAAGAATAGGCTTAACTATCCCTCTGAAAACACCCCGTGTGTAACATTGTAAGGGTTACAATGCCTCTGCTCTCCGCCATTGGCTCAGGGCTATCACCAAAGAGGACAGGAGCACTCCTTCTACAGAAAATTTCAGACCATGCAGGGACCATGTAAGAAAAACCTTGAAATAAATTAAGGGCAAACCTAGATAGAAAGTGTGAGCATAACTTATCACGTTTGCCTCTGTTATCCTTATCCAGGGAACAACACTGGCAAGATCCTGACCTGAATCTCTGAGCCAGTATGCCAAAAGAGCCGAATAGTCCAGTCTTGTCTGGAACTTCTCTCCCTCCTTGCAATGGGGGAGAGACTTGGAACAGTAGGAGTGAAACTCGTGGGTAGAGATAAAGACAGCTCAGCAGGCAGAGCAAAAGCCATGTACAGAAGCAAAGCAAAGCAAGGAATTCATTCACCACTTCCCACGGACAGACAGGGGCTCAGCCATGCCCAGGACAGCAGGGATGTCACACATAATGGGGGCAGGGGAAGACAAATCCCATCCCTCTGAATGTTCCCCCTTCTTTCTCCTCTGCTCGGCTGTTACTGCTGAGCATGGAGTCACAGGGTGTGGGACTTCCCTGGGGTCACTTGGGGCCAGCTGTCCGAGTCTGTCCCCTCCCTGCCTCTTGTGCCCCTCCGTGTCCTCGCTGGTGGAGTGGCCTGGGAGGCAGGAAAGGCCTTGACTCTGCATCAGCCCTGCTCAGCAACAATCAAAATATCCCTGTGGTATCAGCACTCTTCCTCACAAATCCAGAGAATAGCCCCAAACCAGCTACTGTGAAGAAAATTAACCCTATCCCAGCCAAAAACAGCACAGCAGAGTGAGCTAGATTAGATTTTGTTGGATGGCTGCTGCAATACCTCTGGCAAGGAAGTCTTTCCCTCTGAATTTAACAACCTTTTTGTAGTTAAAAATCATTCTTGCATATACCTGCTCACTTTCTGAGCTTGTCTTCAAGAGTTAACACTGTCCTGCTCTCCAGTTTTTCTTGGGGTTTTTTTTCCTGTTTACACCAGTTTATACCAGCCATTTAATGAAAATCTTCTACCTAATTTTTCAAGGATTTCTTTGTTAAATACATTTGTGTACAACACTACAATTTTTTTTATCTTTGCCACAATCTTTTCTCCATACTTTAGTTCTTGTTATTACTGTTTATGTAAAACAAACAAATTCTTAACTTTCATTCTTCAGCTTGCAGGAATAAAAACAAGTTTCAAGGGGTATATTCTGTTTCCTATTTTAATTTCCATTTTTATCTAGATTTCTTTTGACTATAAATTATATTTTTAGTATTATTTTTTTTACCTTATTTTTTCTAATATAGGGAATGTATTAAACTTTCCTTTAGTTTCACTTTGGCTCAGGATCAATATTTCAACTACATTCATAACTTTGATATATAGCATTTGGCTGGCAGAGAGTATAAGAAGCAATATATTATTTGCTTCTAAAGAAGAATGGGAATCCGATCTGGAGATTACGCACTAAGAGGTGGTGAAGATTTATTTCAATTCCCTTAAGAACCTGTTAGTATATAATTTGTTGTGCAGGATTTATTACCCTCCCAAGAGATTTCACTCAATGTGTAGGAATACCTCCCTTGTGTACCCAAGGTGTGGATGGGTTTTCTTATTAATGTGATACAGAGTTGCCCCACTACTCCCTTGGACATTTTCAGTCCTGGCTTGACTTGTCTCCATTGGCTTTTCCAAAGTAAAATCAATATGCTGTATCCCTCTGCTTTGATTACACTACCATATACAGATTTATCTTTATTAAAAATGCAGCCAAAATCATCAGTAGTACCTCTCATGGTCACAAATCTTTAAACGTGGATTCTTCCAAGGATGAAGTCCCAATAGCAAGTTCTTAAGACACGTTTTATTTTCAAAAACTTTCTTTTTCCCATATGCCTAGCCACTATATAGTTCATTGTTAGCATTCTGTGTGGACATTAATATCTTCATATCTGTATGGTATAATTACTGTAGTTTTATAAAGTAATTATTTTAAAAGCACTTTGAATTTCTAACCCAACATATATCTAATACTAAGCCTTAGGGTAACTTTAGCTGTGCTTATACTCAAGACATTCATAATCACATCCATTATCTATTGAAATCTACATAAAAACTCCCTATGAGTTTGGTGAATATCAAATCAAGGAGATTTTTTTTCTTTTTTTTTTAATGATGCTGAAGGAGTTTCTCATACATGGTATTATCAATGGCTTAAACCTTTCATTAGATGTCTTATTGCCTCTTCTGCAAACAGAAAACATGAAAGCTCTATTCACTTTAAAGGAAAACTTGAGATTTAAGAAAAATTATAGGAAATAAAGTTAGGAAGAAAGTAGGTCATGAGTGTTGCAGGTGTACAGCTTTTGTAGTGGATGTGTAAATCATAGCTGAATGGTTACAAAGGAAGGTTTCTTCCAATCCTACTTTTTACTAAATGTGATTATTATTGAAATTATTTAAAACCTAACACTTTGTTATCAAATTCAGTGTTTCAGTTCTCTTAAAATAGAAGAGCTACATCAGTAAAAAAACTTGAATATATCCTACTTTATGTATTTTATATATATGTATATATATATATACATAATGAATTAAAACTTTGGACATGGAATCATATAAACACAGATTACAAGGAACTTCCAGACATCACCTAGTGCAGCCTGCCCATTCAAGCAGGACTGTGCCAACAGCAGACTGGTCAGCCACAGGTTTGTCTTAGCAAGCTGGGAGAGCTTCCAAGGACAGAAATTTCATAGCTCCCTAGAAACCTGTTCCAGTGATACTGTACCCTGATAGTGATTCCTTTGTCCTCATATTCAAACTAATCCTCTGAAATTATAGTTTTTGACCGTTTCCAGAATTATTATAGGATTCAAATTCACATTTAAATGTATATATATGTCTTGGAAATTATTAAAATCTCCTTAAAAGCCAAAGTGAAGATTATGCATGCAGAAAGCATGACCAAAGATGTCCAGGGATAAGCCACCACCTTTGACAATGCTTCCTTTTCCAATCACCCTTCTTTTGAAGTAAAGTCTCATTTTTCCTGCTTCAGTGTGTTTCCTACAAGTGTTTTTATGATGAGCAATGGCTTCATATGAGTGACTGAGCCATTTGAAACAGCAAGCACAAGAAACCTCAAGTGTCAAAATAATTTACCTATATGCAGCCTCAGTTAGTGCATTCTTCAGCAAAGACAGAACCAGGTGAGTTTGTTTTTGGCTAGTAATGCCAGAACGAACAAATCCCATGGCAGAGAATGGTTTTGGAAAGGGAATTCGGTCATCACAAAAAATTCAAACAGAGATGCAAACAAAGTCAAAAACTAGCATGACATGGTTGAAGCTGATCTTGGTGTCTTGAACAGAGCAAAAAGCTGATACAGAAAGGTTTCTGAAGGAAAAACCTCCTACGACTTGAAAAGACTCTTCATACAAGGATCCTCATATTGCTCAAATGTGTTAGGGCAAAAGGAAAGGCTGGGTAATTTTTCCACAAAAATATTTACCTCAGTGTAATTGCAGTGGCAACTGTTAATGAAATAAAGCTATTCATCCCTGCCATCATAGCCTAGATTAAATGGCCCTAAAATCACTGAAACAGCATTTCTGTGATTAGGTTGATGGGTGTTTACAGTCCTTAATGAAACATTATATAGTCATTTGTGCAAAGCATGAGCATATTGTGTACAGAAATTGTCACATAGCCAAGTTAAAATTATCTGGGATACAGATAGGATCTCAGCAGCATGCCATGCTATGGAAAAAAAGAAAAAAAACTTAACTGCAAACCAAAACCCTGCAAAAAAGTAAATTTGAATTTTTGTCATTTCTTTTCATCTATTAACTTGTATAAAATGTTTAATACATGTTTATAAAATGTTAAAGCTTACTTAATAGCAACCTTACAGAATGTTGTTACTATTATGTTGCCTTTTGCATAAATTACACTGAAAAGAAATGAAAAACCACCCTGATTGTCTATATTTAGAAGTGGCAAAACTGACTAATCATGGTTTATCCCTGGTTTTCCTTTTCCTAGAGAGTGCACTTTTTATTTTCTAGTTGCTGTAAGGTTATTGCAAGTTTTATAATTTGAGACATGACTAAGGCCACTTTTTCTCTACAGTATAGAGTGGTCCTCCATTTCTTTGCTGAATGCATAGTTGTAAATTTTCTTATACAGTTACTGAACTGTGGCCTGTGGATGTCAAAACACTCAGATTTGGGGAGAATGGAAAATTGTCTGTTGCATTTTTCTTTTTATTTTAATTGAACAGCAGAATGTTGAGATTGTTCATCTGCTTTCCCCATTCTCTTGATTTTCTAATTTCTCTTCAGCTGCAGTGTAGTAACTCTTTGGTTCTGTCCTGACCCTGCTGTTGGTTGTTTGATTTCAAAATTAGGACTCGGATTCAGGTAAAGATCCCTAAACACGTGTCAAACTTTGAACTACACGTCTAAGCTTTTATAGTCAAAGGAAAAACTGCTGTCAGTGGAGCCTGAGTAATGTTCCAACTCATCTTGCAGTAAGTGTCTGATTATTCAGGGGAATCCCTCCCCAGCTGTCTGCATCTGCCACTGGCCAAAGTTTGGTATATATTTTCATGTGTCCAAACTAAGGAGCTTGGACATTGCCACTTGACTCTTGATTTTATCTCTTGAGCTCAGGTTATGAGGACTTGTACATTCAGTGCAGGAAGGTCTTATTTCTGTGTTTGGTAACAGCTAACATGAGATCATTCTGCCTACAGCTGAACAGAGAAGAGCCAGCTGGCAGCCAATATCTCTCCTTTTGATTTCTGTACAAATTGCCCAGCAGAGCCAGGCCACAACTATTTAGGCTCTCAAATCCTAACTCAGGTCTTTTCTCTGTGGATGTTTCATCACTGCCTTACCTTCCTAAAATAAAATGCTCTCTATTAAAGGTTTTTATATATTACAGATGATAAACATTTGTCTAAAAAGATTCTGGCCATGCCTCCATTTAGTTGGTTTTCCCAGATATTCTAAGAATTAGAGACATCACAGTCCTGGGGTGACTTTATGATGCTTGTATCCCCATTCACATGTTCAGTTTATGCTGGAGGTTAAGTTCTGCACCTTTAGGACTGGTTGTGAGAGCAAAGGGGAGAAGAAGAAGCTGTAGTTTTCAGAAACAGCTCTCACTCCCCTGCATCTCTCCCCAGACTGTGCTGTCTGCAGCACGGACAGACAGCGGGACAGAGCTCTCCTTTGCTGTTAGTCAGCTTTTAGCTAGCTGGGGCAGGGAAGTTCCCCAGAGTGTCTTTTCTTCCTTTTCTCCTCGGTTCTGTTCAAACCTGCTCTGAACTGAAACCCAGACAAACACCAGGAGCTCAGGCCTGTGGCCCATTGGGGCCTGGGCCTCGGCACTCTCCAGTGCCCAAGGGACTGGTAAGATGTGGGGTGTCCCTGCCCAGGGGTGCAAAGATGTGGTTATTGTTAAAGTGAAGGCATGGCTTTGAGTCCTGGGTAGAGTGACTCCATCCCTCTGCCCTGGGGGAGGTGTCTTCTAAGCCCAGGAAAGNCACCCCTCTGCCCTGGGGGAAGTGTCTTCTAAGCCCAGGAAAGGCAAAACTCCACCCTTCCCCTATAAATCCCACAACCCTGCCCCTGTTCAATGTTCTCTGCCTCTGGATTAAGCTGAGTTTGTTCCTGTATTGGTGATGCCCCAATAAATGGATTTTTGAGCTTAAACAAGCAGAGGCCTGTCTCATTGTGTCTCATGACGGTCACCAGACCTCCCTGGACTTGATCCTGCAGCCACAGAACTCCACAATAAGAGACTGAGCGAGCCAAGCTACACCTCCCAACAAGGACTTTTCTGGATTTGCCATCTCTTTGAACAGCCAGTTTTTATTGTTTAATATTATTCAATTTCTGTTAAATAAACAGGTTTTTTCCACTTTTCTCCAAAGAAATCTTTTTCCCTAACCAGCTGAGGGAGGGGCCATTTGAATTGTTTTTTCTGGAGGGACCCCGTTTGGAGGTTTTCTCTCAAATCTTCCCTAAACCAGGACAATTTGTTAAGTGACAGGAAAAACCTTCTGAAATCTTTTGGACAGTTCCAACCAAACCAAACATGTTTTTAGCTGTGTAGTGAAATGCCATATTCCTTGATTCAAAGAAGTCGGTCAGCAAATTTTTAAGTCCATATGAACTAATTGAAAATACATAACTGTAAAATTCTGAAATAAGTCCTTAGGTGCTGTAAATCCTTTTTTGATACTGAGTTCAGCAGTCTACTCTTGTGGCTGTTGAGATCTAGCTAGAAGACAGACCAAAACAGTGATCTGAGGTTACAGCTTGTTTGTTGTCAGAGCACTTTACAGCCCAAAGAACTTGCTTATGAGTTGCAGAGTTTGCAATAAGCTAATTCCCAGATTGACTACAGGTTAACAAAATCAACACTGCTTCAAGAAAAGTACAATAGTCAGCACATTGTCCCTGAAGTTATTTTACAAGTACCTAAAAAAACCCAGAAAACCAACCTAAGTGTGATGAGTTGCCTATCTGAGATTTCACAAAAAGTCCTCAATAAAAGCTGTGCTAGACCCCTAGGTTTGTTAGCATATCAATGAAAATTAAACCCACTGCTCCTCTAGACTGAGTGCTTCAGTGCAGTACTTTAAGACTTGAACTTCTTGTTTAATGGGCTGTGAGATCTTTCCCATTTCCTATTCATAGAAAAAAAATAGCATTGGTGCTATTTTTTTAAAAAAGTAGCAACTCTAATTCTAGTTAAATCTGTCTATGCTGAAAATTAGGAAACTGTTGGAACAATAATCTGTCTTTAATATACAAAGGTGAAACACACCAGTATTTCAATAGATCTGCCTAGGAATAAAGGGACTGCCTCTCATTAGGAAATAAAACCTTGGCATCATTGAATGTCTTGTGGGTTTAATAAAAGGCAAACAGAATTTCTGGGAACTGAAGTGTGGCATCCATGCAAGCCAGGACAACATATTTCCTGCTGATTTTGAATAAAAGCTGCAGGAGAGGGAAAAGTGAAAATCGAGGAAAAAGTTCAGAAGGAACAATCAAGACTATCCAGCGAAACCAGAGTGGGGTTTTTAAACCCAGTGTTGCAGAATGTACACTATAAAGTAAGATAACAGAAATGAAACCTAGTGAAGCTGCTCCAAGCAGGTTTTTTCCATTGGCCATTGTGCCAGAGAAGACTCAGAAGATGTCTCAGTAGCCCTCAATGTTTGTCCTGCCCATGGATATATTTCTGCACTAGTATAAGGCAATATGGAGCACATGCCCAGACTAAATCCATGTGTGGCTTATTAGCTTTCAGTTTTATACTCTCCCAACATGGAGAGTTGGTTCATGGTTGCTGCCATTTTTTTATCTTCCCTGAAACAGCCTCAGCTTCCTTCACGAACCCAGCCTGGTTCCAAAGATGTATATTCATCACTTCACCCTTTGGCCCTTTTCTCAGCATGGCATCTATGCAGCTTGATTGACACCATGGCCCTATTCCCATGATCCTAGTCTGCCTTTTCCTGCCATACTGTCTCAGCTGTGGGCATTTTTACTTGGGCAGGGGTTCTGAACATGTAATGAAAGATAAAGGTGCTAGGTAGGCCAAACATTGGCTTATCATGTCCTGATGGGACGAGCATATGGAAGACTGATTTTGGTCCTATAAGTGAAAAGCTACGTAGGAAATTGGTCTTTCCATCCCTAGATCATACCTAGATCTCCCCAGCAGAGCAGAGAAGAACTCTTTGTAGTAAATTCCAGGAAACTTGTAACATAGGGGGTCAATTTTTTTTTGCACTGGGAATGTACACTTTGTTGTCTGATTAAATTCTTGTCATTCTCTATTCTCTTTCCCCCATTTCTTTAAAAATGTCTAAGAAAAACAGTTCTTAGAAATTTAATATTTAAAGTCTTTCATCCAAAATATGGGTAATTTCTCTTATTAAAGCCTGAACTAGTTCCCCTCTTCTCTGGAGAACATAAAAAACCCCAGAGATGCTACAGTAGAAGCTGAGTAAGTGATTCTGATCAAGTTGAACGAATATACTGTGGTTTTTTTCAGTAGTTCCTATTAAAACTTATAAGATGTGATTTTTTTGTGGGGGGGAGTGGGATTGATGATACAGGAGATAAGAATTCCAGACAGGCCATAACCTCTGTCAAACTGGGAATCAGACTCTAGGTGTAATTTACAGAGACTGAAGCCCTTAACCTGAAGTATTCAGTGGTCTAGAGGGTTGCTGTCCAAGACCAGGATCCCCTGTGGCTCAGAGCACATTCTGCAATCCTGTGGAGTCATCAGATCTGTCAAGCAGCTTTGGAGACCTTTGTTACATGGTAATGGATGAAGGGGTGTCTGCAGGGCCTGGCCTGGTGACAGCATGTGGAAGAGCAGTGATTCACTCTGCTCAGGTCACTATGGGGATAATTTTAATAGGACCGCTCCTGCAATCAAAGCTCGGGCTCATTTAAAAACCTGTGCTTTGAGACATGCATGCTCACATTTACAGTAATGGTATCTCCCCCAGAGCTTCATGGAAATGGCTTTTCCTGTCCTGCCTGGTGACAGAAGTGACATGCAGAGAAGTGACACACCAGTGGCACACCTGGCATGCTGGTTTCTGTCAGGGATATCTTCTGGCCAGTGGTAAGTGCACAGCAGGGTCAGCATCAGCATGGATTGTCTTTCTGCAGGCAGTAGAGGAAGCTGAAGAAGGTTAGCATCAATACAGAGGGGTGGACAAATCTTCTGGAAAGGTATTTTAAACCAAATTAAACCTTTATTTTGACTCTTTCTGAGATAAAAAAAAAAAGAAAAAGAAGAAAGTTAATGTACTTTAAAAATTTACACTGGCGCTATGATACATGCAAATGAACCAAATTCTATCTACATCTGACATATTTGCATATTGTGCATCAATAGGATTTGAACTAGCATTGAAGTAAACAGAATAGATTGACAAGCTTTTCATTACATTAAAATATTAGATCATGGCTCTGTGCTTACCTAGTAAGTTCAGAAATGTGACAAAATTACAAATACCCCATGTCATTTAGAACCTAATTATTGGTGGCTGTTGGGTGATCTCTCTCCTTTCTTTAGGTTTACATTCAGTAAAACCCCAAGTTTTGAAGCAGATAAGCACCTCAAATTGTCTATGAATTAGCAACATAAACCTTGGTAAAAAAACAACCCTTAGAGGTAATTACATAATATCACAGATGGCAGAATGGATCTGTAAAGAAGTTATTTGCTCGAAGGCACTTATCAATTTTGTAATACAGTGCACAAGTGTTCATTCTTTATTCAAACTGAAAGAACATTGCCAATTTATTGTGTAACCATGTTCTGCCAATGTCCTGTATAATGACATGGCTTTGTTTTGTATTATGGACTTCTCCATTACTTGTCTTTCCCATTATCCTCATGTTGTCTGCCAACGGCAGAGGCAGAGCCAACACTAAGGCTGAAGACCATATTTATCTCCCAGTTCACAGGTTTCTGTTTCTTTACGGTATTTTTTCCCCTGAATTTTTTTAACATACAATATTATTTACCACAGAGTTAAGCAGCCAGTGTTTCAGACTGAGAAAAAATTGAAGTGATAAAAAAGAGTGTTAAATTCCTTTTTCTACCCTGGGAGAGTAGAGCAATTTAAAGTGGTCTCATGCCATCATAATGTTAATTTCCCCCCCAGTGTTTTCTGGCATCTGGCTCTATTCCCCTATGCAAAGGAGCTTTACAGAGTAATTTGTCTCGTTAGAATTTTTGTTCCTGAAATGTGAAAGCAAAATAAATGTACATAGTATCTGGCTAAATATATTGATGTATATAAATATAACAATAGATGTAAATTTATTTCATAGAGACAAGTATATTGAAAAAGTATTCATTCCCAAATTTAACCAGGAAGTAAGAAATTTGATCTGCAGTTATCTTTAAGACCTCAATTCAGCCCTCTTGTCTATAACAGTTATGATTCAATCCTGCAGAAAACTGGAAAAATGGTAACAGGATTTCTTGAAAAATGTGATGCTTTTTGGATTGGAGGATGAAGGACATCTTATAGATTGGATATTACTACCTTTTTCACTTGCTTTGTTCACTGGTGAAAGCACTTCTTAAATGAAGAGTGGAACTGTTGAAGCTCTTTTGGTAGAAATTACATCCAAAAAACCCCAATATATAACCAACCTTTTCTATATTTTTTCTTTTGTAGCGCAATAGCAGACTGAAAAACACTAAATACTTTACTGAATCACTGAAAAACACTAAATACTTTACCACACCAGGAAAATGTGTAGTCCTGCATGCTTTTCAGCTGTATTGGATCCACATGATTTGCTTTGGTCTGCCAGGATGTGAAGTGCTGCAGATACTGCTCCTTGTGACTGCAGGATCTGCAACAGGTGCCAGTGGCAGCCACCACTTTTCTGAATGCTTTGGTATGAAACATTGATGGCTTGATGAGAAGGCCTGTCTTGTTTATACTGGGTTTTTTATACATAGTGTGTTACTTTTCAAAAGTTCCCCCTTAATACTAAACCCTCTGCACTTAAATTATAGTTATTCTATGTATAATAGCATTCTGATACAGCATTTAGAGAAAGTGTGTCTGTGTGTGCATGCTTTTTGAAAGGCAACCTCCCTTGTACCTCCCTGAGCCCTTCAGGGACCATCTGAAAAAAAAAATAAAGAAATGATGAAAAACAGGAAGGGCAAAAAAGCACTATTGCCTTTCTACTTTTCAAATGGAATCTTTTTTTAAATATTTCTGACAAATTTGATTAGAGAAATAAATAATTCTAAATTATGTAACCTGTTATTTTTTGTAATTCTTGAAATTGCCTTACATCAAAAAGAGTATTAAAGATCCCTAGATGTGTTTGATATAATCAGAGCTGAGTTATTTAAAGGTCTCAATGGACTGCTAGCCTATCTAGATAGAATTATATTTTGCAATCCCTGAAGAACAAAAGTGCGTCAAGCGCTTAAAAAGCTAGAGATGAAGGACTATACTTCAGCTAGGGCAAGTGTAAGCTAAAAATGGCTAAATGTAGGCATTTGGGAAATGTGTCAATCCCTACTGCTCAAAAATAGAAATAATTATGTAAATCTTGGCTCCAAACCAGAAAATGGGTGAGTTAGAAAGGTTGTTAAGTATGGTCACATACTTCAGTAAATTAATTCAATCTCCTGTCAGAGATTAGAGATCCCTTATGAAGGTGCTAAAAAGATAAAGTGCTGAGTGGCAATTTGGGTCAGACCAACTTAGCTTGTTCAGTGCTGGCAAAGTGTGGGGTAGAACTCTCTGCTCCAAATGTCTGAGCACCCAAGCAGGCAATTACAGCCTCTGAAGAGCACCAAGAGCAGTGAAGCGTGGTTACTTCCCAGACCTGCTCACACTGCACGAAATGCTCACCCTTAAAACAGCTCGGGTTGCACATGAAAAGAGACTGAGCAAATTGGAAAAGGGAGATGGAAGGACTATGGTGCCCATTTTTTCTGTAACAGTTTAAATTTATTTCTTGATTTATGGGCAAAGGCTTGCTTGTAGGACTTCTAGTTTTTCCCACCACAGAAAATTAGAACATTAAATCTGAGATCACGTAGGAAAGAAGAAAACAAAATCTCTTTCTGTGTTGTATGATTTGATAAATATTTCTTAGGAGCAAAAGCTGATTTCACCATTTGGATCCAACACCCACTTGCCCAAGGAAAGGCTGAATGGTGAAAACATCTGTGGCATTTTATAAACATGAATTATAAATGGCATTCCACCTCTCATGTGTCTGAAATAAAGCCTTAGGTTCTACAGAAGAGAACTTTCACCGGAATCACTCCAGTTTCTGAGTAGCTAATGGAACACTATATCCAGTTTTGCAATAAAAGACATTTTCATCTATTGTGGTGGTGGCCAAACACGGGAAGAGGTTGCCCAGAGAAACTGTAGGAAGAAGTTGCCCAGAGAAACAGTAAATCTCCTTCCATGGAAACATTCAAGACTTGACTGGGACAAAGAAACCTGATTGGATTAAATCTTCTTTGAGGAGATGGTTAGATTACATGACATCAAGAAGTCCTGTATAACCAAAACTATCTTGATGCTTCCATGGCATGCTAGAAATGTATTATTTTTAGAGCTAAAATTGTGATGTGTATCTTGTGGATCACCTGTGTGATCTCGGGTTCTGCTGTCCATGCTGGCTACCAGGAGGAGCTACAGAGATGTACCAGGAAGTGTCTGTCTCTACAGCTGACAGTTTTGATGCTCCAAAAAGTGGGCTTAAGTACTCACCACGGTTATACAAAACAGATGAAGATACAACCCCCTCAAAAACCCCAATTAAATAAATTAGGAGTTAGGATTTTGAATCTGAAAGAGTAGGACAACAGCAATTTATACCTTATCTTCCTGGATTATGACTAATAATGAGGAAAGGCATAGGTCTGAGCACTGATTTAGGATTGCCTATACTATGCACTTTTATCACAGAAGTCAGCTCCGATGTTCAGGTCCCGGCAAAATCCCCACATTTAATCGTTTGCCAAGCAAAGAGCTGCCTCTCTGATGCAACAGGATGCATTTTGGAAGTGGAGCACTTAATCACAGGCTTGTCTTTCCTTACTTCCTGACAAATAGCATTAATTTTCACAGGTCTAATAAGTCGTCATTATCTAGCTGGTAAGGACATATCACTCAGAGCTGCCTCAGCAAGAAGAGATGAAGTAGCAAACTCTGCCTCTATGCCATTAACTGGAGTTGATAGCAAATGCCTGCTGTTCTGTGGGAACCCAGGATGGAGGGAATATTTCTCTGCCTGTCCTGAGGACTCCTGACCCTTAAGAGAGCACTCCTTTCAACCTCTGTCCGTGGAGAAAGCTCCCAAAGCTTTCTGAGGGGTTGGAAACAACCCAAGTGTGAATTAGACAGCAGTATAGTTGGTAGTTATTGCTTAGTGGAAAATGTATACTTTAGGTTTTATATACTATGTGTGTAAGTGAGGGTTCAAGATGGAGGATTGTGGGCGTTGCCTCAGTTTCCCTTCTTCTTCACTGACTGCATTTTCTGTAGTGTTACGAGAACAATCTTATTGAGTAGAGTTTGCTGCAGTGCCACGTTGTGTGAATAGATTGATAACTAGTTATTGGTAGAAAAGTAATAACAATAGATGTTTAGAATACGTAGTGTTATCCAATTATTATTGGATTGGTTGTTTTGTATATAAGGGGACATTTTGTCTCCTTGAGGGCAGAAGCGCCTCGTGTTTGTAAGAGAGCAGAGCCTGCACCATCCATGACTCAGAACTTATGATAAAATATAATAAACAATCCCTGAAAACTGAAAAGAGGTTCCTCTGCTTCATTCATAAAACAAAGGAATTCAGGGGGTTGGCCAGGTTAGGCCACCCTACATGTTGGGTATAACCCCGCACAGTTCTGTGCAAGAGTAATGAAACAAAGTAACATCTTGGTGAAGCTTTATAAAAATGTTTCATAGAAACTGCTAAAATAGTTACCAGATTAAGTTTAACACATCTGGATATAAAATAAATATATTTTTAAAAATTTCAACGGTTTAATTAAAGCAAAATATTTAAAGATTACTATGCAATGTTCCATAGTAAATATAAAAATATAAATAATAAAATGTAAAAATAGAAATAATTAAATATAATAAAAATCATAATAAAATTATGACAAATTCTAATAAATTGAGCAGTAAAAAATAATTTTTTGTAGTTTATTTTAGTAGTGCGAAAGTGATATTTTAACATTGACAAGCAGGAAAATGGTTTAAAATACTAAATAAAAATGGCAAGGTTTTTTTATTATTATTTACAAGCAGAAACAATTCCTGGTCATTCGTCTATTACTGTAAAAATATAAAAAGTCTTTTGGAATTTGGAAACAAAATACAGCATCATTACATCACTCAAATGTATCCCTTCCCCAAACCTGGAAATCCTCTCACATATTCTTTCCTTTTTTCCTTTTATTTTTAATACCCTCTTTGCTCTTATTTTGCTTGCCTCTCACAGGTTACATCTATCAGGCTTTTAAAGTACCAGCCCTAGACAAACCAAATTGGCCCTCCTGTTGATATAGATTAAAGGTAGAGCAGTATGAATTGCTTTGCCTTAATCCTACTATATGCAGAACCAGCTCAGAGCAGAGCAGTTTATGGTTTTAGACAGAGCAGAAAACATAACCTGAAAACTACTCGCTCCTTGCTAAGCATCCTATGACTTCTTCTTGGGAACCATGAGAAAATAAGGGTTGTGTTCATTAAAACATTATTTTGTAAAAAAGTCATTAGCATTATTAAGTATCCACTGATTTATTAATATGCTACACAGAAAAGCAGCTGAAGTGCATTTGAAAGACCTGAAGCTCTGATTTATTTTCTTTGTTTTTTTCCTTTGTTTTTGTTTTGTTTTGGTTTGGTTTGGTTTGGTTTTGTTTGGTTTTTTGTGACAAAAAAAGGGAGTGCTCAGGAACAATGAACAAAGCTATTTTGCAATCAGGCAGGAGGGAGGAGAAGCAAAATATCTGCATAATATTTTCCATTCAAATTCTGGGTTTTTTTCCATAATTTTTTTCATTTTCCTTTTTAGTTTACTGGCTTCTGCTCTGTTGTCATTGTTTTGCAGGCAGATATTTAGAGGTGGGGCTTTGTGAGGAGATATTGAAAGAGTGTGTGCCACAGATTAGGTCAAGGAATTTGGAGAGCTGGAGGTATATGGAAAGACAGCATAGATAAGAAACAAAGGATGTGATGGAGATTGAAGGTAGGGTGAGTAGGTGGAGGAAATCAAAGTAACAAGAAAGAATCAGAGATTAAAGTGGTAAGGACTTGAAAAATAAAAAAAAAACCCAAGCAATAGGCACATGGAAAAGGAGAAATAATAGTGGATTTGAAGAACATTTGGTCATGGAAAACATCGAGGCATCTGGGTGCTAAATTAGGGCATGTGAAGGATTATTTATCCCATCATGAAAATCAGTAGGGTGAGATGAGAGAATGCCTCTACAGTTGCTCTTTTTGCCCAGAGCAGTTTTGACATTTCGCACTTACTGCTTATTTTCTCCTAATGGTGTGGCCCCAGTGAAGTGAGATGAATGATTTCATAGGAGCTGGTTCTGCATAGTGCACAATGGGAGCTTCCTTTGGGAAGATCTAGGCAGTCTCTGTGCCTGGATGGTGAGAGGAGATGCATCCCTCACCTACAGTGTCTGCTAATTAATTTGCATGGCATTTGTGCCAAGTTTGAGCCAGATGTCCAAAGAGAAAAAAAGCCAGGGCTACAACAAAGACATTCCTGTCTGTGTTGTGTACAAGAATGATATGACATGTGTCCTGGGGTGACTTCGTGATACCTGTATCCCCAGTCATGTGTTCTGTTTATTTTACATATTAAGTTCTGCACCTTTAAGACTGGTTCCGAGAGCGAAGAGGAGAAAGAAGAAGCCGCAGTTTGTTTTCAAAAACAGCTCTCACTCCCCCACAGTTCTCTCTAGACTGTGCTGTCTGCAGCACGGACAGACAGTGGGACAGAGCTCTCCTTTGCTTTTAGTTAGTTTTTAGCTAGCTGAGGCAGGGAACTTGGACTGTGGTTTTTCTTTTTTTTCCTTGGATCTGCTCAAACCTGCTCTGGACTGAAACCCAGACAAACACCAGGAGCTCAGGCCTGTGGCCCATTGGGGCCTGGGCCTCGGCACTCTCCAGTGCCCAAGGGACTGAGAAGGGACTGAGCGAGCTGAGCTGCACCCACAGCAAGGGCTTCTCTGGATTTGCCATCTCTTTGAACAGCAAGAGGTTTCATTGTTTAATATTCCATTTTTATGCCTGTGGATATTTTGCTTGTTAAATAAACAGTTTTTTCCACTTTCCTTCAAGGAAATATTTTATTTTTCCTGAACCAATTGGGGGAGGGACCCCATTCAGAGGTTTCCTCTCAGATTTGTCCTAAACCAGGACAGCATGGGATAGGGCTTGTCTGAGGGAAAGCCTTAGTGGCCTAATCTACCTTGTCTAATTTTTCTGTCATTAAGTATAATTCCTAAGAATTAAGCTGTTTGTAAATATATTTATTCAAGCTGATTTCAATACTGTAACCTTTAGTGTAATGAAAGAACCTGAACAGAAAGGATGCTGTGAATTGTATGCCATGGGGGAACCCCTTAAGTTTCAGCAAAGAACAGGTGCATGTCAACTCAAGCCTCACAAAGAGAATGTACTTACAGATGGCTTGAGGCCTGACACCTGCTCTGGTGGTTCAACAAGCTTGCTTCCTAGCAAAATTTTTCATATCTTTAAATGCCATTGATTTTTTTTTTCTGTTATTCTTCCCTTTTCCACTAAACATAAAGTTCCTAGGAAAGTTTTTGTTTGTTTGCTTGCTTTTTATTCCAAGATAATGTCTACTAGATGTCCAAAAGCAGCTGCATTAGAGAGTTCAGCAGTTTCAAAACCTAGCTCATAGTTGTATTGGAAGACCTGCCTTGAATCCTTTTACAAATCTATTCAATTTCTAAATTCCATATACTTAGGAATGTGTTCCATAAGTTAATTAGGTAAATACTAGCACATTAAGAAAAGTTAATTTGTATTTAATTGAAATGTCTTTGTTTTCTCTTTCTAACTAAAATTGGAGTACTTTCTGTCTAGTCTTATACAGAAATCTCTTCATGTCATTTATCATTTTCCTTTTTCAGGCCTGGGTAATTTTAATGGTCATGGTCTATTTTAATGATAGGATGATTTCAGCTGAGCATGGAATTCCTAGTGAGAGTTTATCATTCTTTTCTTTACTAGGAAAATAATAGATTTCTTGTGATTTTTTATCCTGTTCCCATTATCTTTATATCTCCCCTCTAAGTTTTTAAGTTCATCTGTAATTCTAAGTTCAGCTGTAATTCAGCAATAATGTCTTCAAATTATTTTATCCAGTGAGCATTTCTGTGCATTTCTCAACAGAGATTTTATCTGTTACCCATTCACCTGCCTATGCAGGATTCCTCTAAACATCTCAGTCTTTTCCAGCTTCTAGTGAAATTAAATATTTTATGTTGGGTATTTATTTTCTGATCTTCCTTAGCCCTTTAATTAATAACAATTAATTAACCCAATAAATAATAAAAAATAGCAAGTTGTTCATGTCTCAGGTCTTACTTTCCAGGTGGATTGGAATTTTTGCCACTCTTTTTAAACTTTAAAATAATTTTTAGAATTAATGGAATAAAGTATGTAAAGCAAACATTTGTGTGTGTGTGTGTGTTTGCATGGGTTCACATGCAGAAGAGTCTCTTTGCTCAAAGTGACTCAAAACCCAGCTCGACATGAGCAGGCTGCCCAAGCTGGTCCTGAGTGGAGCAGGAGGCCTGGCTAGGTGACCTCCAGAAGTCCCTGGTGACATGAGCTATTTTACAGAACAGAATCACAGACTCCTTTAGTTTGGAAAAGACTCTTAAGTTCATCAAGTCCAAATGCAAACCACTCTGTGAATGTCATTGTTTGCCCAAATTACTTTCCAGTACAAATGTCATACTCATTTTGGTTAGAAGGAGAAAGTTTAGTAAAAAGTGGAGTTTAAAATCAAAACATTTTTATTAACCACAAAGTTTTTATTAGATTTTCAGTTAATGTTATCACAGATTTTAATTTTATCTTAACACTTTGGCTTGCCTCGAACTTCTTATGAAATCTCAAGACCTACATGAAATTTACATAATTTTCCACACAATCCACCATTTTCACTCCAAATTACAACTAAAGTAGCTCTTGATGGTTTGTGACTTTCATCAAAATTCTTTTCCTTCTTTGCCTGCAGCTTCTTTCCCAGATCCTTTAAATCTGACAGGGACAACCAGCCTTAGTCCTACAGGGGAATTTTGCAAGTGTCTGCTGCTGGCTGAATTATTTAAAGAAATGGAAACAAGGTTGAAAAGTTAAAAATAATTTAATATTCAGCTCACTTTCTAACACTTTATTCTGTTTTACTCTCATATATATATTCATTCATAAGTTTGAGTTAAACAATTGTTTTAAACATACTACAAGGTAATTCTTCTAAGCTTTTCTCTGAAAAAACAATTTTGTGAGTCAACCCTGCAAAGCAACCCCACACAGCCATTCATTCACCACCCCCTCCAGTGGGATGGGGGACAAAATTCCCCTTTGTGTAGAACAACTCTGGATGGGAAACTGGTCCCTGGTCTAATGTGAACAGATGTGTTTTAATCTGTGGTGCGCAGAGCCAGGATGAGCCTGAGAAGGACTCTGTGCCTGGCTGGAACCATGTTGGAAAACTGTCCTGCTGTGAGGATGATGGTGCACGACCATGTCATCAGCCAAAGGCAGAGCAAGCTGAGGTGCCCTCCAACAACTCACTCCAGGACCTGGAGTGAAGCAGCAGTGACAGACAGCGCCTGCAGCGCAGACAGAAGGGACAGGGAATATTCATGTAATCTTAACAAAAACAGCTCAGTGCCTGTGTAATCCATAATTCATGTCCTTTTCTTGCTGCACTAAGGGATTCTGCTGCTGAGATGGTGCTGGATGCTTCTGGATGCTGTTGATACTTGAACATAAAAAGTGGCATGAATATGACATATCAGTGTGGATTGATGAAACCTGTCCAAAGCACTGTCTTGCCAGCAGGCTGCCTTTTGTCCTCTTATTTAGGATCAGCATTATTATCACTCATTATAATCATTTCACTTGAAGTGTGCAATCGAAATTTTTGTGAGTAAAGGTATCACAATAATACCTCACAACAATAAACTTGGATCTAATGAAACAAATAGAAGGTTTCCTTCTACTGTCATCCAAGCATGAAAGGAAAGCAATTTTTAATCATTTTATTTAGAAAGAAGAAGAAGAAATGAAACAGTGGAATCCAGTTCACAAATGCCCTATTGTAATCAATGGACTGTAGTTCAAGGATCACTTACCTGGACTTAGGGGCTTCAAACTTCTTTCAAATCACTGATTTCTCAGAGCAGATGTAGTTAGGGAACCACTAACCAAAAAGATCACCTATTTCATAATGATATAAAGCTATAAGGAAGTCACAGGGCTATCTGATCTGAGAGCAATCTGTGACAGAGAACAGTGTTTTGTGCTGGATCTTCAGCAATCCCAAGGAAAACAAGCTACATCCCAAGCACACAATCAGGTCAGGAGAGCAGGCAGATCCAGGCACTGACAGTGGAAGCTGGTTGTGAGCCAGCTTTGGTTATTAATAAGACTACAGCTGTACTGCTTGTTTTGGTACAAGGGAAAATATGAGCCTATTGTGATATTGTCCAAACACGGGAAAGAAGACCCAAATGTGTTTTGCACGTGCAACAAAAAAAGATCAAAAGGAGTAAACTTCAAAAAAAGACCAAAAGGAGTAAACTTTTCCTTCATTCACACAACTTAACAGGGATTCATATGCAGAAGAACGGGTTCTTGAGAGACCAAACCAGTCCCAAGACACTTTCCATGTTGCAACCTTTTATTTCCACCTCATTGGTTACTGATCTGCTAAATATCAAACTGGATGCCACTGCCTGGACATAGAACATTGTAAGCAATTACTTGGTAATAAAACCCTCCCTGCTTAATTTTATGAATAATGACAAGACAGAGCTGTGACAAAAACTGCACAATTTCATGCAATGTAGTTACAACTGCCCATAAATCCTTGCTGTGGATATCCTCTCTAGAGTTCCACACAATCCTTTCCCTCCCTGTGTTTTAGGGAGTTAACCTTGTGTTCCTTAAGAGAGAAATTAAAAGACATGAAAAATTCCACCCCTAATTAAATAGTGAGAAAATTTTATAAATAGCCATAGTTACAATTATGTTCACTGAGACATTCACTGAGCCTCTGCACTAACAATAATTGTTTCACCTTAAACTACACATGCAGTTACTACTAATATACATGTTCCAAAAGCTCCACAGAGTGGGAGAGGGATTAGCCTAATTGGTGATAAGAGAAACTGTAGAAGGTTCTGTAGTTTGCATGTAAGTCTCAGAAGTATTAATGAACTAGTTGGTTAAAATTAGGTAGAATGTGGATCTTCATGCAGGCTAAACTACTTTTGAGAATTCAGTGGTTCATAATTGAAGGCAAAAGTCCCCGTTTTACACATTATTAGCATAATCTTCAACAGTGTTCCATGCTGCACAAAGGGTGTGCTTCCCATATATAATTTATTGATATCAGAAATTTGGGTTTCTTTGAATTGATGATAGTGACAGCACATGAAAACACAGCTAAGAAATACATTGGGTCCTACTTCCAATCCTATTATTAAAATGTTTAGAAAATCAAAAACTGAGACTTCTGTGACCTATTGATTTACACCTGGAGACATGCTGTGCCTAGATGTGCTTCTTGCACTGCTTTTACAGCTTTTTGCACCTTTGTACATGACACTACTGCTCAGGGAATCCAGACTGGAGCAAGGTGGGGAGGAATGGATGGTAGATTGAATCAGTGGGATTCAACCCCAAATTCAGCAGAAACCAAATCAATTACTATGAACTGTAGAGTCTAGGAATAAAACCTTTACAAACAATTCACAAGACAAGGGATACAATTGAAAAAGTTTAGACTTAGAGTAGATGTAAGGAAGAAATTTTTTTCTAAAGAGAGTGTTGAAACACTGGCACAGATTGCCCAGAGAGGTGGTAAATGCCCCATCCTGGAAAAGCCCTGGGAAACCTGATCAGCTGCAGGAGGCGTTGGACTTGTGATCTCTAAGGATCTTTTCCACCTCAAACTATTCTGTGATCCCATGCAATTCTCCTTTAGAAGATATTTGAGATCACGGGAGTCCCCTGTAGCTCAGCTAATTCTACTTCACAAGGTGACTTAATACTAAAAGTTGCCGTTAGTTTAAGTAATTATACTTTTTATATGAGAACATAAAACATCCTCAAAGCCTAACTTGGTATATGCATGAAATTCCCAAGCCTCTATTTTTATTTCCTCCCAGTAATACTCCCTAGGTTTATCCTAGAAAGAAAGCATAAAATCACAGATCTTTATGTTGCTCAACTTTCTGCATCTGAAAATGTGTAATTAAACTAAATATCTTTGTATTCTACCAAAAGATCCTGACATGATAGAAACAGAGCATATTTCACAGATTAGTCATCTGGAAAGCATAAAATAAAATTGTGGCTATCTGTGATCTCCATTGTCGCGGGGCGTGATGCGAAAATTCAGGACTTGAGTCCATTTTTGAGATACTGGGGAAGAGTTCAAATCATGGTCTCGGGGTATAATTTTATTACAAAATGAAAAGGCTCAGGAAACAATCGCTGCTTCCAAGAGACAAGACCAAACAGCACAGAGTGACTATGCTGCTAAAAGGGTAATTGTCCCTAGAGCAGACTGGATTTACCAGTGCTGTGTGTCCCTTGGCTTCGCTTGCCCCCTGCCTTATCTTCAGATGCTAATATTGGTTTTGCAAGTTTTCAGTTCAAAGCATCTGAAATAATGGGAAGCTTTGTTGCAACATTCCAGAATGGTGTTTCCATAACATGGTGCTGAAGGGGTTGTGCACCCTGGGACATGGCAGGATGATGCTGCAGGTGTTTGAGGATGTTAAAACAGAACTGGGAAATGGTAAATCAGAGAAAGCCAAACTGGTTATGTCATTTAGACAGACTTTTGCCTGAAGACAGACCCTGGGTGAGGGAGAAGGTGTGCATTTCAGCTCTGGGAGTTCTAACACAGATGAATGGTTAATTGTTCAGGAGGTATTCCCCTGGACAAGAGCGACTGCAGAAATTCTTGAGAGGGCAATTTTGTGTCTGCTTGGTCTTTTGTCCTTGGTTGTTCTTTTCAAAAGTTACAATCTCCATCCAGACACTAATAAGGAAGTCAACTGCAAAAGTTCAAGGGAATGATTGTGAATAACAAAACAGCAATTAAAATTTTTCTCTCTGCAACGGGAAATATATTTTAAATATATATATATTTTTAAATTTCTTTTGGACAGTCTTAATTTTAAAAGTAATTTTACAAAACACTTCTATTTATCAAGGTTCTTTGATCCCCTTTGTCAGGGATATGGTCTGACAGCACCCATTGCCTTGAGGAAAGGGTTCAGGGTCTGCTTTTCTAACTCTCTTAGGTTCCCAGAATGTTCCTGACAGAGAACCAAACAAATTCTGCAATTCTTAACTTCTTACTGTGTTGTACAGTTGCTGAATAAGGCTGGCTATTCATAAAGCAAATTGCAGACCCCAGACAAACTCCCAGTGCAATCCCTTTCATTTAAACAAAATTGAAAAATATCACTAATGAGGTGCCAAATTAAGGCAGCAAGTGCTCATATACATTCCAGGCAGCTGATTATCTCTCATCAAGGTGCCTAAGTAATACAGTCCTCATAATGAACTAATGGATTTGCAGGTCCAGTTAACACAAAAGTTCAACCTCAGACAAGTTAAAGTTAATCAAGTACAAAAAGGATTAAATTAGTACATTTAAATTCAACTGACAGAGGCATTAGAGCTGTGCTGCATTCCCTTATTTTCTGCTTTGGTGTTAAGTGTTGGGAAGAGAATGGCAGTTGAAGTATCCCACTCTTTGGGGACTTCATGCTTCAGTTCTTTACCACCCATGCATATGGAGTCGCTAATGACAGAGCAGCTACCCATCAGGGAATGCAATTCCACGTAGACATTTTCACCAAAATGGATTATTTCAGCCTCGTTGGTCACAGATTCTGTAGTTTTCCAGTGATTCATCTTACTATTAATAATGTCAGAGAATTTTAGGCCCTTGAATAAAATAATGATAAATAGGAGCCACTGAGCGAGCTCAGCAGAGGCAGTGCTGTTTATTTCAGTGTGAAGCTCTGTCAGGCCTGATAAATCGGATCCCTGAAATAGTTTATAAAGTACTGAATTGATGTGGCGGTTGGTGAGGGAGAGAATTAATGTTACGAAATAGGCCTGCAACCTAGATTTGATGAAAGCTGTGGAAAGCCTTTTATATAAATTCTGTGTCTGTGTAGGAAATGGTTGCAGTGAGAGGTGAAAGAGCTGCACAGGGAAATAATGTGCTTCTGTAATCTCAGTGGGTACAGGTCAGGGAAGAAGGCATTCTGCGGATGCCGGGAGTGCCGGAGCTCTGTGGCGCTACATGAGAGCTGTGCCAAGAGGAGGGGTGGTCACAGGCTGCTCATTTATAATACCAAACTCTGGGGACACATGCACAAAAGAAAAATGAAAGGCTTTTTAAAGATGCAGAAGAGGCTTTCGAGTTCCACTTGGCTGTCTGTGCCAGGCTGCTGGGAAGGAAGGGATCCTTGATGTTGCCTTCAGTAGTGCAGTTGCTGTTGCTAATCTCCGGCTGGATTAATGGTTTCCTCTTCAGATCACTTCAGAAAAATCCACTGGAAAATGCATGTTAAAATCATCTTCCATGCAGCTTATAATTCTGAGTGGGTGCCTTCCAACTGCAGCAGATAGGAATGGTAGCCAGTAACAGAGCTGGCTGATCTGTGTGTGCTGGGACATACTCAGCTTTAAGGTAAAACATGTTACCCACAAAAATGGGAACTTTTCAAAGCTGCTTACTGTGATTTGTGCACATAATTGCTGTTAAAGTTAGTGAGACCTGGAGAAACCAAATGTTGCAAGTGCTCAGTAATGTAGGTGCAATATTTCTGGACCATCACACCAAGCTGAGGGGGAAAGATGACAACAGTGTTTATCCAGCTGTTCCAGTTGTGGCTACACACCAGTGATAAATAACTTTCTTACAGGTTTTACTTATTCCTAGGGATTTATATTTTTATTTAAGTCTTTAAATAAGAACCTGACTGAGATCCTGATTCATGGTGAATCATAGAGTCATTGAATATGCTAAAATGGAAGGGACCCATCAGAATCACTGAGTCCAACTCCTAGCTCCTGAACAAGACACCCCAAGAATCACACCATGTGACTGAGAGCATTGTCCAAAGGCTTCTTGAACTCTGTCAGGCTGATGTTGTGATCACTTCCCTGTTCCAGTGTCTAACCACTCTTTCTGATACCTAACCTCACCCTGACTCAGCTTTGTGCTGTTTCCTCAAATCCTGTCACTGATCATGAGAACTCTTCCCCTCACAGGAATCTGTAACTGCAGTGAGGTCTCCCTTCAGCCCCCTCTTCTCCAGGCTGAACAGATCAAGTGACCTGAGTTTCTCCTCAAGGCCCTTCACCACCTTTGTGGCCTCCTTTGGGCACTTGCTAATAGTTTAATGTTTTTTTTCTATGAGGAGGTGCTCAAACTGCCCCCAGCACTGGAGGTGAGGCTGTCCCAGTGCAGAGCAGAGTGGGACAATCCCTTTCCTTGCCCTGCTGCGCCTGGTGCACCCCAGGACAGGGTTGGCTCTCCTGGCTGCTGGCTCATATTTAACTTTCCATTGACCAGGGCCGCTCTTCAGCCTCTCATTTCCCAGTCTAAACACAGAGCCAGGTTTGCCCCATCCCAAGTGCACAGGAATTCTGTGGGTGGAGTTCTTGATGCTTTTCACTCCTTATTCAGTCAGTTTGCTGCGCTACTTTTTGATTTTGTATTTTCTCATGAGGACACCCTAAAGGGCTGAAAGGAGGAACCTCTTTTTTTATGTCACTCCCTTTCCTGACATTGTGTCACAATACTAAGGGTCAAAGCAATGATTATTCACATGGGTCATAGACTTCAAACCATGTGCTAGCCACAGGATGAGACTTCTGGACTGGGCATGATAGTTTTAACAATTCTGTAGCTGCTTCTTCCTACAAGATAGTACAGGGAGAGAAATAGGGTACATGTTTATCACCCCCAAAGGCATGTTCTAGGTCTTATTGCTAGTCCTTTCTATTTTTTTTCCATTAAATGGGCCATTGTTATTACAGGTATTCACCATCCACATTTTACAGAGCTACAGCAGTGCCAAGACTTGAAAACAAGAGCCGTAGCTACTCTTATTCAGCTCAGTTAGTAGAAAATCTGATCCATTTAACAGGGAAATCAGTGGGATAAGATCTAAAGGGTAATGCTTTCATGCAGTTGGAATGTGTAATATTAGAACCATATAAATGGTTGGATAATATTCAGCATTTAGACAGAGTTTTGGGAAGAGCTTTGGTGTTCCCTTTTTTTCCTATCAGGTTTATCTCATCTCATCTCTACTAACAACCATAAAATTACTCTGTAAATTGCATAAGTGCATGCAGTATCAAAACAATGAGAACACCATCATGATAGAAAAATAAATAGACCTTTCCCTTAAATGTATTATTTATCAGTGATGTGCCTAGAAATGGCTTGGTACCTGTTTTCTGTCTCCCTGGTCTTTGGTCCTTCCTTGATCTCTGAAAGCACAAATCTAATTGCAAACACCTTTTGCAAGGAGGAAAAAATATAATGGGCTCAATTAAAAGTGATCTGATTACCTAAATATGGACAATTCAATCTCTTAATCTTAAGTATCACAAGATTAGGGGAAGATTATAAACTACAAAGTAAAAATAAGTGATGACTTTCAGAATATTCCCCTTAGTACTGATACAAAAATATGTATCTAGAAATGACTCAATAATACAATTTCTTTCTAACTTAATATTTTTTGTTCCCTTCTAATTCTGTTTGAATTTTTGAATATGAAATAGCTTGAAGGAGTTTAAAGAAATATTCTGAAAACAGTGAAGAGACTCCCAGACAGTCAGCTCACTTTACTTTCAATACTTGCAATCCAGATACCAGCACCGAAGCTAATTGCTGTGGTCTGCCTTTACAGTCAACAGAGAGAAACAAACACTTTTACAATGTTAGCATGAGAAGAAGGATTTATTCTTTTAAGTACATCTCTAGTCCCTTCTGTTATCCTACTGCAATAGTGCATTCCAGCAACTGGAGAGTGAGGTTTGCTCATGGATGGGAATGAATGCCACTTGTAGTCCTGCCATAGTCCTTAATTCCCCATCCTAGTTGAAATAAAAACTGTTCTACTCCATTCCCCCAAAATGTTTTTGTGAGTTATTTATAGAAAAGTTCAGCTCTGTTTGGGTAATTAATGGTGTTTTGCTTTGCTTTTGTATATTTGCTTTTAATCTGTTTTAGTCTTTGTGCTGCTTAATGGTTCCATATTACCATTGTCCTATTTCCCTGCCTCCACATTATTTAATTTGTAGTAAATCTTTAGAACATACCTTTCACAGCACAGCCTGGGTCCCCCTGGGGTCTTGTCTTAGAAAGATATGTTAGGAGATGCAGCTCCTTTAGAGAGAGGTGTTGGTGGATGTAAAGAAAATTATAAAACAAGCTGGGAAGTGATTCAGGATAAAAACAACAGCTGAAGCTCTTCTCAAGGAAAAGAGATACAGATAGCAGAGAATCCTCCTTGAGAGGCTAGGAGATCTGCAAGAGAAATTAGAATGAAAAACTGTGTAAAAACATTTCAGAGATAAATATCTTTTATGGAATCCACCTGGAACTTTTCCAGAAGGGAAAGAGGATGTGAATTTCTTGATTTTGAGACTGGCAAGTCTATCATACAGTGAATAATATCCTAACAAAAGGCTCTAAACCAGGCTCCAGATGTCACAGACAAGTCTTTCTGTAGAGGAAAGTTACTAAGCTACTCTCCCATTCAAGCATGTTTAATAGTTTTTGTGGTAATTACAATGAACATTAGCAATGAATGAGAGAAGCTCTGTGACTGCTGATGAAGTATCAACTTCAAAATTGCTTGTGATGCATTAGGACAGGTAAATAAATTACACTAAAGGAATATTTTAAGAAATGAAAGTATTTTCTGTAATTTTAAAATTAATATTATATGTAAACTGGTAAAATTAAACTATCTGAAATCCATCCAATGAGAATTTTAAATACATTTTCTAGATAGCTAAACCTGATAGCTGTGTTTCTGGACGCTGAAGATCCATTTACAGGTCTGTCCTTCAGGATGAGGACCTAAATTTCTAATTTAACCAAAGCAACTTTCCTATCTGTAAAGTTGGTATTTTTGAGGTCCAGCCTTCAATTTGTATAGCTATGCATCATACCAACATTGAACTGTAGCTCTATGAGTTATTACTGCTTAATAAAGCAGTATTAAGCAGAAAGTATATTCTTCAAAGTCTTTTTCTAATTCCCATCTTTTCCTCACAAGATTTCTCATCTGAACCTGAGAGTTAAGACCCAGAATTTTTCAAGCTATAAAATAGACTCTGTGGAAGAGACAATGAGAGTTTCTGTGACTACTGGAAATCAACATTCTGTGCTCTCTAAAACTGTCCTTCACAGCCTTTCGTCATTGGAAATTCCAGATTTCTTGAGACTGCATATGACCTCTCTTCAAAGCAAAAATATTTATTTCCTGCTAGAACTGAGCTAGATGTACCTGATTATATAATGTATATCCAACAGCTTAACCTGATCCATGCCATAACCCAACATCAGGAGAGGAGTTCACTGGAAGTTGCTCTCTCCTAATGCAAATGAAATGAAAGGCTGGAACCCTTTAAAACCTATTTAATCAAATATGTATTCATATTAGACAATTGCTCCAGCCTTCCATCTCAGTGCTCTCAAAGAGTCTTTATAGCACAGGAAAATGACAGTAGCTGTCTCTGACAGTGAGTATATTCCATTCTCTCTGCTCTAGTCCCAAAAGAATTTAGGTTTTATAATGCTTGTTACAAACATTTGTGATATCCTGCCAAGGAGTAGAACTAATATCTCTGAAACAAATGTCAAGTCCTAATAGCTGAAGCACTGAGGTAGAGGTGGGTGAAATGAAGGTAATCAGTGGAAATGAAGAGGAGAAGGATTTTAGCAGTGTCTGTGGTGCTGGTTTGCTATAGTGTAGGTTACCTCTTACCATGATTTGCAATCCTAAAGAGTTGGGCTAGACCTGCTGGTGGACAAGCCAACGTTATCCCACAGATCCATCTGGGAAGAACTGGACTATAAAAATTTAGGAGATGTTTCTGCCCATTTTTATATGCAGTCATTCAAGTTCTGTGGCTTATGACTGGAAAGGAAACATTAATTTCATCATTGAGCTCAAAAATATCAGAGATCATGTCAAACTGTAGGATTTTTTAGGCTTTCATAGTTTCACATTTGAAAACTGTTTTTTGTCCAGACTAATCAAGTATCAGCTAGTCCTCTGAGCTGTGGCAAGTGGGTGTAACACTGCAGTGTAGCACTGACCTGTTGGTGGTACAGCTGGTCTCTAGACATCAGTTGGAAAAAAAACCATTTTATGGGGAAACCACCTGTTGGAGCACTGTCTCTGCACCTCTTTCTTCAAACTGAAGCACTCAGAAGGGCTTCCTCCTCACTCAGGGCAGATGCTGCTGCCTTGATTTCACCTGTAAAAAATAAAATGAGGTCCTTCAATAGTTTGATTTTGCTGGTAGAGGACTATAATCCCCTTCATCGCCTCCTTTTCTTGCATGTAAAGAGTTGAACCATAGTTTCCCTGTTACAGGATGTATCTTTGCCTCTCGATGTAGATATATGAAAGCATGGTGAAAGATAGAAGAACACCACATTCAGAAATTGTGTTTCTCGGTCTCCAGGTTTTAGTTTGGTATTGGTTAAAGGTTTATTAGCTGGGATAAGAATTGATATGTAGGCGGCTTTGTCCACATAAATTAAAATAAATATAATTCCCTAGAGGGCTAAGCAGATTCAGGCTACTTGCAAAGACAGACCTTAATAAAAACTTTTGAAGATTAAGACATAAATATTTGCTTTTTGAATTGGTAAAAATGTTACCAGTTCCTGTTTTTCCCATCATTGATCTGTCCCCCTGGATCCTAACAATTTCAATGCTCTTATTCAACCAAGTTTAATAATTTCCCATAATTGACTTCAAGGTAACAGTTTGTACAGAAAGATTATATCAAGCACAGCTTTTCAAATTTGGCTGTAGCTTCCCATATACTGTGATTAAGAATGTAATGATTTAGTCTATTGTAATGGAAACACAGGAAATACAAAGAAACTTGTGGAACTCCAAAATATTCATGTTGTTTTTACAAAACAGCAATAACACATAAAGCAACAGGCATGAAGAAAACTCAGCAGTGTTTTTTTAAAACCTTCTTTTAATCTAACTTTATGGATAGAACAGTTAAAAATTCCAATAAAGCCTGCAATTTATTAATAATAATAATCAAGTTACCTGGGGGAATAATCTGAAATTAGACTGTACAGTTTGTTATCAATATCTACCACAGTAAATATTATCATATTAACCTTTTCACTTTTGCACTAGAATCATAAATCTAATTAAGAATTTTTAACAAAATAAATAGTTCTCTTTAAAAGCAGATTTTTTAAAAAAGGGAGATGCCTCTTCTCTTCTTAGCTGTCCAGAGTCCATTCTCAGACTTTCAAAACGTCACTCATTCCCTATCACTGTAGAACCACCAACACTGCAATTTATTAACAGGGTAACCAAATCCCTTCACTAGTAAGCAAAAACCTCTAAGCTGTTTGTGCTCATCAGTGGATAGCATTCAGGTGAATTTTCATCTTTCTTTCTTTCCCAGTGCCGTTTTAGCTCTGCCTGAAGAGAGCAAAAACATGTACATGTGACAGCAAGGATGTAGGTTATTCTGAATGGGGTAAGATAACTCCCACATATTAATATCCTGATCTTCATGAATTTCATTATTAGAGACTTGGAGACACATTTGCTTCTCTCTTGCTGGGTCATCTTGCTCTTGTCACATGATCACAGAATCACAAAATGAGCTGATTTGGAAGGGACTAATGAGGATCATTGATCCCAACTCCTGGCCCTGCACAGGACATTCAGGAGTCACACCAGGTGCCTGAGAGCATTGTCCAAATGCTTGAGCTCTGTCAGGCCTGGGGCTGTGACCACTTCCCTGGGCAGCCTGTTGTAGTGCCCAACCACTTTCTTCAGCCTCTTTTCTCTAATATCCAAACTAAACCTTCCCTGGCACAATTTCAGGCCATTCCCTCAGATCCTGTCTCAGGTCCCTGCAGAGATCAGTGTCATGTACCTTCGCTCCAGCTCTGGATTACAGCTGGGAGGCAAGGTCCCAGTGTGCAAAGTGCAGGTTGGGACAGAGAAGAACCAGAAAATGTGTCTGTTTCCTACACTGTAACTTCCTGGAAGGAAGGTTTCCCAGGAACCCTGCCCTGTATCTATGCATGATCCTGCTGTACTGATCATCTTCCATCTGCTTGACATCTGGATACCTGCTTTAGGTAGCATCTTGTAGACCTTTTGAAAGAAATTTGTTTTAATTTACTTCTTAGTTAAGGCACTTAGATAACTTGCTAATGAACAGCACTGGACTTTGGCCTCTAAACTATCTTCCAGTTTTCATTTCTCAGTAAAAACCTGTAGAAAAATGTAATGAGTTAAATTGTATAGAAGCCTTAGTAATTATCAAAAAAATCATGCATTTGTCTTAATCTTATTTCTTTAATTTGTATTAATCTTATTTCTATTTCTATAGATATTACCCTTGAGAGCTAGCATTTGTGAGGACTCTCATGGGGTTTTCAGATATAATGTTGAATTTTTTCTACAAATATTTCTGAAGAAGCAGAGTATTGGCACACTTGGAATTCAAAGTTACAGACATTTGAATGATAATAGATATCACACTGAAGTTTTTTGTTCCTTGGTTATGAAAGGTGCATAATTTTAGAATCTAAACTGTATTGGTAAGTAGAACTCCATCCAAAACCTGCTTCTCTAAATGCTCCTTAATAGTCTCATAATTTTTCAGCTTGGACAAAATTGTTTGACAGAATATTTAAAAGAAGCTAAACAAAAGGAATTCCAAAATATCAACCTGTAACCTCAGACATGGCTGTATAGCCTGAAAAAGCTATTGTTAACTTTGAAGCATGTATGGAGAAACAGAATTTTCAATATAAATAGTGGCTTACAAACCTTATTTTTAGGCAGACATTGCTGATGTCCTTCACCAGTGTCGTTCGTCAATATAATCCAAGCCCATCTGAAACTTACATTTACTTACATTTTAGTGTTATATATAAAAAATCCCCCAAAAACAAAGTAGATTAAATTAAAAAAATGTCAGCAGATAAGTTAAGCTATGAAATTTTAGGAAGTATTAAAGCAGCTGTCCAATCCCACTTCAGCCCATTTAGTGCACTCTGAGATAATTAATATCTAATTAGATGCTCATTTGATTGTTTTTTTTCAGAAAACGCTTTCTTTGCACATCTCACTGGATGTGCTCTTCATGCTTTTCACTATTTTGTTTATTCCTTTGTGCCTGATGTAGTAACCCTATCATAATGCCAGATTTTCTCTGTCAAATGCTTTCCACCCACAGTTAGTACAGCATCCATACTTTTCCCATAGAAAATTTTGAAATATCTGAGAATTTCACAGGTATATATTAATTTATTTTCACAGCAGCACATTTAATATAGGGAGAAATATTCAAATTTTTTAGAAGTGAAAAATTAAAATACTTAGATGGGAAGGTCAAAATTGCATGCTGTTTTGAAACCAACTATATGTTTTAAATATTTTATCAGGGCCTACAATTTTCCTTCTAATTAAACTGTAAATGATAAACCATTATTGAAATTGGTTGCCAAAAATCTCAGGCCAGACACCAAGTGACCACTCATGAAAATATTCTGGTTATGCTTTGTTTCACAAATTTTATTAGCTCATGAAAGCTAAGGGCTCTCCTTTTTTCATAATGCTCAGATAAGTCCTTGATTGCTTTCCAAATTCTGTAACATTAACAGTACATGAGAGGTCTTCATTAGTTGGGTCTATGCAAGTTGGCTCCTTGAGCAAGTTCCTCTGTACTGAATAGGGCCAGAGTTTTGGAAATGTACCCTTTGATCATGTACCACTGCCAAATCCATTCACAGTGCCTGCTATTCTGGCCTGGTAATCTTCTTTAAAAAGATCAGTTCAAGGCACATGTGGACAATTTCCAGAAGGGTGAATGTTTGAGCATATTAATAAAATTTGGTATAATTCTCTAGGTCACTGAAAATGGTTTGTATCAGTGGTGCAAAGAGAATTGTACACACTGGTGGCCAGACATGATCCATTGTGAGGGCAGTGTGAGTTTAAGGAGCCTTACCAATCCCACCTCTAATTAACAGAACTAAATGGCATTGTTTCAGTGGTGATGGAAATGATTGTGATTCCTCAAAGTAGAACCGAAGCAAATCAATCTGAGCCAATTAGACTCAATCCAATTAAAAAGGAGATAATCTGTTTTATGAGAGAGAAACATGGCCTACAAAGACATGGTGATAATTAAAAGAAAAGGAAGAATTATGATTAATTCAGGTTTCATTTTGTATAGCTGGTCTGATAACTTTTTCAGTGTATTTAATAGCTCATATTTACATACAATCAAAATTGATGAAGCTTATCAGTAACATCACTTGTATCAACAGAATTAATCTAAAGAAAAAGTCCAGAGAATAAACACTTATTTTTTTTACCTCAGTCTTGTAGTTCAGACTGTCTTTCACATTCCAGTTATTCACTAGTCAATCTAGAAATTATACCACATCATGGAATGGGAATAGGTAAGCTATTTAATTAATTAAAACCAAAGTAGTTAGTTATCACTTCTTGATTTTTTTATCATTTGATATAATGTTGTTCTAAAGTAGCTTTGCTTTGAAAGCTGGAAACACTGGGATGATTTAGAGGTAAGTACATAGTGGCAAAGTGACTACGAGCTACTGCCAGCTATAATTAATAACATATCCCATTATTATTGAATCTATTCTGTGATCTAATGAAACATATGAGCTTGGAGTATCTGCGGCAGGAGAAAAGGATCATTAAATATTATGTCACCAAGTCTTCCAGTTCAGATCTGTCTCAAGAGACTTTGAATAGTTCTGCTAGAGAGTTTTGGAACCAAGAAATGTCAAAAAGATTATTCAAAGTAAAACAGTGAATTGCTTGAGTATGCAGATTTCCAGAGAGCAAGCTTTTTGCTCTTGGCACTGACAGTTCTAGTACAGACTGAAGAGTCAATGCCATAAACTCATGTTCCTCAGCAGATAACTTGAAAATGGACCAAGATTCACTCTCTTTGAAGCTGATCTGGCATAAATAAGCCAGCAGTAGAGATTTACCTTACACCTCCACTTAGTCAGATCCTCTGGGCTACCACTTCAGTCAGGAGAGAGCAATAAACTAAAGCACAGGCCAGCTGATCCTAAAAGAACAGACAAAACGAATCTGTGCCTCTTGCTCCTTACTGTTTGTAGAGGAAGAAGAGGGTGGCTTACTGCAGACTCCTGAAAAGAGGTGAGATGAAACCCCTGCCCCACCACATAGGGCAGGATACTCGATTTGCAGGTTTTTTGGTGCACATTTTGATTGCATAAGCATATTTTTAATAACATCTCTCTCTGTATGTCTCTTGTCTTTTGTATAGGCTAGGGGATAATAGTTCTTCATTTCTGGAGTGAAAAGTAAGGCTTAACTGTGTGCTATCCTAATATAATGATTCACTGGACAAGATCCTAGATGAATGGGTTGAAAGAGAAAGACACACAGATGCATATATGAGATTAATTTTTGTTAAATTGGTTGAGCTGTTTTGATGTATAAAGCTATACATCCTCAGTATATAACTGTTTCAGTATTTTACTTGAACCAGTTAATTCACTCATAGTTTAGAGGATTTTAAGAATAGCCCAGGTTCTCCTCAGATGAATCTTCCCTGTTTTGCAGCTAAAAAAGGAACTGAACTGGATTTATGACTGCAACTACCTTTTTTCTTTTAAGGGGTAAATTGATAGACACCTTCCCATGAGACCCCCTATAGATATGGTGACTACCTTAATGACTATTCCATATCAAGCCCACTCTGCTAAAGAGCTGCTAAATTAAAAGGCTGCTGTTTGAAGCAAAAGCTACAAACTGGATTTCAAACACCTAATAAGATACTGAAAATTACCTCTAGCTTTCAAATGTCACATAGTGTAAAAATACAAATTAGACTGTAAAATTCAGCCTAGCCATAATTAACACTATGATGTGTTCAAATAATCAAACATTATCCTCAGAGGAGTCTATAGAAGGAGATTATTATGAGCACTAGTTCACCAATCATTATATGACAACTATTTTTATGTCATTGATCCAGACTGCCTTGTCTATTTTGTCAGTGTCACTCAGCATCTTTTAAAAAAGGTGATATTTTCCCCCACACAGAGACAGCTCATCCTACAGCTCCAATTGATGTCAACCTTTGCTCACAGTTATCATCTGCACACAGCCAGGCTTCATTTTAAATCAGAGAAGCAGGGATAAATAAAACTGGATAGCTTTCAATTTTAATCACATCCTGTTTTACCTCGCACCAGCCAAAAAGTTATCATGAAATGATAGACGTTTTTTCCGCACAAGTTAAAAAGTAAGTTTAAGATTTTCAAATTTTCTAAAAAATCGTCTCTTAGATCTCTTATTTGTTTTGAAGAAGGGGTTCTTGGAGGATGAAAAAATCTGAAAGATTTTATTATTTTTAATAATATAAAGGAATTATTTCAGGAAAAGAAACAAGCAGATGTATTTTGCAAAAATGGAAAATGAGACAGTCACTATATTTTGTATTATTAGATAGTCAGCACAGATCCCCAAATTTCCCAAAGCATAGTAATTGAATTTCACAGCTCCACTCCTGATCTTCACACTTACAAAATTTTCTCCAATCAATAAAGCATGACACAGATATAAACTCGAAGGAGCTGAAGGGTTCAACCTGCTTGTATATTCCTCTTTAGTACTGAGTATCTATGTAAAAAAAAGTGAAGCTTCTGCAATTTAACCTTTTTTTAAATGTGTTTCTCCATTGCATATCTCCAAGCACAGGAGTATGAAAGAGAATAAAAATTCTTTCCTACCCTCTATGCGTGGTTTAGCTTAATCCTTGAAAATAAAAATAAAAAGCCATGAATAAGAACTGGGGCTAGCCAAGTGTGTAATATGCTGCACTAACAGCACTCACTAGAGAGTAAATCACCTATGACTTGGCTTCCAGAACACACAGACTATTAAGGAAAAAATTTACACCATGTGATACCCTTATGCAACATAATGCAGTGATAGTCAACTCTAACCTTACCTTGGAGCTCAAACACAACTCCAGAATTATTTATTAGGTTAGGCAGAGTTGCATTTGGCTTGTTGAAAGTATTTCTGTTGATTTTACTTGAGTCAAAGGAGAGCATGCAAAAACATGATTGGAGAGAATGTTCTTAAAAACTGGAAGTTTAGTATACTTCTCTGAGAACTTCAAACAGATTGTGCCTAGTTAGAAAAAAAAAGTACTCTAAGGTTCAACTCTAAAAAATTCATAGTATGCATCTATACCAAGAGTATGTAGGACATCTGGATTGGGTTCCTACCTATGCCTTGAATCTCTGCTCAATGTTGGCAACATAGTTCAGTCTCTGTTATTCAGTTCCCAGGAGATATAATTAATTTTTCTTTCTACTGTTTTTTCATTTCTTTTCTTTACTTCAGGAAATCGACTGTCTTTTCCATATTACATTGAAAGTGCAGCCACAGAAACCAAACAGTAGAAATATCATCAGTAAATAAAATTTAGGGTCAGATATTTTGATGACCTTGCTAATCTTCAAATATTTGAGATAGAACTCTTGCAACTTCCAAATGGCCATAAAAGAAGTGAAGAATGCCAGTAAATAGCCTATCCTGTGAATACTGAAGTACATTTAATCTAAGTTCATCACGACAGGCTGAGGTTCAATACCTGTGTTTTTATAATTGGATTTAAAATTACTGGGGAATAAAATTGTGAAGCTTCCTTAGAGTATTTCAAAATAATACTGCCACATGACAGAAATGTAATTCTCTGCAAGGATTCTTACCCCTGTTTCTGCATCTATCCTTCTTTTTAGTAGTTTTCCTCATTTTTTAAAGAGAAAATTAGTTCTAAGAGCAAGAGAAAAACAACATTGGCCAAGCCCCTGAAGGAAAAAGCACTGCCACCCTCAAAAATTAAAATCTCCCTGGGCTGTAGAAAGGGCGATATGCTTCTAGTGCCTTTAGCAACCTGCACAGTGGTGAGAAGAAGGATTCTGGCACAGAAGGGCAGGAGCAGACAGAAATCTGGCTCTGGCAGATGCTTTCCTGTGCCTTCAGTCCACACTGACGTGGTGTGAGTGTCTGGTGGGTGCTGCGGGCTTGGGGATGGTGCTGCCGCGGCGTCGCAACGCTGCCGCGAGGAGCGGGAGCTTGGCCAGGGCCAACTGGGAAGGTTGAGCTGCACCTTCTGGGCAGGAAAAAAGAAGAATCTGTTAAATAGCAGAGAGAAGTTATCAGAAATAGCACTTTTTAAAGTGCTGTTAAAAAAACCAAAAAGACATTTGCTTCTTTTTGAGGAACGTTTTTATTGGGGGGTATTTGAGCCTGGACCACTTCTGGAAACTGATGAAAAGCATTTTGTCATGAGGAATGGAGAAGACAAAACACAGGGTGATGTAATTTTTTTTCCTAATTTTAATTAAAATACCTGGTAGAGAGGATTTCTGTTCACTGAATATTTCAAACAATCATTTGGTGCAGTACTTGTACAGCAGCACATTTAAACTCCAGAAGTTGAGTTTTGCAATCTGCTACCAGAGCTTCTTTCAGGAAAGAACAAATTTCCTGTCTCTTTGTTATTTTCATGGGATTTTTTTATATTTTCATTGATATTCAATGATAATTATCTTCCTGTTTCAAGTTTGATGATAGTTTCTTTCTTTGGTTTTTCAAAAAAGTAATCCTTTTGTATGAACTATGGCACATGATTATGAAACAGTTTTCAATTTTATCTTCATTTCTGTCTTTCTGGGCTATTTTAGAAATAAAGACATTTTTGAATCTCTTACATTTTAACATTTGTGATAAAATGAGCCCACATGGCACCTTGCATCGTTTAGAAGGCCTTTGCTCTTGATGGAACTCATATACTTTGTTATTAGCTTAGATCTTTTGAACTTCCACATGTGTATTGTAGATATCACATTTGAGTTAAATGTTTATAGAATGATCACTCATTTTACAGTTTACAAGATAACATATTAAGCTGGTGAATGCAGAAGCAGCATAACCCATTCTGAATTCTTTTTCTCTCAGGATTCTCATTTTTTTCCCCTCTTACAAGTAATTAGCTAAATTTCCATAAGTGCTGTTGGGTCAGTTTACGGTCATGGATTTATTCAGTGCCTGCACTGTATCTGTCTTCCCTTATTTCCATGCCAGGCATTGCCTCACCAGTTTAGCCATTCATTCAAGTCTGCTTTAATTTCCCTCAGCAAACAGAAAATTGATATCATTTGACAGTGACATTTTCCACTAGTGCTCTATAGCCACAACATTCCATGGCACACTTGTGTGGAAAACCTTACTTTTGTGTGTGATCATTACCAGTTATCTGTTTGATTATCCTTGGATTGAATATTGGCCAGTTAGTGATTTCCACTGCAAAATGTTGTAACTGTTCACCTACAGAAGTGGGTACCTCCTGAATTCTCCCTGTTTTTCTTGATGTCTCAGTCTTACTGTCATACTGCAAATCCAGAAAGATTTTCTGAAATAAATAACATTATTGAGAGATTTGGACATTATAAATATTGGTCTCAGCACAAAGTTCTGAGCATCTACTACTCTTTAATATTGTTACTACAGTACATCCTCATGATAAGGTAAAAAGTTATACTAGCTTTGGAACAGGAAATATGCATAGGGAATTTACCCCAAATCAGACATGAGTTTGACTTTACCTGAATTTCCATTAAGAATAATGACCTGAGTGAGTTTGCATTAACTGGATTCCAGGCACCCACCAAAGCCTATCACTCCCCTCTGCAGATGGACAGGGGAGACAAAATATAATGGAGTCCGTGAGTTGAGATAAGGAACAGGAGAGATCACTCACAAAATAGTCACAGGCAAAAATAGCTAGAATTAGGGATATTAATTGAATTTATTACTAACAAAATCAGAGCAGGATAATGTAAAGTAACATAGCACCTTAAAAACACCTATTCTCCCCTGCTCAACATTTCCAGCTCTGCCTCCCCTAGTGCCTCAGGGAGATGGGGAGTGGGGGCTATGGTCAGTTCACCACGTGTTATTTCTGCTGCTGCTGCTCAGGGAGAGGGGTCCTTCCCCTGCTCCAGCGTGGGTCCTCCACAGAGTCACAGGTCATTCCAGAAAACCTGCTCCAGCATGGGCTCCTCTCTCCATGGGTCTGCAGGTCCTTTCCTCGCTGCACCTACACGGCCAGGAGCCTGCTCCAGCCTCACAGCCTCCTCTCAGGCATCCATCCTCTCTGGCATGGTCTCCATGGGCTGCAGGTGGATCTGCTGCCCCGTGGGCTCTGTGGGCTGCAGGAGCACAGCTGCCTCCCCAAGGCTGCACCACGGGCTGCAGGGGTACCTCAGCTCTGGCATCTGGAGCACCTCTGGCCCCTCATTCTCCACTGACCTTGGTGTCTGCAAAGTTGTTCCTCTTAGGTGTTCTCCCCCTGCTCTTCTCTGGACACGTTTGCTTCTGCAACTTTTTTCCTTCTTAAATCTGTTATCCTAGAGGTGATTGGCCCAGCCTTGGCAGCTGTCTTGGAGCTGGCTGGGATTGACTCTGTCAGAGGCTTCTAGAAGATGCCATCCCTGTAGCCCCCATGCTATCTAAACCTGGCCATACAAACCCAAAAGTGAGGCCATAAATATCTGTCAGGAAGAGCCTATATTAAATACCTACCTTTATATGTCTGTGTTAGCTGGGGCAGCAAAGAGCCACAGTCCAACCCATCTGCAGAGTCTGTCTTAGCCAGCACCATAAAAAATGGAATCAGCCACTGCTGATATAACCTCAGAGGAGACTGGATTGTGTGGAATGCTCTTCCTAAGCCAGTTGTTACCATTGCCACTGCTCCTGAGAAAGGCAATGCCTGAGCAGACTCCCAGTTTTTTGTCTTTGTTTCATTTGTTTTGGCCGTATCCACTCCTGCACTTCTTGTAGTTATTGGGGAGGTAAAGTCACTCTTTCACCATTTCTGAGGTGTCTCAAATTAACAAGACTAGTAATTTCATGGACTCTTATAGTTGCATATTATAATTGTGTTTTTCAGAAAAGTCCAGGCTTGTGCCTGGAAATATTTTTTTTAACCTGAAAAAGGCAACACAAGTCGAAGTGCTGCATTTACAGCAAGATGACCTCTTGGCAACTGCTCTAAATCAGCTGTTTTTTTTAATTAGCTGATTCTCAAGATCTGCTTCTCTTTTCTCTATCATATTGGAGACAAATTCTTCTTTGTGCCATCCCTTTCCACTGAGAAAAGTTGTATTTGCTCTGAGTCTGGAGTGTATTAAAATAAAAACTTTCTGAAGTTTTCATGTCACTGTTCAGGTTGTTCCAAACATTAAATGAATTGTAAAACTGTTTCCATATATATTTTTATGAACCCTATCTTAAGCCAAAACTGATGGGCTGGAAGAAAGGGAAAAAAACCCTAAGAAAGAGAGGCAGAAAACTTTTCTGTACTTGGAGACCAAGTTAATAATTTACTTGGAAGCAAAACTTGAGATGAGCTCTTTTGGATGCTTCCAATGCTTCGTAAAATCATTATATTGTATTGTCTGCTATAATTTTTACTGCATGGTTGCAGCTTACTCGAATTTCTAATATGTACTCTGCTAAACCTCTTCATCATGCCTATCCTAGTCCAGCTTCCAAAGCAATATAGTAGAGTCTGAGAGCTCATAAGCTTCTCATATATCCCTTAAATCTGCAATATCCAAAAGCTAGTAATTTTCCTTGCTGTGCATACACTGAAAATCTTATTTTCCTTTGTGTTCAAACACAAGTTCTATGCTACATGCAGGGGCTTTTTGTAAAAGGATGAAGAAAATTGGCTAGATTTTCTACTGGTTTAAACTCAGTGCAGCTCATTTGAAACTAGGATGATACTGATTTATCTCAGTTGAGGGTATAGCCTTATATAACATAATATTCTAGAAAATATCTCTGAGCAAAGTAGCAATGAAGTAATATCATTGAGCATGAAGAAATAGCAATGAGGAAATATCAGGGGACATTTATTTTAAAGCACAATTCAATGTATGCATCAATATTTAGTAAAAGGTACATGATTCTAGTACATGAAATTTGTTTTTATGTGCTGTACTAATCTGTAATCCCTAGCCATTACTCACTTCAGATAATTAGTGTCTTTAAAGCATTTTCAAGATCTTTGAGTGGCTGGTGCTACATAGGTACACCTATTTCAATGCTTTTTTCCTTCAGGTATGTGGAAATTCCCTTTGATCACTTGCCATGGAAGCCATGAAGCTCATGAACAATGTAATGCAGAAGTAGGAGACTGGATGGGCAGCCACACAAAGATGCACTTTGTCTCTAAAGATATAATGAAACAGGTGGCATCTTTTTGACAAATTTTGAAATAAACTTTCAGAAATTTTCTTTTTCTTTGTCAATGCTCATCCTTTTCCTACACTTAAGTTTCGAAGAAAATCATGGCTCTGTGGACAGACATTTGAAAACAGTTTTCTTTTGCCTTTTCAGCTCTGTGTCTTTCTTCAGAGTAACAAAACTCACAGTAAAGACAGTTTCAAATTTCCAAAGAAAGATAATAGTTACATTTTCATAGTTTAAATTATTTATTAATGCTATACTTATTTTTCTATGCTGCATTTGAGGGTGAGAGTCACAAGGCAAGGTATGAATAGATGAAGGATATAAACTTCCAGATTTACCCATTAGAATTTTTCAAATTGCTGGCAAGAAAGGTTGAAATGAAACCCAGGTGGAGTACAGAAAAGATATTCAACCACTGAATATTTTAACTATGTCACAGTTTTTCTGTGAAAAGGATTTTTTTTAAGTGAGCTTTTAGACATTAAGAATGTGAACGGAATTAATCAACAAATATATATATTTTTTTGGATAAGGATATTTATTCTTTGAAATAAAAGTCTTTTCAGACTGCTTTTGACAAATATCCAAGAAGAGGTTTGGACAGAGCGAATTTGGGGTTGGATCATGGATGTAGATTAGCTTGCCTCATGAGGTCTATTCCAGCTATATTTTCTGTTGTGTTTCTTGGGCTGGTGAAGACTAGTAAAACCCCTCAAATTTCTGTACTGAATTAAGTGATGGTAGGACTGAGATTAAATAATTTTCTCAAACTCTGGGTTTCTAGGTCCTACATTCCTGCAATTTAAAGACTACTTTTTGGTTATCAGAAGTACTAAATTTTTGGACTTTACTTTTTTATAGAATTATAATGGAATGAAAATCATGATTCCAAATTCTGAATAAACTCTGTAATTGCATTGAGTTGTGCTGTTTCTCATTAGCAGACAGAAAATTGCACCTGTAAATGTAAAAATTCACTGATGTATCTGACCTGCTGAGGTCATAAACCACTGGTAAATGCTAAGCAATTTACTGAGCTGTTGAATTACTTTTTCAGAATATGTGGTCTACAACTAAAGAGGAAAGCATCAGCATTCACATTTGAGCAATTTTCAACTACAGATTAAATACCTCACCGTTTCTCATGGGTTTTTTTCTCCCACACAACTACCTCTTTGAAAGCATAAGCGTCATTTAATGTCTGTGTTTTACTAATAATGGGTTCTGTGAAAACCAAAAATTGTCAAGGTAAAGAGTATGACCTCCTCCATTCTCTCTTTAGTCCTGTGTTCCAGCACTGTACCTCATTTGTTACCTTACTGCACTTCACTGCAAAAGCTAATTACAGTTAAAATTAAACTCTATAGAGTGTGTCCTGCCACCTTTTAACTGCTAGACACAAAGAGGCTGATTCCTGTGTATTCACCTCTTGTTTAGAAGATTCATGTTTATCTAATGTGAAGTCAATATTATTGTCCTGAAAAGAGTTAGAGTATTGCTAACAATCCATCAGGGAGTGCTTCTTTATAGCACTGATGCTATGCTCTAGTGGCTCAGAAACCATTTAACACTGCTAAGATTCTGATCTACCTTGGTGCATTAACATTCAAACCATCATTTATCTCTTCTTAAATGCTTAACAATAAAATAGTTCATCGTGTTTAACAGTCTGGTATTTCGTAAGGAGAAGGAAGGAGACAATGAAATACCAATGGAAGCAATGGAAAAATACAAAGAAACATGAGTCAAACTCTCTAGGTCTCGCTGTAGACAGTACACACCACTGTGTGATGTATAACATGGGAAGCAGGAGGTCTGGGTGGGTCTGTATCACTTACAAATTTATCTATGGATAAACTGCAAGCTTTATGTTACCTTTATATTGGATGGAGAGTATTAGGCCTCCAGAACATGACTTATTTTAGGATGAGATGAGAACTGCTTTAATTGATATTTTATCTCCATTGTCCCTAAGAGGAACATAGACTGAGTAGCTGTGATTCCAGAACTGAAACTTTGAGCTATCTAAGTTAGGGCAGGTGAATTGAAGTGTGCATGTCTATTGCTTGCTCTGGTTTTGTGACCATGGAAAAATCATTGAATTTTCCTTCTGTAATATATACTCTGGCTTATTATTATAATATCTTTACATTATTCTATCAATGACATTGATATTCTCCTGTCTAAACTATTTATGATGTCCTATATGTGTGTAGTTACATATATATATATAGTTACATATATATATTATATATAAAAAAACCACCAAAACCAAAAAAAAGTAGGGAGGGAAACAGTAACACATTGTGTACTGGAAGAAAAGTTTTATATTAATACTGTTATGCTTATATGTAGAAGAAGAACTACAGAAATGTTTTCTGTGTTTTGTCACACATAATAGAGAAAAGTAGGGCTGAAGGTTTAAGATCTGTTTCAAATGATGAGTCTATGCTGCAGGAGCTGTTTCATCCCACAGCAGAGCACAGCATGGGGTCATTATGTCCTGAAGGGGTGGCCATGTCCTGACTCACCCCTTCCATAGCTTCTGTCACCTGCTGTGGTCACCAGTCCTTCGAAGAAACATTTGAAACACAGAGATATTCCTCTAGCTCTGACCAGCACAATTCTGCGTCTTTATACAAGTTCAGTTTTTCCACAACCACAGGTGTTGTCCATTTGTATTAAAAACTAACTGGAAGTAAAAAAATGCAGATGTTTTTGAATTTACTTTAAATTTCTTATTAGTTCTGTCTTTGTGATACCATTTTGTTACTATATTTTGGGGAGGGAGGGGGGCAACAGGGGGGAATATATTTTTTACCTTGCTGTCCCAGTACAAGAAACACAAGAAGCATGGAGAAAATAAGACTTCAAATACAATCCCACTGTACCTCCTTCAAGATCATCAGAATTGCTCTTGATTTGCTGGAACTGGTTTGTGTGAGATTAGTCAGGCTTCACTGCTTTGTTTTAGACTGTCATTTTTTAGAGATTTTAACTTTACACTATTTATTTTTGCTGCCTCCCCATTTGTTTATTCATCTTTCAACCTACTGTTTAAAGATTTTTACTAGAGCAGGATGACAAGAAATTACAATGATCACACAACTCACTGATGTTCTGCAGAAGTACAAAAAGCAAGATTATTTTCAGTAGCAAAAGAACTGTTACAAAGAGAGAAATATTTTGTCTTTTTGCTGTTAGCAAGGTATTAGTTTTTCTTTTAGTAGATAATACTGTTGCATCTACCCTTTGATTTCAACAATGTCACATTCACACAACAAGGTCATTCAACCTGTGTTTGGTATGCAAACACATAAAGCTGCAAGATAGCATGTAATGCAAACTATTTTCAAATTGGGTCCGGGAATTAGAATGACAAAATGAGTGAACTCCAGATTTGAAGAGCAAACATTTAATGTGGCATGTTCAGCATTGGCCAGCTTGATTAGATTAAATGCCATATTTTCATGCAAGGTGTAAATATTGAACTACAGCTCTACACTGTAGATCAAAACTGTTTGCTTGGCTGAGATGATTAAATAAGGGTTAATAAACATAACCTCTGTTAAATCTTCTATAACCAAATTTATCTGTCAGCTTCACCTACCGTAGAATTAATAACTAAAGCTGGTAATTGTGAGCCAGAACATTTAGGCACAATATCTCTTGAGCAGAGTGTTTGATATTTGCTCAGAGCTAGAGTTGTAATTGACAGTCACAGCAAATGAACTGGTTCTCATCTGCCCATCTGGATAGAGAAAGGGGCAAGGGTGATCTGACCATCTTGTTCTTGCTGTGCCTGAATGTGATATGACAATTACCACTTCTGTGCATCTTTTGCTGCAAGGCCTTGTGTAAAAAGGCTCAGGGCTTTGGCAGATACCCTGGTGTCTTTGACCAAGCAGAACTTGCAGAGGGAGACTCCCACCTTTACCAGAGCAGAAGATTCAATGAAAATTAGGATGAGAGAAAGAGGGGAAAGGCAAAATGACTTTGTGAGGGTGTTCTTATTCTTGAATTTTGTCTATTTAAATTGTCTCATTTAGCAGGAAATAGACATCAATAGTCAGGGACTGACAAAGCTGAAAAATTCCTGTTGTGTCCCTGGCAACTTTTCTACTCTGTGGCTATCTTGTTGTGGTGAGCTGGACCCTCTTTGCCTTCAATACACAAGATGAGATATCTGGAATTTCTATTTACCTATCAGCAGGCTTTAAAGAGATCTTTCTGTCTCTATTTTAGAGTTTAAAATACTAATCATGCTCTACCAATCTTGACAGAGCTTATCATAAGACAAATAATGACATTAGAATGATGGATGGACTTTATCAAGGAAGATGATAAGAAAGTGCATGCTAGTGCTGGCTGAGATAGGCAAAGATGGAGCATATACAGCCCCAGATTACAGGATAAAAGAAAGATGAATTATACAGTGCTAACCAGCATGCCCAGAATTCTACAAAGTTTTTTCAGAATTTGCATTTCTCTGCTTTGACTGGCATCTGGCATTAACAAATTTTCAGAAAAATTACATGCGTGTTATTTTTCGTCCTTGAGAAGGGGAAAAATGGAACAATCCAAGAATATTTGTTTTATTCACAAATGTTAACCCTTTCTTAAAGAAAGTCTTAAGCCAGAAAAACCCCACAGAATATCATACTTTTTCTGCACATAGTAGATATTCTGGCTTTACTTGTGAACAGTATTAGAACCATGATAAGGGTTCTAATAATTATTATGGTATCAGATATAAAGTATTGTATGGGAATAGAAGTGTAATTATGAAAAAGTGAGTTCTGTTATGAGAGCATGCTTGTTATTACATCCTGCTGCCATCCTGCTGCTGCTTTTGAAAGTTTTGAAGACACTGTTAGGGATAGGTTGCTTTGCTCTCTCAGACAGAGTGAAGTTATAAACCCCACACTCCATGAGTAGAAAATAATTTATTACATTTTAGATAGGGAAAATGCGCACTTCTCTTCATGAAACCCTGTTTTGCAATACTGTTTGTGCATGTGCTGTGTGATTCAGCTGTGAAAAGCCTGGAATGGAGAAAGGGAGAGACGAGGCACAAAGGTTTAATGGCTCTGCAGGAACTCAGCAGCTTGTTAAGGCAGTGATGTGTAGCACGGGCAAGAAAAGGCAGCCAGGCACGACACAAAGCATGTGTGCAAAGCCAGAATTCTGATTGCAAAGATCTGGCATTCAAGACATGACGTTACCCCCAGAAAGAGACACAATTACAACGTGAAACACCTGCAACAAAAGGACCTGCTCCAGCCAGGACAGCCTGTTTGGATTTTGACAAACGAAGCGACGCTCCTCGGCCCGAGCCTGCATGAGGAAAAGGACAGTGATACTGCAGGGATAGCTGGCCCTGACAGAGGTCCTGGAGCTGCAGGGCTGCAAGAGGGCAAGAAGGAGCAAGTGGAAAAAATTGAAGGAACTAAGTAAAGGAAATGCATTCAGAGCAGTGCACTCAGCAGCCAAGCTATGTGTCAAAATTGCTTGAGTGACAGACTGCCACCTCTGTAGTGGCAAACAAGGTTCAAGTTTAGTACTAACAGATCTTCTCATCTGCCATTACTAAACCAACAAATGTGGCAAAAAGATCAGGAGTGGGAAAGATTTATGTTAATATAAAAAGGGAGAGAATGGCCAAAAAAATACCCAGCAGTATTTTACAGTTCTTTAGGTTTTAGGAAGTTTTTATAAGAATTTTTATCCCAAAAAGACGACTTGCAGAAAGGCACAGTGTTTCTTTATGCACAACAAGGAAATATCAAAGAAATAAGAAGAGATAATATCTTTTCTTATGATTCTTTTAAGAAAGGAGGATAATGATTATATTTACAAAAGAGCTGCTTTCAGTGACCATAGATTAAAAGGACAGGATGGAAGTTTTAGCAGTGTTATTTTAATGGAATGCAAATAGCTATTTTTAACATATTCACCTAATAATTGAGAGGGTGTTGTCTTTGATGAGGCCTTCAGGGCAATTTCACAGAAAAGGTGGAATATTTCTATCACATAAGAGAAATTCATCTGCACTTCATTCACTGAAAAATATAAAGATGAAAAACTATCCTTCAGTCAAAGAGAAGATAAAAGATTTAGATAATGGAACTAAAGCTTGTGTGTTGCCAGAGAGACGAGATTCTTCATGAAAAGGATTGCAGTTAATTTCTCCAAGCACACACAGTTCATATTTCTGGCAAGACAGCCAGACATACTGAGTGCATGAGTAAATGAAAATACATCTGGTGTGTTACAGACACACAAATGTGAGTACTTGTAAACAGATCACACAAATATCGTGTAACAATGTGATAATTTTAGCATGTTTTTGCTAAATTCTGAGAACAGTTCATAGAGGATTGTCACAGACCATTACTACAGAGGATTGGGGGTGCTGATGGGTGAGAGGCTTGACATGATCTGGCAGTGTGCAGTTGCAGTCCAGAAAGCCAAACATGCCCTGGGCTGCATCACAAGCAGGGTGGCCAGCAGGTGAGGGAGGCTGTTCTCCCCTCTACTCACTCTGCTGAGACCCTTCCTGGAATACTGTGTCCAGCTCTGAGGTCCTCAGCACAGGAAGGACCTTGTAGTGTTTGAGTGAGTGAGGGGACCATGAAGATGATTAAAGGGATGGAGCCCCTCTCCTATGAGGGAAGGATGAGATAATTTGGAGTTTTTAGCCTGGAGAAGAGAAGGCTGTGAGGTGATCTTGTTGCAGCCTTCCAGTACCTGAAGGGAGTCTACAAGAATGCTGGGAAAGAACTTTTTGCAGGGGTATGTAGTGACAGGACCACAGGGAATGGCCTTAAACTGAAAGATGGTAGGGTTAGATTAAATATAAAGAAGAAATTCTGTACTGTAAGGGTGAAGAAACACTGGAAGTGTTCCAGGCTGGGCTGGGTGAGGTTTGAGCAACCTGATCTAGAGGGAGCTGTCCTTGTCTATGGCAGGGGGGTTGAAACCAGATGGTCTTTAAGGTCCCTTCCAACTAAAATAATTCTGTGATTCTATGACTGATTCTGTGATTGGTTCTATGAATCTGTGATAATTAACACTATTTGCCTAAAAGTCCTTTTTCTTTTCTTGCAACAAGATATGTTCTGTATTCACTGCCTAAATTAAAAAATAATATGATATTGTGTTCATGCAGAAATTTAACACAAGATAAGAAGATCGGTGAAAATACAAGTTTTCTGAAGCTATGTAAGCCTCTGTTTCCAAAAGATCATACAGATAAAATTCATCAGGGTTAAATATTTTGTGAATCCTAGTTTTTGGCACTGCTGACACTCTTAGTAGAGCCAGCTTGACCCTGTATAATCTGACACAGGAGACTTCTACTCATAGAGTCTCCAGTTTTAGTACTCTGAAGGATGCCACTGCCCTTCTTTCTTTGCACCTTTACCTGTGACCAGTGAGTCTCCCTCCCCTTTAGGTATGTTTGTATCACTTTAAAAGTAGGAAATAAAAACACATTTAATCTAGAAAAGCAAAGAGTTGAGGTGTTATTTTATAGATAAAATTTTTATCCTATATCTGACAGGCAGACCTTGTCATTAATGCAGGGTTGCTTCTGAAGTGTTCTTCAGAACTGGAACTATGGAGCCAATTCAACTGCTGGCCCATCTGCTGTGACGATGAGCTATTCATGAACAAGTAGCTCATGGCTAGGGATGCCAGAATTGTTCTGCGTCTGTCCATCTACAGCAAAACCTTTTGTTTTTAAATTTTTTATTTACAGGGACATACATTATTGTGTCTTTGATTAGAACTGCACATTTGTGAGACTGCAGATGAAAGATTTAGGGGGATTGTGGATGTTGGGGTTTTTTTTAAAAGTAAAAAGTCTTTGATGTATGGATTCTTCTTTTGAAGTTTCCTTTCTGTCTGTGCAACACACTGAACTACAGAGCAATCTCACTCCTCTGCCTTCCAAGTGGATGTGATGTGCTCCACCACATTTTCTTATAGCTTAATTCTACCTTAGGATTATAATAAATAGCAACTCTACAGCATTGACTCAGCCTCTTGTTACTTACTCTCTGCAGAAGGCAGGGCTGGAATATGAGGAAGCAAATGACAAATTTGACATTTAGAATGATTTTTCCAAGTTACATCACTTGTTTGCCCTTTCCCAGCATGGGGTATTCTGACTGTCACAGGCCAGCTGAAGAGATAAGCAAATCCTTCACTTCTAATTAAAAAAAAAAAAGACACTGATAACCAGTATAACAGATAGTACTATATTTTATTATTACATTAGAAACAGCACAATTTGAATCTTTTCCATATTGTTACTCCCTTCACGCTGTATATGACATTTAACTTCAAGAGAAAGAAAATAAATTGATAAAAAATCAATGTTGCATATTTAATGGACTAAAAATTTGGTAAGTGGTGATTTTTGAGTTCTTTTATAAAAATATAATATAATAATGCAAATAGGAAATTGATAATACTCAGTGAATCTCACAGACTTTTTATTCACCTTGTTAAAATTTTATCAAATATTTAGGAGGAAGCATGAAAACAGTTTTCATAAACGAGTACAAACAAATAAATAACAAAATGTAAGCATATGAGAACAAAACTTGTGCTGATGCCCCCGTGGTACAGGGAGATATGATGCAGGAAGAGCAACTTTGAAAAGAATTATAAATCATTCATTCTGCCTAATTGCTGGGGATTGGTGATGCTACTCTCTTGAGCTTACTTTCAGCTTTGCATGTCTTTGATTCTACAGAAATGCATGGTTAAACAGAGAAGGCTCCCAGATCAGCACTGCAGCTGCAAAGAACTAATATGCTCTTCAAATAACTTAATAGGGGGAAACCTTTCAACAATATAATGTTATGCTATTATAATAGTGTTGCAATATAAACAAAACAACCAGTATATTGATAGCTTTGTGAGGTTTTCAAGAAGCAGCATGTAAATATAGTGAGATGTGCTCCAAAAAATGAAGAGCAGTCATAATGTGCATATCTAAAGCTTATACATTCATGGGCTTGGTGATAGTGCCATTTCACAGCACCTCCTTTTCCCACCTCTTGATACCAAGTCCCACTGAGATATTGAAAAACATGTTTGTGCAACTATGCAAAGAACTAGAGCAGAACACTGGCCTAACAAATGCATGTTCCTTTTTCCAGGAAGTGAAGAATCCAGAATAAACAGATGAGGAGTGAAGGGACCTCACATAACTGCTGTTGTTTCCAGAAGTACAGCCTCACCTCCAAGACAGTCAAAATTATGTTTGATTTTCTGCTTGAGGAAGACTCATGATTTTAAGAAAAAGAAACTATGTGAACCTGAGTTTAATGTCAGAGAAAAAGGGCAGCCTGGATCCACTTTCAGAGATAGGACATATAGCATCATAGACCCATAGAATCACAGAATTACAGACCATTCTGGGTTGGAAGGGACCCATAAGGATCATCAAGTCCCACTCTTAAGTGAATGGCCCATAAAGGGATCAAAACCTTGGTGCTATTGGCACCATGCTGTAACAACTGATCTGATCTCAGGGTACTGTCCTGACACAGAGTGTCATCCTGATGACACTGCCATGGGAAGAGCTGTTGACTCTTTTGAGAGCAGAGAGACCTTGGGAAATGAGAGATGGACAATCACCAATCATTACAGGTGCTGGATCCTGCACCTGTCAAGGAGCAACCCTGGCTATGTGTATAGACCAGGGCCTGGGAGGCTGGAAAACTGAAACACAGAAAAGGACCTGGGGGTTCTGATTGAAGTTGAACATTAGCCAGAAGTGCCCTGCAGCCAGGAGGGACAGCCCTGCCCTGGGGAGCACCAGGGGCAGCATCACCAGCTGGGCAAGGGAGGGGATTGTCCCACTCTGCTCTGCACTGGGGCAGCCTCACCTCCAGTGCTGGGGGCAATTTGGGCACCTCATTATAGAAAAAGACGTTAAACTATTAGCAAGTGCCCAAAGGAGGGCAAAGATGGTGAAGGGCCTTGAGGAGAAGCCACAGGAGGAGAAGCTGAGGTCTCTTGGTCTGCTCAGCCTGAAAAAGAAGAGACTGGAGAGGAATGCCATTGCAGTTACAGCGTCCTTGGAGAGGGAGTGGAAGGGCAGGTGCTGATCTCTGAGTTCCTGTGATCAGTAATAGGACTCAAGAAAATGGCATGCAGGAATCAGGAGAGGTTCAGGATGGATATCAGGAAAAGTTTCTTCACCCAGGGGGTGGCTGGGCACTGGAACAGGCTGCCCAGGGTAGTTGTCACAGTGCCAAGCCTATCTGGGTTGAAAAGGCATTTGGAAAATGCTCTCAGGCACATGGTGTGATTCTTGGGGTGTCCTGCACAGGGCCAGGACTTGGACTCGATGATCCTGATGGGTCCTTTCCAACTTAGCATATTCTATGAATACACACCAGGAATCTCTTAGATCAGAAGAAACAGTTTGAAAAGCAAAGAAAGGAGATGGAGGAAGTGCTGCTGCTATTGGGAGCACAATTTTCTGTATGGTCCAACACACTGGCTGTCACTCAGGCTGATATCACCTACATCACCCTCTACAGCTCTTTCACAGCAGGCAGCACAGGGGCATTGCTGGTATCTCTGGTGACCAGAAATAAGAGCTCAGGAAATAAAATGAGCTGCACCAGATTGTACATTGGGAAGAGGTTTTTAACTGATACAATGGCTGGTCACTGGAACAGCATCCTTTGGGAAAGGGGGGCAGCCACAAGCCCGTCAGAGTTCAAGAAAAGTCTGGATGATGTTCTTAGTGATACAGCTTAGTGCTGGACACTCCTGCAAGAGCAAGGAGTTGCACTGTATGACCCTTATGAGTTCATTTCAATGAATTTTCTGTGATTCTGCAATTTGTGCTGTTTTCAAAGACATAAATATTTGAATGGGGATGGGAGGTTGAAGGCTTGGGAAGCACCCAGAACAGCAGAACAACTTTTTAAAATATAAGAGGTTGAAAGCAGCTGCAAATACATCTTTATGACTATTTTTCAAAGAGTATTTGCTGCAGAATTCTGTTATCCAGCTTTGTATGTAAACACTTTCCCCGCCAAGAAACCTCATACGTACCACATACAAGAAAACAGCACCTATGGAAGCTGGTTAATAAGCAGAGTGTGAGATCCCTCAGGCACCTGGGCCTGCAGATGCTGTGTGAGGGCAGTGTAAAGGGCTCCCTAGAGAAGAGTATTGTATTCTATAATCCTGCTCTTATGACATTAAACAGAAGAAAAGCAAACTTGGCTTGTTACTAGAGCTGTTGAGCTTTGCTGTCTTCTCAGCCAGCACTAGCTACTGCTCAATTGAGTTGCATCCTTCCCTTTTCTTACAGGGGAGGGATGAATTAATTAAATCTTACAAATCTACACATTTTAGGACAGACGAGGGAAAATGGAACAGGAAAAGAAAAAATAGTCTCATTATATCCTCTGTGGTATAAATTTGTATATTAATTCCCTCTCTACCTCTCTCTCCACTTTAAAACACATGGTAAAGGCCATCATCATGCAAGAAAAACACTTAAATGGTATGTTTGGTACAGAATTGTAGCACAAAGCTGTGCAGTAATAGAGAATTTCTAAATTACAGCATTATGAATTGCACTCTGAAGCTTATCATGGATTGATTTAATTTGTTATTTTTCCAAGTTTCTCTTCTATAAGAAATAAAATCTTAGAAGCATTACCTGTAATTGCTATTTAAGGTTTCTCAATTGACATCATACTCTTACCTGAGTCAATTAGCTGTGTAGGGTAAAACTTCAGTGGGTGTAGATATAATTCCATTGGCTTACTGGAGTTAGAGCAGTGATAACTAGATGAAGATCTGTCTCATAAATCAATGAAATTTCAAGTAATTATTTTTCTGAGCTCTGTGGTGAAGCTTATCCACATTTTTTTCCAGAGAAGTTCTACTGCTGCTAATTTCTCATATATCTTATACATATGTTCCTATATGTCTGTAAATAAGGTGATGAAGTATTTGTCAAAAGGTAAGCCAGTAAAAGTTTATAAGGCTGACTATGTGAAGTTCTGTATAATAAACACATCAATAAAAATATTTTAGTATTGAAATTGTGTGGATATTCAGAATAGTAAAGGTATATATTAAGTCAGTGATAGTGTAGTTTTTTTCTCAAGTTTTGGACAAGTCTTATTCACCCTCATCATATTTATTATTCACTCTAATCCAGTGCAGCTGCTGGTGCCATCATAACACACAGGATTATGAAAGCATTAATAGGATAGTCTGGGGAAAAAATGACAATAGAATAAATCTGCTGTTTTTCAGACACCTTGCAGGGCCAGTACAGACTCTAGTCCTGTAGTCTAGTCAATACAGTGGTGCCATTGCTTATAGCAGGAATGCAAGTAGTGCCAAAGAAAGGAGGTTTGTGCATATCTCACTTTAACTGCATGAGTTTTGAACTATAAGCATTCTTATCATTGTTAATGGATTAAGTTATTTAGTTGGAGAGATTAGACTGATAGTAAATTATTGGCTTTGCATACCAAGTTTGTTCCTTTTGTCTACAGCAAGATTTAGAGGCAAGAAATTGAGAGCACAATGCACCAAGTAAGTAAGGCTTTTTAAAATTTCTTTCCTGCCAATAGTTAGGTTTAACCTTCATTTGGTTTGCACAGGAAAATATGCAGAATTAATGCAATAGTTCCAGATTTGTTAAGGAAGAGAGAACAATTGCCAAGTCATAAAAATAACACACATTACATGGAATAAATATTTTGCACACATTGTAAAGAGAGGAAACTCAGAGTCTTAAACTACTTCTCCACTTATCTCAAGCTAACATTTGTGTAAATCTTTTATGACTCTAGCAACTGCAAACATTCACCAAACACTGTAGTTACCCTGCTCAGTGGTTATATAATTATTGATGGTAAATCCCAAGAGATGCTGTTAAACATATGTTTAGCACTTTGTAGTCTTGAATTATTCTGCAGCTTTCTTGTACCTGAAAGGCTGATCTCCAGTGCCACTGAAAAGACACCCTTCAGTGTTCTTCTCTCAATGTTTTTACCTTTTTACTTTCATTTTTCTTTTTGAAACCTTGAGCCGACAATCATTTCTCTCTCAATAAAGGCATTTTTATCTCTGTCTTTTTTTCTCTGGTGGGGATTCAGCTCACATGCTTTCTCACACCTTCTCACTCCTCCAGTCCCTGTACTTCCCTGGGTCATGTAGCACAGTAGCTCAGCCCCTGGGCTTAGGGCTAGTGGACACTGTCCTTCAATCTACTTGTTCTGAAATCCAAGATGTAGGCTCAAATACATGTTTTACTTTGTTAGACTTGAGACTATGTCTTGCCTTTTCTGTGAGACATACATTCTGATGAAGCAGCATGTATGGAAATAACTCCTCCCCCTTTGGCTTTCGAAGCTCCACAGTTGTGAAACCTGCCTGCAGGCAGCATGCCTCTTCAAAGCTGAGCATGTTTTTACCTGTGGGAAGTGACCTTTTTGACATTTCCTGCTTTTGAGCTCAGGCCACTCTTTGTCTGACTCACTGAGAGTCTCCTCAGGGACTGGCACCACCACACTGTGGGCAGATGCCCAGCCTGCCCTGGCATCCCCGTAGGCAGCAGCACCCAAGAGCACTGAGAATAGCAATCCTTCCCTTGAGATTCTAACCCTGAATTAAGTACATAATTAACCAAATGAGCATGTTGGTAATCATCTGGGTATGGAGCAGTCTCACTTTCAGCATGCAAATACAGACAGTATATATACATGTGTTTTGACACATGCATTTAATGGCATTTGCGCCTACAGCCTTAATGACTTTGGACCAGTGTTAGCTGTGCTACATCACAGACATAATAGAGAAATATCTCAGGAAACAGCAGGAGGTTTCCAATTCAAACTAAATTATAATTATATGACTGCCATGATCTTTGTGGAGCTTTGGCTGCTTTATTAAGTACCCACTTAAACTTACACCAGACTAATAATGTATTTGCTCAGCTTGAGAGTCTCCACAATGAGGAAAAAATGTATTATAAAAATCTTTGTTTTAATTTACTCAAACAATTTTCAGAAACTGCTGGAATCTCACAGGTATGATCCCGAATAAATTGCTGTGTCTGCCACTGCTAGTAATTCTCTGGAAATACTTTTAAATATAGATTTAATTTAGGGTCTCAGTTGGCCACTATGCAATTTTAATTCTTTAGGTTAAAAAGAAAGACTAAATCTCATACTGGGACTGAGAAGAGATGTGTGAGCAGCTTATTCTGTGTTCATTAGGATTCATCCATGGGAAGCAATAAAACTCTGTCACTGGACTGAAGGAGATGGGAAGGGCTGCCATGGCCTGATGTGTTGGGCAATGAAAACAAATCTTCTTCCTAAGCTTCTAGCTTTGTGCTATACTTTTTGGAAGAAACTATATTTGATTTCATGGACAAGCCAAAATGCTTTTAGGTAGGACTTCAGTGAAAATGTGAAAACCATTGTGCAAATACTCTGAAAATTCCAAGAGGAATGATATAATTACTAGGCTTGGGGAAAATATTTCAGTATTTTCATCACAATTTTCTCTAATTCTGGTCATATAGGATAAATATAGAATAGCTTCAGTACAAATAATATGAAACTGAAAATAAAAACCTGAAAGTTTTAAAAAGATTTTTGGATTGATTTAATTTGTATTTATTTTGGATTTCTTATTTCACAATATTTGTAATTTTGAATCTTTTGTCCTGGCTTGGGACTGTAGAATATTTTAGAATCCCACAATTTTTCTATGTGATTTCTCTTTTATCTGTTGCCCCTGTGGCCTGAACATATCTCCTCTTTTATTAGATTCTGTTATCTATTTAGTATGAGTTTAGTGGATGCTCATCTGATTTCTGTTCCATTAAAAGTCTTCTTTCATTAGAACTTTCTTTTAGAGAAGAACTTATTACACTCAGAGATATAAACTGAATGATATCAAAAGCTTCTTGACAAAGCACCTGGAGGAAAAAAAAATAAGTGGGAAGCAAGGCAAGGAGAAAATTTAATTCAATAACAAAGGGAAAGTCAATAATTTGTTCTCTATTGTCCCTAAAGTCAAGCATTTAGGGACAATAGAAATTACTGCTGTAAGATGGTAGGTTATTTTTTGGAAACAATATAGAAAGAGAAAATTAGCTAGTAGATCATTGTATAGAGGTACAGGTGCATCAAAGTTACAGTTCAAGGCACCAAAGATACCTCAAATTGATCATCACTGCTGGCACTCAGGAAGGATGGGTTATAACCTGAGTTTGAGGAAGACCTATGAGGATGATCAGAATAGAGATGACACTGCAATACCTTTTTTAATTTAGCAAAAGAAAAAAAATACATGGGTTAGTAAAGCTTGGTATTAGTTGGTTCATCAAAGTGAGCACTATATAGCAAGACGAGCTCTTTGAGTTAAAAGACATAAAAACAAATGTACCTGAACTGTCTATGAATAACTTTAATTTGGACTTCTGAAATTTTCTCATTATCAAGTCACTGAAGGCATGGAGCAATGTGTCTCTGTGATAGCCTGGATTGGAGTTCTGCATAAAGAGTAACACTGTGTAATTTTGTCACTTGAAAATGAAATTTGATCCAGGATGTTTTTTGTCTCTTTACAGTATCAACCCTTTTGTCTTACAGCATAGAATGCTTTGTTCTTTTATTTTATTGCAGTGACAACACAGGTATACTCTTTACTTGTACTGACCACATATATACGTGTATGTTTCTTTTTGAGATCACATCACGCCTTCTAAAGTATCATCTTCTCAGTGCTTGACAGATACAGTGCAACCTATAATCAGTTTTTCATTTATTTGGGCCAGAAGGAGATCAGGAATGAAGGAGATTTCTGCTCCTCTCTGGCTGCAGTGTTTACTGAAATCTACAGAAAGTCCCCTCTTTCTGCTAACTGTGCACATCACTGTGCAACAACAGAAGATTTCCAAACTCTTTTCCTCAGAAACTCAAAGAACCACCACTCATCCCCATTCAGCCTTCTTGTTGTGTGTTACTTGTCTACAAGTTTTTTGGGAGAAAGAGAAAATGAAGGTGGAAAGGGGCATGGCTCGTTCCTAATAATAGTGAGTTCAAGAAAGTAGTAAAATGCAGGCTGGTGTCCCCAGCTAGTACCTGTTGATTTTTTGTAACTTCAAAACACTTAATGATACATCTTTTCTGCATAAAAGATTGGCACATTTTTCTGAATCTCATCATTCAGGGAAAACAAAAGAAAACAAAGGATATTATGGTATTCTAGGGATTAAAGTACTGTTTGGTATATGTGTATGTTCTAGCTAATATTTTAAAAAAACTCATAATTTTTAAAGCCAGACTAATGATTTTTAACTTGAATACCTTATGCAACTTTCTTTCTGCTGTGCTAAGCAAACAGGCTCCACTGGTGCATGAAGGAAACAGATGAAAATAGAAATGTACGGGCATGGTTTAAAATGCAGCCCGTGTAAGGGAGGAGTTCCTTCCCTTGTTTGCCATTAGTGACACAAACAACTCAAGATAGAAGAACATCTGGAGGCTGTCTCCAGTAGTCAGGTATTCACTGGCAGCTGGTAAGATAACTCTCACTGAGAAACAAATGAAAAGCATATCAGGCACATATTCTTGGCAACTAATATCACAGGATTAGATTGCAAGAATGCCTGATTTTGCTTCCTTTATTTAATGGCAGCAGTACCTGAAAACGAATAATGCACACCTCCATAGCATTATGGCAAGGTAGTTACAAGCTGATTACTCATTTTGTTTGGCCACATGAAGAGCTGTTAAATACTACTGAGAGGGTAACATTTCTTATTTACGCTTCAGTGTTTTTACTTCTTAATATAGTGAACTTTCAGAAGTTCAGAATGTGTTTAACTAAAGAGTTTTGCATTTTTCACCTGTGACTGGCTTTGAGAAGAATTACTACCTCCGTACTAACAAATGTGCTAAAAAGAGTAAAACTGGCAAAATTGTGTGTCGCTCATACTTTGGTGATTTGTGACAGGAAATGCCATGAAACACGCAGTCTAAAGCATCCATGTTAATTTGATAGTTGTGCATTGAACATCACCACATTGTAAAATAATTTAGATTGGAAGGGAGCTCAGGTGGCCTCCACCTCCCCCAGCATTCAAAAGAGGTTGCTGAGGGATTTATTTAGCTCAGGGAAAGCTGTCAGGACTGGAGGCTGTTCCACAGCCTAACCATCTCCACGTGGATGGGTTTTCTACTTCATTTCCACATGGATTCATTTGCAAAACCTTAGATTCTTTACATTAACACCAGTGCATAAAATCACAAAATGTTTTAAGTTGAAATGCTCTGAAAATATTTATGTGTACTTCAATAAAATGAAATATATTTACCTGAATCAAACAACACACTATATAAAAATATTTTTATGGTTTATGGAAATGCTTTCATATCTTGTCTGTTGAATTTGAATGCAATATTTCCTTCAGTTTTGGACATCATTGACAAATTTTACACATTTCTGTAGCAGAATCAATTGCTTTTGACCCAACTTCTTTGAGTATTTAGGAATAATATCAGAAAAGTCTTTCATAACAAAAACTTCATGTCTCCAGGTGCACTTACCAGGTTTGAAAATTTAGGTAACTGTAAAATATAATATGTCAATAAGCTGAACCCCTGGAGTCTCATTTGACCCAATTTGTTTTCTTTGGTTTTTGAGGATTATTTGTTTTGTTTTGTTTTGTTTTTTAAATTTTTTGAGGGGTGCTGTTTGTTTGGTTTTTGGTTTTTGTTGTTGTTGGTTTTTGTTGGGGGGGGATTAGGGATTTTTTCGGTTTTGTTTTGGTTTTGTGGGGAATTGTTGATTTTTTATCTTTTTTTTTTTACTTGATGAAACTCACATTTTTAAACATTTCTAAATATTTTGACCACTTTTCTGTGATATGAGGTTGTCTTTTAAGCTGAAGTAATACAGAAACAAAACACCACCTTCAAATGAAACCAAGCAAATAATCCTTCACTCTGAAATGAGCTTAATTTTAAGAAATATAATAATTTATTGATTGTTCCATTTTTGAGGAGATATAATCAATGGATGTCATTTTGCAGAAGGGGTACAAGACGTTTTTTGTCTACAATGTATTTAGTTGCAATCCATTGAAAACCATCTTAGAAAGACAGTATTTCAAGTCTTGTGCAGCATATAATCATTATTTTAAAAAGGATTCATCATACTGCTTGGATGAAAAATTCGAACCAAACAGACAGTATTTAATGAGTAAATCAATAACGCTCATTTCAGGAAAAAATTAGGTATGGAATATAGCTAGGGAAGATAATAAAGCAAGATCAAATACTAAACCTCAGAACTGATGACCCATTAGGGATAATACAATTTACTTCAATATCAAGCTGAAGTATATTAGGAAACTTACATCATAAAATTTGCTGTGTAAATGCAAATTCAATCTAATTTCTCATGTGATTAAAGCTTAGAGAGGAAGAAATTCTACTACAGTGTTAAATAACAGTACATCAGTGAGTTACACTGGATAAGAATAAGCATAAAAGGTTTGATACTCATTATTAATAAACTGCTATATAAATATATCTTATTAGTCAAGAGAAATAGATCTACTCTCAAACACAGTTCATGTTCAAATACAGTTCTGGTCAAAGATACGCTTGGTTTGATTCAGCTTCGAAATGCACTTTGTTGCAAACGCCAGCCTTTTTGTGTGTTTATCTGTGGTTTTCCTCATCTGTGTTGCAGTAAATAACCCTTAGAGAACTGTAATTTGAGAAAGTGGGAAATGGAAGTTTCATTTCACAAGAGATTCTTCCCAGACTGCCTAAACTGCTAAAACTCTGCCATGGCCATGAACACAAAAATCCCCAAAAGTAGAGTAAGAGCACTGAAACTTCCTGCGTCCCTTAATTAAATCCCATTAAAATCACTGGGCAACAGGGGCAATTTTATATGGGAAGAAAGCTGTTTTAGTCTTCCAGTCATAAAGAAGACTTGTCCTGACAGAAAAACTATCTAACACACAGCTTGACTGGGCGGGGCATGATAGACAGGACTGGCTGCTATACTTTCATATTTACACTTCCTGTGCTTTATGTGTGATTTCTTAAATAGCTCCCAGCAAAACCTAATTTTATTTTATATGGTTGCACATATATCTGCTGCTTCTTTGCGCTATCACTTGAGGGTCAGCTGAGAGATATCATTAGGAAAATCTCTGTGTAGTGAAAAAATTCCCCAGTCTGTACATGAGTAGGGAAGAGTTTAAATCTCTTCTGAGTCCCTGGAGATCCATTCAGCTTGAGAAATACAAGAATATACTGATATGTCTCATAGGGAACATAATAAATGCTGCCAACTAAATTCATTTAAAAAGAAAAGTTATGTAAATCACATTCTGTGTTTGGCAGCATTACTGGCTTCTGTTGAAGCACAAGGGTTCAACTGGTAAATGCCTATAACCATATTCCCTGAGCATAGTAAATATTCATGAGGATCATTTTTAGACCATCTGTATTTTGCCCACCACTGCATTAATATGTAGATGTCCCAGGTAAAGTCATTGACCCACTTATGATTTTTTAATTTCCGTTATTATTCATAAGAATAATATTCTTACCACACAGGTAAGATACATGCAGGGGTGCCATTGTTCTGCATACATGAGTATTCAGGTTCCTTCATGCTGGGAACCCCCAACATGAACCCTTTTTGTCATTGCCCTGTCTGATGGACAAGTCAGACAGCAGCTGTTATTGAAGGCTGTCTTAGACTCTGGTTCCATTTTCAGAGGTGTGGGCTAACTTTAAAAAGGCAAAGGGGAGAGGAATACTACAAAACTAGGAAATAAAGTGTAAGAAATGTGTTTTGTTTCATAAAAGCTCCTTGGATTGGAAGGAAAGCCAGTTGGTCCTTGATTCCTGTCTTATTGTTAGAAATCAAATGCTGGCTGAGGTTGTAAGTTTTCAAAGACTTAAGTCCTTGTCAGTAGCATGATTTTCTTTTAGGGATGGCTAAACTAAGTTACTCAGAGAATTGTGAATATCTGTGGTGGAGCTGTACCACAACACAAGCCACAGTCTGAAAGAATAAATAAAAGGTGGGTTCCTCAAAGTATTAGTTCATTTTCAATTAAAATAGTAGTCCTTGAACAGACTAGATAAGAATAATAGCTTTTTTTAATATTGTCTCCTCTGTCTATTATGAAATACAAACCCTGTAAGAGGATCAAAGGAAATATTGCAAAATTCCAAGTGTAATTGAATGAGTTGGTGGAAATCAAAATATAGAAGATAAGCCCATTTACTCTTCTGTACATAGTACAGCTGTATGCAACTTTTATAAACAAATGTAATACCAAATATTTTTCACTTGTACCTCAGATATACAATTTATTTATATTCTCCCTTCATCAGTTGTTGCTCTAGGCTAATCTGGTTATTGCAGTTCTGTGTCAAGTATTAAATTTTCTATTTTGGCACCCCTCAAATGATCTTTTTGATACCATTCACACTGAAATATTTGTTTATTTGAAAAACCTTGAAATAAAGGATGCTTCTTTTTTAGCAGGATGTGATACTACGCAGATAATTTTGATACAGAAGTAATACAAGTATGGGGTTTGAGTGATAATGCAAAATTTACACAATAACTAGCAAGTTTTCTTTATAAATAACAGTGCAGAGTTGTACTGCCGTTATTCTAGATATTAATTATGGTAATAATTGCTCACCTGCAGAAGCCATTAAGTGATGGACAACCCATAGTTATGTTGTACAACCATGACAGGGGAGCCTGAAAGGATTAATTACAGCATGCTATAGAAGCAATGGCATATTGAATATTGCAGAAAAATGTGATCATGTTCATAGTAAGGTCTTTTCCTTTTGCTTGTATTTTTCTAATATGTAAGTTTATTATCTGTAAAATACAAAGAAAAATTCCCTTTTTAATAAAACAGACTTTTAAGCCTTTTAACATATATATCCCTTTACTCTAACTGGTGTAATAATCATTGTCTGTCTCTGTGCATCCCCTGCTAATACTTTCAAAGCTGCATCTCATGCCATTATTTCAGATAATGAGATGAGAGCCAACTGTCCTCTGTGCTTGAGCTCAGCTCTGTCATCTGTGGGAACTGCAGCAGATCCTTCCTTATGGTTCCAGGGATTGAAGAGGTCCTGGGAAAGCTCTATCCAAATGCAGCCAAGCCATCAATGTGAGTGGAAAGCAGTAAAGATTATGCATGCTAGAAATATGGAATCTGGAATATTTATGACCCTCCTTCTTTGAGAATCTTACAGTGTTCAAACAAAAGAGGCACCAGTTAGAAACAAAAAGCTTTTTTGCTCATAAATTGCATAAATCTATTTTGAACATTTTTAGTTCACAATTTTCATGCTCTTTTTATTATATTTTAAAAGCTATGACTTGTTGATTTTGATAATGTGAAACTAAGGGCTGGGCTCTCCAATGTAACTTCTTATAGCTTCTGTAAATATCAGTGACATGCTTTGTGATGCAGAAAAATGAAGGACAGGAGGTTTTCACCATCATTTAGTGAATCATTTGGAGAAGTCTGGAAGTATTTTTCTCAAACCAGCTCAGAGGTCTCTAAGAGGCTCAATGAAAATGAGTCCTTAATCATCATACATGGTTAAGAGGAGTCTCATTCATTTTGTGTGCTAAGGGGTAAAAGGCCAAACTACTCAAGAATATTTTCTCTTTCATCCTTTTTCTTGGTGCAACTTTTCTTTGCTGATTAAAAATAGTATCAGTCCAATGAAAGGTGTGTTTAGGTTATTTTATGTCTAGATTGGTTTTCATCCATTTTAACAACTTTTTTAAAGACTAAAACTTCCTTAAAAACACTTGAGAGATGTACCTGTCATCCACAGCTATCAGTGATTTACATATCTGCATGTGGATTAATATAAAGGCATACTTGAAATTTAGCTTTTATTTAATTCATAACAAAACAAAAGAAAATTCAGATCAGATAAATACCTTACTACATGCCTTAGGATGCTATTTTTATTTCCTAAGAGTGTTTCCACAGTTTATTACATCTTCTTTTTTGTTTTTATATAAATATCTTTCAGAGGCCTACTATGCCTACCTCAGAATTTATGGAAGTTCTCATTAAAGGACAAGACTCTGAAACAATTTAAGAGTAGTAAGAAATCACTTAAAATGAATAATATTTATAATTTAGAACAAAAATATGGTTACCATTTATTTATTTGAAAACTTTAAAAATTGATCTGTCCATGAGAAAGGTTTCATCTCTCTCAACTAATATTTTAGACAAAAAAATTCCATAATTAAAAATTGTTGAAAGTTTCTATTTTCAGCACAAAATGTAAATATTTTATTCATAAAGATGAAAGAAATGGTAAAATGACAATTCTGAAATATGTTCTCTGCATTTCCCTTATGTTGTCCTTAACCTGAAACTGGAATATTAGTTTAGGAAGTCAACATTTTTATTAATTTTCTGCCTTGCATTTAGCTCAATACCAGGCATAAAATGATGGACCATTTTAGACTCGCAGTGGTAGGAAGATATGCTAAGGCTCATAATCTGCATTTTTATTTGCACAGATAAAATCTTAATGACATAATCAGCATTCAGCTGTCTGTTAGGAGCAGGAGATCCCATATACCCCTTCCCATCCTTTAAGTGACACCCCAACCAATGAACTAGTGAGATCAGTAATAAAAAGGAGTCGGAAATGTTAGCTGAATATTCCTCAAAGTCACATACACACAGAGGCCACAACCTCTAATAAATAAAAGTCTTAATGAGGGTTTAGGAATTACATGTACAGCCTTTTGCTTTTTATGTCTCCACTTGGCTTGATAAGTTGTTTTTATGCCATGGCAGCTCAATGCTTCAAATAAAGAAGTATTGACATTTTGTACTGCAAGTATGGCAAAATAATAAAATAAAGCCACTATACTAATTATTACTTAAACTGACAAAACCAGCTGATAAAGTATAAACTGTGTTGTAGTCCAGCACATTTCTGCAGCATGATTTCTCCAAACCAATAAAGAAAGAAGTAGTTAGAATGGAACAATGTGCTGTTTTGTCCACCCTTTGTCTGTTCAGGATAAATTGATCCTTTAATTTTCATTTGTTCTTAAACTAGAATTTCTAATAAATATGAAGAGAGTTTCCCTCCTTCTATTCTATTCCACTCAGATTTTTAAGCTTCTATCACCTAAGCAGAGTCACACAAATATTCAATAAAGATTAATTTTCTGATAAAACCATATATTTTTACCAACATTCTGAAACAATTTCTTATTCTTTGTGTAAAAACTTTGAGAACTAATGAGCTCATTTACTATTGTTCATATTCTATCAGAGTCCTATTGTTAGGCATTAAATAATATGCTATTAAAAAAATATTTTTTACAGATTCACATGCTCACTGTAGAACAGCTTCTTTTAACAGATGATGTCTTCCTATCAATGCTAAAAGAACTCAAATAATCTGATTTTCCTATTTTCTCATTGCTTTCAGAAATTAATTTTAACGTGTGTCATAAGTAAATGGAATATTTATAGCTTCTTGCTGGGACTATGTCTCCCCAGGATGAATATGTGTGAGAATGTGGGAGGAGAAGATGAGAAGATTAATATAAAGACTTTCTAATAATCTAAAAATTAATGAGTTCACGCACTCCTCCATTCTGTACCTGTGGAAAGATGATTCAAAGCTACAAATGTGGGCATGTGGTTCAACACACGTTGAGTGATGTGAAAGGGCAGGCGGGGGAGCTGTGAAACAGAACAAGGCCAGGGCCTTGGGGTGGAGTGAAAAGGAGCTGTGGGTGATGGTGAGGCAGAGGCTCAGGTCAGTGCTTGGGTTCCTCTTCAAGTAGGGGAACATCTGAATGAAAGCAGGGATAAAAAATATGCTTATAAAATCCATTCTCATTTCTAAGTTCTGTCACTTCCCTAATTATTCATTTGGGTAATTATTAAAAAAAAACGCTGAAAATTATCTGTCCTTTGGTTTCTCCAGCTGTAAAATGGGGCAAATATCTTCTTCCATTCCTAATTCACTCAGGTTGGCAGCAAGTCGCTGTCAACAGTCCATTGTGATGATCTCAAATGCAAGGTGACATGAGTTCTAATGCTGCATGTCTTTTCTTATCAATAACACCATGCACTTTTAAAAATGGCCCTTTATTCTTTGTCTCTTGCACGCTGTAAATTTAATGTCTCACAGCTTTCTTGGTGGTATAGAAGTGCAAGATCCTTCAGAAATCTGAATTTGTGAATAACATTGGTATTATTTATGCTGATCCTTGATGAGAAGAAATTAATTTTGAATTAATTTTCTCTTCCCACAAATCCTCATACTCTAGTTTGGTTATTATATCAGATACAGAATTATACTTATTATATCATAGCTGGGGGAGTGGGGAGGTGTAGTGTGGTAGTATCATGTACTTCTAAGTAGAGTTGGAGTACAAGGAGAAATTATTGATCAGTGTATGCATTATTATAAATAATAATTTATTATTGGGAAGGGAAGGGTCACCACATGGTGACATTGTCACAAGATAAACATATAGAATTGCTATTTGTATATTTATTTAAATCTCACAGGGATTTTTACTGAAAATTTAATTTACTGATTTTAAATGAAAAACAGGATTCTTAAAAAAATTAAGACTGGATTCACAGGTAGAACTCTCTGACTCCTGCTTCTGATTACCTGCATGTCAGCACTTGTACTGTACACAATTATCAGTTTAGAATTTAACCACATACTGATTTCTCTTCTTTTTAGGGATTCTTTGGTAACACGATAATATTACTGTTAAAAAAGGAAAACACTATTTATAAATGCATAAGGTCCCATTACTCATTTTTCTGGACATACTGAAGACTGGTAAGACCTTGAGAAACCTCAGGAACATTCAGCCATGGCTTATGGGTGCACAGGGCTCTGGCAGGTGCAAATACTGGGGACACAGGAAGAAGAAGATAAAAGATGATGCCAGACCTGGACAAAATTAGAAAGCAGTAAAATATCTAATCCTGACCATTACAGCGAAAGTACACTCACAAATATAAGGGGACCTAATTTCAGAACTGCCATGTTGCCTTTTTCATAGCCACACACAAAAATCTCCAAGTTGCATCTCCAAGAAATGCTCTGAGCCATATTTTACCTCTTCAGGGTACCAGAACAGGAAAAAGTCCTTTTCTGCCTTTGTCTGCCCATGGCCTATTTGGAATGTCACAGTTCATGTGTCCCCCATGTCTCCTCTGCAATGCTCACCGTGTCTTTGGGGCTTCTCAAGCACTGAGTACTTCCAGGAGCCCCACAGCAAGGCAGGCCAGGGTGAGCCCCCTCCCTTCTTTCCTTGGATTTACTACATGTGTAAAAGCAGAACATCTTTAACTACCCAGTTTGACCCTGATTAAAACTTAATGATGAAGAAATAAAATATTTTATTAAGTGAGCCTTAAGGCCAGGCTTTGAACTGAAACAGGAGAAACGAAGAGTTTCAAGTGCATAAGATTTGTGATTTGAATGAGCATCTGACAGTTTCTCTGTAGTTTCCCTTACAGATTAACTCCCAGATTCCTGGGTATTGTAACTATGGGTGTGAGTTTGCAGCAGCTCTGCTCCATTTGACAGATGCACTTCACTCCAGACTGCCTTGATCTCTCCCTAGTTTCTCCCCTATAATGTGGCAATTTACAAGTGGGAAGATTTAAATGTCTCTCATGGCTTCCTCGTCCACTTCCTGGGGATGGACAAGGGAAGTTAAACTGCAGGTGTATCCAGGCATCACAGCTGATTTTAAACCTTTTACTGCACCTATCCCATAAACCAATTTCTGCAGGGAGAGGCATTCTTCATCTCCATGGCACAGTCCACCTCTAACACTGAAGTAGGTCATTGTGTCCCAGCAGCTTTGGCCTACACAACATGGGTGCCTAAAAGATGTTTCAGTGATGCACATCTTAATTGAACAGAAAATATTTTTTACTTTCCTGTTAAAGCAAATGTAATAGTTTGTTTTGTTTTGTATTTTAATTTGGCAGAGAAACTTTTCATTCAAATATCAGTTCAACATTTGACTGTAGTATATTTGTTTTAGTAGCTAAACAACTGCAAATACCTGACCCTGTACTTTTCAGAGATGAGTTAAAATTATTGGAGGTCTGAGGCTTTTAAGGTTCACTAGGATAACAATATCCGTAAAATGACGCTTGCAGACAAGATAAGCATAATTCCTTTATAAGCAGTCACTTAGAAAGTGATTAAATATCAGTTTATTAAAAAGGGCAATTCTAAAATTCAGGGAACATAAAACATTAAAACAATAATTTATGATTTAATTCAATTAGCAAATAAAGATCGTTTTTTCAAATTTCTGGAAAAAAATTGTTTTGATTGCCATGGACAGCAACTTCAAAAAATCAACAAAGGCCACAGGCATCTCAGTGAATGAACAGTCACAGATTCCCTGTATTTCACAGATCCATAACGGGTTTGTATTTTGTTTTTTTCTTAGCAGTGATATGAAGTTTAAAATTCCCAGTTCATTTTAGAATCTGCATGAATGTTGGTCTTCTATAGTAAATTAATGATGGAAAAACCCTTGTCTACCTGTCATGAGTACAGATTCACTACATTTGGTGCAATTTGCCTGTAACAAACATCATAAGGAACTATGATAGGCCCTTATTACTGCTCAGGGGTGTTATCCCTGGTGTTCCACATTCTACTGCAGTGGTATATAAATATCATACAAACATTTCCAAGCAAATGGCCTTTGCCTAGTGAACTTTCCCTCTTCATCCTTGTCTTCTTTGCTTTCTCCTTCAATTCACACATTATTCTGTGCCCTCACTTCTTGTCCACTCTAACCAAGTGTTTCCCTGGAAGAGATTATTCTGCCTGTACTTGTCCTTTCCTGATTCTTCCTCTGCCTCACATATATTTCCTACATTCCTTAATCTTCGCTGTTTCTTCTCTCTAGTCTTAGCCCTCAAACTTTCTGGCTTTGTAACTTGTATTTTTAATATAGGACATAAATGAGGTAAAGCCAAGAGAGGACATTTACCACGATTGAGCTGACTATCAGAGGGTGTATCTAGTTCTTACACACACATGGAAAATATATGAATGAGAAGAGGGAAAACCAAACCATTAGAAGGTTCCCTATCCCTACCTTATCATTGAGAGAATTTATCTTCAGCTGTAAATAGTTCTTTATTGTAGCAGAGGTTCAACACAGGGAAATAGAAATCTGGAGCCAGAGCATCCATTTCAGTGGTGAGGTAGGTAGCTGCTCTGGAAACTCACATTTTGTAATCTCTCACTAATACATCAAGTTGATATAAATTAGTTTTCTTTTACACTGGTGATCACTCAAAGATGAAAAAGTGAGAGGCAAACTCTGTCAGAGGGATTTTGTAAGGAGACTTTATGATATGATGGAGTGTCCTTTAATAACCAAGTGACTATACTTGAATTCCCCTTCTCATGTCATGTTCAGTGACTGGTAACAGAAATTACAAAGCCTTCTCTCATTGTAATAAACATATTAAATATATAGTTTAAAAAATGCTCATTTACAATCAAAGAAACAGAGGTCATATTTTCCACCAGTTACAAGCTAATTTTGAAATGCTGCAATGAGCAAAAGGACTTTACTTTTGAGTAACAGACAGTGAGATCTGCACTAGCTGATCCAATTTTTCCTGACCTTAAAATAAGGCAAATAAGTTATGTTTGCTCTTAGCCTTTTTTGAGGCAGTTGAAATATATATATATATATATAAAATTGGAGAANAGTTGAAATATATATATATATATAAAATTGGAGAAAATACCCTCAAACATATGAATCTAGAATTAAGATATTTACATCTTAAAAGTTAAGTCTAAATATAGTATGAATAAAAAAACAATGGATCGAGCCTACCAGACTCCCATTAAGAGCCAGTTTTCTTTAAGTGATTGGTCACTGAGAATGTAGGCTATAGATTAGTGAATTTGAGTACATCTGTGTTAATCCACAGTGATAGAAAATGTGCTAAAGTACCTTCTATTTGCCTGATCAAAAAATTCCCGAGCAAACACTTTATTTCAAGCTTTTATTAGCACTTAGGCGTATAAATGAAACCGAAATGAATTTAATTAATCTGTGAATGTTTGTATTATTTTATCCTTTTCTTTGCTAAAGTGAATAAGTGTTGCCTCTAATTTTGTCTGCTTGTTTTAATTTAAAATATTGATAATGTTTTTGTCTCGCAAAATATCATGATACATGAAGACCTTAAAGACTTATTTTATTTTAAATTATTAGAAAATACAAAATTTATTGAAAATTTCTTACATTTTTTTAATTTAAAAGAGATTATAGGAATAATTAAAAAAAAGTTTCACTCAAAAGTAGCTTGTTTTGCTAGAGATTTTGCTAGAGATAGTCACAAGATTAATTTACTTTTCAAAACAAAAAAACTACATGTTCATATATTAGAAAGAAATGGAAAACTTGTCATTAAGAGTCTGATATTGGATGATGACTGAATTTTATCACGCAAGTTTTCAGTGGCAAAGAATCCCATCAATTTCATGATGACCACAGGGCTAGAGCATTCCTCCCATGAACACAGGCTCAGAAAATTGGGGTGTTTCAGCCTGGAGAAGACTCCAGAGTGGCCTGCCAGTACTCTAAAGGGGGACTAAAGGAAAGATGGAGATGGACTTTTTGGAGTGACATGTAGTGAAAGAACAAGGAGAAATGGCCTTAAATTGGTAGAAGGCACATTTAGAATAGGTCTTAGGAAGAAATTCTTTCCTGAGAGGGTGATGAGACACTGGCACAGGTTTCCCAGAGAAGCTGTGGTTGCCCTGTCCCTGGAAGTGTTCAGGGCCAGGCTGGATGAGGCTCTGAGCAAGCTGGTCTGGTGAAAGGTGTCCCTGGCTATGGCAGAGGGGCTAGAAGTAGGGATGCTTAAGCTCTCTCCTGACCCAAACCATTGCACAGTTTAATGATGTATCAATAGTTTATCCTCTTATAACTGACTCATGAGAATCCAGCCTGGGTAACACCACAGCAGTGTCACCTCCCTGCGCTGTCACTCCTTGGTGACAAAGACAAGCTGCATGGCTTGCTCCTATGGCTTGGTTGCTAATCAGTTTAGCTGTTTAACACTGAAGTTTAATCAACACCTTTCAGACACAATCAGAATCTACAGTCATATATTTAATAAAAAATTAGTTATTCACTAGTACTTAGCTTAATTTGTTTAGTCTTTTGTTAAAAATATTAACTTTTTGCTGCTTTTATTCTTGCCTAATGAGATCTTAATCCCAGTTTAGTCCTCAAGGCTATGCATTTACATCTGCAAGTTAAAATATTAGTTAAATGTGTCCTTTAGGTCCCTTGAAGACAGAAGGGTTATTTCAAAGGAAGTGTGCTACAGCTCCTGCAGTATGGTAGATATTATCCTTCAAGGAGATCTTCTCCAAAGAGCTCAGATGAAGTCCTAGAGCCTGGTGAAAGCATTTATGAAACAACTTTTAAAAACTCACTAAGAGGTTGAGAAATTTTGTCCTAATGTACCCTGACTGCAGGGAAGGGGATAAAAGCTACACAGTGTGTTAATTTGTTATGTAGAAGAGAAATGACACAGTGAAAATTGGAAGTCTTTTTACATCAAGTGAAATGTGGGCTTTGTTCAAAGATACATTACAGCTACCCGCTGAGTACAGGGAGATGTCTTACTGCATGAAATTTTGGTGCAATATGTTGATTTCTGAGTATCTTGCCACAAACTACTAATTAATATAAAATGAAAGACTCTCTCAATCTGTAATACACTAAAAAAAGCCCACTAAAATTACTGCTGAATGGCATTTCAAAGATGATAATTTATTTTTGCCCTGAACAAGACACTTAAAACATTTTCAAGGACATCACGTCTTTAGCCTTTAAAATATCAACTAATTATCAAATCAATGATCATTTAGGGAAAAGTAATGAAGTATGGAAAATAACCACTTGAAATTATATAAGTCATTACTGCAAAGTATTTAAAACTGGTAAGTCATTAGGAAGGAGATTTAATATGTAGGTATTAAATGACTTAAAATTTTATAAAAAAGACAAATTGCATTTTAATTGTCATAATTTCCTACAAAATAAGAAACTTGCCCTTTAAGTTCCTTATACTTATCTAATACTTGTTTATTTTTCTGAGGAAATATTAATTCATTTATTCAAGTTATTTCAGCTTTTTAAAAAAGTTCACACCACTTTATGTTAATGTCAAATATAGAGAGGTATTTGAAATAGCAGTGAGCAGAATGACTCAAAGTTCGAGTGGAAATACTTAATCATATGCTGAGCTCATGATTACTCATGAGTAATCAATCCTTTGGAGTTCAATAACTGCACAAGTATGTCCAGGATTGGGAACTTGTTTATTTATTTTAATACTTAGTTTAATAAACCATGGATTTACTGTATCAATAACTTGATACACATTTCAAAACAACTTTCTTCTTGTTTCTGTTTGCAAATAGTTTATCCATGTTTTCTCACAAATGTATAGATATGGAGATAGGGAATGAGGGGGAGAATCCAGAGGCAAAACAATTTCTAGGGCTTTACTTTGTTACGGTTTTTCTTCATTTTTTTGACCTCCTCAGAATTTGTCACCAATAGAGTCTCTAGGTAATGTGATCAGTACTAAGACCTCAGGGATTTGCCTGAAGTCCAGACTATTTCCTGTGCTTCTAAAAGTGTAAAAACTCAGCTAAGCACCTGCCAAAGACAGGTAGAGACTCCTTTGTGTTCTGTGCCATTTTATAAGTAGAAAAAATAATAATTATATATATTCTACAGTCTCCCAATTTATCTACTTCCTATGCTAAGGAGAAACCTTTCCCTTTTAATGTGAATTCAGGAAGTTAAAATTATTCTCATGAGATATGACAGTCACTGACACAATTTTCAAGGCCTTGTGAAAGAGATACTTCATCGAAGATCTCATCCTGATTTGGGTAGGAAAGTTTCTCTCAATCCCCAACTCAGTTCTGTACACCAGCTGTACATCACTAGATATATCCTCCATATTTAGTATATAATAGGTATATGATAGATTAATTATATTCTTATCATGGAGATTTTTTTGCATACTATGTATAAACCAAAATTTCACCAAATTTGATAGAAATTTTGAGATTGCAGGCAATAAAGAAAAATCTGATTTAACTTTTTAGACAAAAGATGCAAGTGAGGCACTGGCAAAATTTGCTGTCATATTAAAACAAAATGTCTTTTGTGTTGCAGAATGAAATGGAGAAGAAAAGTTTTATCTAAACTTCCCTGCCTTTTTGTCCAACACTGCTAGTTTTCTGTTTCTCATGTTGGTGTTGTAGCCCTGACTGACAGATCTTATTTTCCTGTTATCCACTAAATCATAAAGATCTCTTACAATCCCACTTCATATCTTGAGCTCTGATTAAGACCCATGGGAGAGACAGATACTTAAAATATCGAAATTAAAAAATAAATTCTGTATATCTTGCATGTGGGGAAAAGACTTTGTGTGATGTCAGACAACCTGATCATAACGCCGTATTTGAAGCTTCCCAAACTACCATTAATAAATTTCTCTGTGCATGTGTGAAAAATAAATGAAAGAAAGCATAGGTGCAGAAAAACCAAAATCTGGACTGTGTCAAGGTAATACAGCCATTTGTAAAGCTTGCACATTGTCATGTTGTCCCAGCAGGAATTGTTTCTCCTGCCCAGCAGCAATGCACACCCAGGTGCTCCTGCAGTGCATGGCTGTCTGTCCCTCTCACCTCCTGCTGCCTTACTCCTCCTAGCCAACACCTCTTTTTCCTCTATGGCTCTGATGAGATAATAAAAAAAAAGCCCATTTATTCCACCAGACATTGGCTTAGGATCTGTGTGGGCAATGAATGGGGTTATGTTCACCTGTTGAGAATTAAGGCACTTGCTCCAGAAACGCATGTCACAAACATGATGTGAATCCAAATTTCTCACTGCCATCCCTGTGTTTTATAGTTCCTAATAGAAACTGTAAAGAAAACTTTTGTGATAGCGTGCTGGTCACATTTACAACATCCCCACTAGGAGTTCCAGGACTTCCTGGTAGCTATCCTGAAAGCAAAATACACCATGATTTCCCTGATAGATTGAAAACGAATCAACCAGCATAAAATTTTCCCTTCCACAGTGTCAAAAGGTTTAATTACGAGAGGAATTGTCTAGATTCACTCAGTGAATTGCTTGTTGCATCTGCACTGATTCTATAATTAAAAACCAGAAAATCAATTTACATTGTATTTTATTTTATTATGTAGTAAGGAATGCATTAAAACTGTAGCTCCAAACTCAAATATCACAATAAAAACAGCTACTATAAAAAAATCAGTTCCTGGCTTTGCCTTATCTGAAATTTGCTATTTGTATTTCAGTTATGTTGAGAACTTTTATTGCTGGTGAGAAAAAATGTTGGATAATCTGCTCATCCATAATAGCTTTCCTTTAATCTAATCTGTTTTGGTTCCCAAACATAATGTTACTTACTGGGGAGTCAACCTCGAATTATTTCCAACTTTAATTTCCCTGAGCAGAATCCTTCAGTAGTAGCCAAGTAGATACATACAGGGTGGCTGGAAATCATCCATTAACATTATAATTCTATTCTATTCTATTCTATTCTATTCTATTCTATTCTATTCTATTCTATTCTATTCTATTCTATTCTATTCTATTCCATTCCATTCCATTCCACTCCACTCCACTCCACTCCACTCCATTCCACTCCATTCTATCCATTTCACTCTATACAGCAGCTAGTGATTTCATCCAGTGTGCTCTTTGGTTTTGCGGCTGGGCAATTTCCTGAAAAGTAACTTTTTAGGCACCATGAAGATCATCTTGTCTGCTCAACTTTCTAACTGTATACTAAAACCTATGGGATTGTAAATAGTTTAACAGAGCTTTATCCCTCTCAGTCACCTCTGTAAAAGTTCTCCTTTTGTCAAAATTCTCAGGTGCAGATTTTTTTCTGCTAAAGGAAATTTTTGCCTTCAACAACACTGTGATGGTGTTTATAACCAAAATGTAGGCAAATATTGTTTTGGTTTCATTGTCCAACCTTGAAGAGAGATTTGTGGCTCTCCTACACTGGTGTTGAAGTAAGCTCTCAGGACACTACCGCAGAACCAGTAGGATGGTGGAAGCCTGCTATTCCTTCATGTCCAGCCCAGTCTTCTGAAAAAAAACTTGCTGCATGGTGTTAAAGATGCTTGGTGGACAAGCACAGCAGTACTTTTCTCACATAACTCTTCTCCCACCCTGATATACACTGTTGATATGTCTCTGAGTTTCTTGCCCGCTGCTCCAAAGACGCACACTGAAAACCGCTCCTTTTGGACACCAGATACAGATCCATTATGTCATGTAAATGAAAATATATTTGAAAAGGAAAACTAAGCTGTGCTACAAACTACTGCAGCTATTGTTACCTCTGCTTGCTTCTACCTCAATAGAACTAGATCCTAAACTGTATGTTAAACTTGGAAAAATATTTCCATTTCATGCTTTGCCTTAAAAGCCAGCTCTTAAGTGGCTGTTCAGGATAGTGGTGATTGAGCAGTTGGATTAAAAATAATCCTCTGAGTGGGAAAACAAGTAGTAGCCCTCTGAAGATCCCAAAGGATTTTAGAGTAATCACTGCAGGGTTCAATGCCACTTCCATTACTCTCTTCATGCTTAATCAATGAAGCACAATCAGTGACTTACCTTTAGTTCTGAACACGTGCAGCACAAGGAAATGGGAGTATAATGCTCCAGGATGTTCCCTGCACCCAAAGACTGATCTACCGAGTCAAAGAAAACCATCTGGTGTTACCTAGCACATTTCTTCCTAAAGAAACGTGCTCCAGCAGATTTCTTTACTTCATTACTCTGGGAAGATTAGAGCAAGCACGACTGTTTAGAGGACAAACACGACTGTTTAGAGGACAAACACCCCAATATTCTCACAGAGTTATGAAAGTTATGTGTTCTAATAAAAGGTTTTGAGGGATAGTTTTTCAGTTCTGTGGGGCTTGGTTTTGGTTGCATCTTTGCGTTTTTTCCTCATCATTTTAAGATTAGTAAAGAACCAACTCAAAAAAAATATAATAGGGCAGTCATTTTAAGGATAAGAACCTCAGACAGCAGTAATTCAGGAATAGGTCTCTAAAAGTCACTTTTGTTGCAAAGATTTAACATAAGTCGAGGATAATTGTAACACAGTGCTGTTACTATTGTTTTGCCAATTAGGAAAAAAGTGATGAAAAATAAGGAAAATATGATGAATAAATAACTTCTCAAAATGGTTATACCTGGAACTACAGTGCTTGAACAGCTAGATTATGCTGATGTCTTTCATAACTTAGCAAAATGACAGCTGGTTAGAAAATCAGAACTTAACTAAACTAGACTAGACTTTATCTGCTTTCTAATGTGTAGCAGTATTTTGTACCTTGTAATATCATTTTATAAAATGGGTCACTGAAATTAAATTTAAGTCATGTTGTAAAAATAATTGGACAACTGTAAATTAAATGCACTATGAAAATATCGAGTACTACCAACGCTTCAAAATATATTTGATTCTCTTTGAAATTAAAGCAGAACTTTTCTTATGGCAGCACCTTTTGACATCAGATCTCTGGCAAAAATTCTTTCTTCTTCAAGATGTTCAATTGCATTCTGCATTCTGGTCTCCAACTCTGCTCCTGCTGGTGGTTTGTGTGGATGTGGCAGGGACCAATGGACACTTGCTGATTTCTAGATTCTGTATCCTGGCCTTGAGGAAATTTCATTTTGATTCATGAAATAAATGAATCTAATACGAAAGTTACTCCTGGAGATTTATATATGTATCTCCACCATGTCCAATTTACCTTATTCTTTTTGTGTTATAATAGAACTTTCTAGTATAACATTAAAGTCAAACCAGCTTCCATATCTTGAACTGAACTACTGTGTACCTCTAGGAACAGATACTTCTGAGCTGGAAAATTGTGACAGACAATAGAATTTGGATGTTATCTAAAGGTGTGTTAGGTTTTCCAGACTTAATTAAGTGGTCAAATTACCTCATAAGCTTACACATGCTCAATATTGTGTCCTCCCTTCTTTTTGTACTTTTACAGATAACTGATTCTGCATGAACAAATCAGTGTAACAAGATGAGATCTACTTTCTAGGGACACAAAAATCTGAGGCTGTATCTTGCTAGCCATAGGTTGCATATCAAAATCATAATTCCCTCAAAAATGGGATACAGTCTTTTAAAATTCAGCAGTTCTACTCATGAACACTGGAAACCTGCTAATAAATAAGTTTTCATGGTGACAATGCAAATCTTCAATTAGCGCTATGTTGTGAATTGTGCAGAAAAGAAAGATCCCTTCATCAACAAGGTTAATTTCTGTTTTTATTGAAAAGATATAAACAAAAGAATAATTAAACCATTTCTAAGACTCAAATCCCACATACTTTACATACTCATTAGAGAAATGAACATGTCTGATATAAAGTGCAGAATACATAGAATATGTCATCCACAAAAAAAATCCAATAATACAAGAGTAAATTATATTTCCTCTGTCTTGCAATGAAGAAGACTATGGATCTATTCTGTGAGACTGAGGAAAAAAAAACAGCCTGGGGGAATTTTTGTCTTAACTGATAATTTGTATACCCTTCCTGGTTCACTGTATTTTTTAACAAGCTGAATAAGAAATAATCCCTACTGAGCACCACTTTTAGCTGCAAGCAAAGCAAAACAAAACAAGCCTGTATAAAAAATGGAAATGCTAAGAGCTTCCTACAAAGAACCGGATTCAAGCAAGAAAATATTTTTTTCTGCAGACTCCTATCTGAACTTTTCCCTTCAAGCTAGGTACACTGACAAGAAACTATAGGAATTTCAGTTACCAGTAGTCTATTATAGTTGCAACACATTAATGAGGATGGGGTGTCGTTCCTCTAGCACTGCTGTGAGCTCAATGTCTCAAACACAGCGCACAATGGTATTTCTTTCCCATTTAGCATCATAGAATCCAGTGGAATATCAGCATCAGTGGAATTTCTGATTTGATGTCCAAGTGTTATTAATGAACAAATAATAGCTATTTTACCTTTGTCTTATTAAGGATAATAGAGGACAGAAATATGAATTCTGATGAAGTTAATCAACATTAGTGTACTTGAAGTGGAATAGCATACTTACAGTTATTTTTGTGTATTTATATATTTCTTTAAATGACCATCAGCATTCCTGCAGCAATGTTACCTCTGAAAATGTTTCCATGGTGAATGCAGGCAAAGCATCCTATGAGAAATACTTACTTTTATGATATGATATAGAAACCAAGGTAAGTGGTGAAAAAATAGTCGATGGGTACTGTATTCTGGGGATTACAGTAATGACTTTGAAGGTTTCAATGTACAGTTAAATTAAAGAAGGATATTTCATATGAAAGTGTGTTAGGATCAACATTTTGTTTATGGTCAAAGTGGAAGCACATCTGTACTTAAATTACAGAACTTATTTATTATAACCTATGTCTTGAGAATCTATTCACTATTATTAATTGTAACAGAAAAAAAAAAGAATAATAATGTAGTTACTATTATAAAACATATTCTTTCCATGTTCTGTCCTTTTCCTGGTTGTTATGGTCATCCCTTGCTCCTTTGACCCTCAAGACCAGTGCACTCATCATCAGTGAAGGTTTTAAGATCAGCACCAGCTGCCAGGATGAGCCTCGTGAGCCCTGTCAGGTTCCCTGAGGGTCTCTGTCGCTGCAGGGCAGGCAGTTCCCTTCCAGCTGCACTCACAGGGAGATCTCCACTCAATCCCTGGGTCTTCCTATCCACACAAATGTAGAAGGATCAGTGGGACTGGCCCCCACATGTTGTGGGTATTAAAGGAACATCCGTGTCTCAGCCCTGATCCCTTGCCATATTCATACTGAGAAGAATGCAGCCACCTCGGGAGTTTTAGAGCTTCATTTTATTCATTTCTATTCCCAAGATACCACAATATCATACTTAAAAACACATCAAATCAGTAGTATGTGCTAGGCTTTCCAAGCTCATTTAGAGCAGTTAAGGAAGTGGTAGATGTGCTTAATGAAATTGTGATAGAATGGCTAATCAATGTACTTCGAGCTGTAGCACTTGTATGTTATTTAAAAGAAAATCCTCATAAATCTTTATCTTTACCTTCAGTAACTTCAGTAATCTGTGCATTAATAGCTTCATATTTAAATCTGTGAAATTCCTTAGAACAGTCCTGTGTTACACATATATTGTTGAGTCTATGTTAAAGCTGCAAGACAAAGAAAATTGTTATTATTAATCATTTGAGCTCCAGCTGCAGGAACAGAAAGTTCATAGTTGGAAAAAAATAATTTTTATTTGTCCTTTTCTGCTAGATCGTCCATATTGTGCTGAGGGCTTTGTTGTGTGGTTTTAAGCATGCTGAAATCAGCAAAGGTAAAAAATTATAATAATGCATGGTTATAGAAATTTGTTCCCTTCTAACCTGAAGACTTAGAAAATTAGGAAACTGTATTAAAAATATGTGGCAGTGTTTCAATCACTCAAAATAACTTGATAGTACAGTAAGAATTGACTTTCCCAAGCAAACACTTTTTTCTCAGGGTCATATATTAAATAAACATGATGGTTTCCCTATGTGTAAAGTGAGCATTAAAGTAATTTTGAAAAGGATTTTAATTCTATAATTTATTGCAGCATAGTTTAGTAACATTTGCAATATTCTTTTTAGCTTATAATTAATGTAAAGAATTAAAAGTAGCATAATTCCACTGCTTTCAGCAGATTTGAACCTGAAAAGAATGGAATCCATAAATTTTGACTAATTCTTTTTTTCTGTAAAAAATATTTTATGAAATATGTAATGTTTTTCCCCTTATACACAGGTTGCTTGGCTTAAACTCTTTAAGTAGTTTTGCTAAGAAATCAAAATATTCTTTCCTGAGTCTTACCTTTCAACTTGCTTGATTAGAAATGTGATACCAAACCTATTCTCTGTAGATCTTATTTCCATTCTTGTCCATGCATCATGACAATGGACCATCCACAAGTTCTGACAATGGAACATCCATCTGATAGGAATCCTAATCCTCCGTAATCATCCTTTTGTAAGTAGTGAATTTGACATCCCACTCCAGAAAGGAAGGGTTTTTTTGCCTGTATAACCTCATGCATCAAAATGTAACTGCAATAACCATCTTTGAGATCAACGAGGAACTGAAGGGAGTGACTGTCTTTCTCTAGACTTGACTGGGTAAGCTTTACACACTTTACTGATGTGTTCACATTTGATTTTCCATATTATTCTCGAAATTATCCTACAGTACAATTAAAGAATAAAAAAGGCAAAACAACCTATTATAGATGTCCTATATGTAGAATCAGACTAATGGAACAATAGTAACAGTTCTCAGCAGTAGAAAAGTGAATAAGGTGGTTAAATTCATGTTTTAGAAAGCATAATCAGTTGAAAACGCAATAGCCTTAATGATATTGATGTTAAACTGATCTATGTACAGCTGATCTATGACTTCTTTGTGCTGCATCATTATTCATTTTTGACTGGTTGAAGGCTGGTCTGCATTTCCCTTTTTAGATGTAGTCAGTGTGTCCATAGGTGTGAGTATGTGAGGGTATCCACTCACCCCTACCATTACACAGCTCCCACAGAAGAACACAAAGTGTATTTCCTTTCAGAATAGATTGAACTAAGTGGTGGCCACCGGAAACAAATCTGCTGCTCTCTAAAGCCACTAGTTTCATGTGGAGCTATGGCTGGAGTGCCTCATTTTGCAATAGACTGCCTTCCACCTGGGCTGTATGTACTGTGTTTCCCCCACTGTGTCCTGCAAGCCTTGTGGGTGCGTTATGGGCAGTACCTCGCTGCAGTGCCCAGGCTTGCGATGCTGCGGGCAGGGCCAGCTCACACACTAAGGTGAGTTGTTCTGACTTTCATTCTAGTTTGTGCCAAGCATTGAGCTGAGAGAGAACCTATGAAAGGCTGGCTCCTTGATTATCAAAACTTTATTTAAAACAAAGGAGTTCATTGGTTATAAATGATGTACTTTTCTATTAATTAGCACGCAATGTCCTATTTGCTAGTTATGGCTCTCATGATTCGTGCTAATTAGTCCACATGCACATTTCTCCCCTTCCTTTGAGTCTGGGGTCCGTTCTAAGTAGTAGTCAGTGAGTTGGTGGTCACAATGCCCCACTGCTGGAATTACCTCCCCCCCAGTTACTTCTTGGTTCTGATTTCCGTCCTGGTGGCTGTTGTCCAGAGAGCCCCTTCATCTCGGATTGTCTTCCCTTTTGCATAAAACAAAAGATTAGCCAAGCATATAGTGTTCACAATTCCATTGCTTAATCATTACTGAGTGGCTACTGACTAATAACTAAAAAAAATTGAGAAGTTTGATTTGGATCTTAAGGAGCTTGATACAAGGAATATTTTGGTTTTTTCCCTTAACCTAATCTAAGGATCTTATCAGAGTATTCTTGCAGAAAAAATAATCTTTTGCAGAATATAAAAGATGCAAGACACATTTTAGATGCATCTTACAGATATCTAGAGTATTTCAGTGGACAACAGTAGAGAAGAGTGAAAATCACAGTATATTACTGAAAAGGTTATCCAAACCATTAGGAATACTGGAAAAAAAAAAAAAAAGAGTGGAATAGAATTTTAAGGGATGTGGGCTTTTTTGTATACAGTAAGACTTTTCTCAACTATTAAAATATTATGTCATGTGCCTTCTAACTAGATACTTCAGGCTAAATATAACAGAGTACAAAGTTAAGAAAATTTTGTATTTTAAAACTACAAGTTGCCTCACAGGAGGCTAAAATTATTTCAGATTGCTTTTCTTGTATGTTCTTCTTAGAGGGATATTATACATAATATGAAACATGACCAGTGCTTTGATATACTTGTTAAGAATGTCACATAGCCATTTTGGGAAACTGCTGTTACCCTGGAAACCAAAAGCAGAATTTATCTGGCCAATTTTAACCGCTACAGTTTATGAATCAGAAGTTTTAGCATCCTCTACTCAAAAATACAGTCAGATGGGTATAAAAAGTTATAAAAACAAGTATTGGTTTTAAAATCTCAATTTAAAGTCCAGGCTAATCAACAAGGGAATAATTTGTCTCATGGCTATGGTTGTCTTAGCTAACCATCACCTCACTTTGTAGACAAACAGAAACAGAGCACTATTTTGCTAGACCTGTTTTCATGTTTTCCTTAGGGTGAGTTGTGTCCTAGATTTCATATGTTGGACTCTTTACATTTAATGCACAAGAATTTAGGTCTCCCTATAAGTGAGCTAAAGGTTCAAACTCTCCTTACACAGCCAATTCAATCAATGGGTTCTGTGGTGTCTAAGCCTTTCTGACTGAGGCAGACAATTATTCCTGGTCTACTGACCAGTGCTATGGGCACTGCTCACTGAATTGCATATCCAGCACACATGCAGACACCTTCATGTCAGCACCTAAAGTGAGTGGTCCTTGGTATGCTGAATGCCTCTAAATTGATAACAGTAACTATGAGGGGAATCCACTGCAAGTAGCTCTTATGTACAAGCTGCACTGCAAACACTGAACCACACAAGTTGCATCAGTGATTGTATCACAAGTTGCATTTGTCCACTGATGGACAAATTAATTTTGTGCAAGTGTCTGCAGTGTGGTTTGCCAAGAATGTCAACATTCCCATGCTGGGTATATGTCTAGTACCACCTCAGTTTCAAATGCTCTCTATAGTTCTGGGTGATAACTCTCCACGTTCTAAACAATGTTTCATTATCTGTCCTTCTGTCTGTTTAAAATGAACCAGTAAAAAAAAATTGCCTTAAGATAGAACTTCATGTAATTTTGAGAAAAACATGCAAGCATACAAAGCACTTCAGTTCTGACAATGCCAAGAAGATTTTTGTGAATTAATGTTACACTTTGTCTACAGGCCATTGACATTTCATGCAATTCCTTCTGTATCTCATTTTTTTTACAGTATATCATAATGAAAGCTGAAAATGCTGTAAGAAGGCTTGGGAATAAAATCTTCTTCATGTAAGCAAAGTTGTCCAGGTTTTCAGACAGTTTATGCACAAACTGTCTACAAATATTGGAAGGGTCTAATTTGTTGTGAAAACCTGTCACTAGGCAAATAATTTGCAAATTATGGTAGAATCATCCCATCGTAATTTGAATGTGATTTCAGGAAAAATGTATAAATGGAAACTTGAACAAATGCCAGGCATAAATTATTAACTTTTTTTGGTTTTTTGTTTTGTTTTTTTTTTATGAAACCACAGCTGCAGAATGGACCTCAAGAAAGAAACCAATGCTGTTGGGTTTTGAATAAGGTTAAATACCTGTACTGGATCTCTCTGAGAGAGAGTTGGTGAGAGAGTTGGTTTTCCTCCTAGCAGCTCAGAGGTTCTGTGCTTTGGACTTGTGACCAAAACTGTGCTGAAAAGTCACAGATTTCAGTTACTGTTGAGCAGTGTTTACACAGCCTCAAGGTCTGTCTTGCTGCTCATGCTGCCATCCTGCGAGTGGGCTGGGGCTGCACCAGAAACTGGGTAGGGACAGGGCCAGGACAGCTGACCCCAGCTGACCAAAGAAATGTCCCCTGCCACATGACTTCACTCTCAGGAATAAAAGCTGCTTTATCCATGATAACAATAGTTGTTATTTTTCAAGTTTGCCTTATAAACTAATTCCAAACTATTCAGCAGGATTTCGCTTTGCATATGGATGCAATTTTATCAGTTTGCATGTGGTGCATATGGTCAATTTGAGCTGCATTTGAGCTGAACAAAATTTATGGCTGTTAAGATTGCTTAAAAGAGTAATTTCTTGTATGTTTTATAGTTTGCAAAAGAGTGTGCACAGTTATAATATTTGATGCCCTGACTGATAGTAAATTCATTATATCAAGTGTCTTGTAGTCATACAGTAAAGGATAATTTCTCCAAGGAATTTATAAACCAGTACACAAGGATACTTATTTAAAATACAGAAAAACTGAAAATAGAGTTTCTAATGGAAACTGACCATTCTTAAATTGAGGGAATTCCCTCAAAGTCATAGTCTGTGTACTAAATTCCACTCTAAGGAGTGATCAAGGTCTTAATTGGGCTACCACAGTTCCACAGAGAGTCTGAAAGGGAGATGAAGATAATAACCTCTACAAAAATTCTTCTTAGTCAAGGTTAGCACTGTTACCATGGCAGCTCATGCCACTAATTTCACCTACAGGTCCAAGAGAAGGAAGCAAGTAACAGGGTTTTCAGGTTATCAATTTATTTCCTGTTGTTTTTCTGTATAACTGTCTTGGCAATTTTTGCTACATTTACATTGGTTACTCCTTCAGCATTGCTTCCATATAAAATGTAACAATTTTCTGCATGTATTTGGCTTTAACTAGAAGTCAATTGTCTTTCTATGCCTGAAAGATTTAGAAGAAGTTATCCTCTTACAAATCAAAATTTCTTCTTTTATTTGCCTGTACATATGTTCAGAACATACCAAATACAAAGTCATATAAAGTGAAATTATCAACAGAAACTATTTATAAACTCAGATCAAAGTCAGTAAAAAAAACCAAAAAACCAAAACAGCATTTTCTATTTTATAAACTAATAAATATTGAATTCTTACAACAAAATTGCCAATTTTTCAGAAGTCTTTGGGTTCAATTAAAAAGGGAAACGGATTGCAATCTATTATAATATATTTAAGTATTCATGAAACTCTGTATTTCATGGTACTTGTAAAAATCTGATCTTTTTCTTAAGATTTGAGGATCCTTCACCATCCCATTAAAGATAAAATTGTCTTGCTAAAAAGAATGAAAAAAAACCCCTATGTAATTTCCCAGCAGCTTGCAATCAAGGGAAATTGAGATCTGTAATATGAATACCCCAGACAATACTTTTCCAAAGATAATTGTTAATTATCATCACCTGTTTATAATTTCAGTTAACACTAAAGATGTTGCCTTTTAGAGAGTGCTCATACTTCCTTCTGAAGTTAAAAATAAATAACTTAAATTCTGATATAAGGGTGGGACTCTCTTTGCTTAAAAGCAGGCAGTGAAACTGGTTTCTCTAGGTCTCTGTGTATGGGAAGAAATCAACACATCCCAAAAATAGTAGAAATTTGACTTTTTTTACTACCTTACAGGGATAGGTGATATCTATCCCATTCCTAGTTGAAGATTTTAGGTCCTGCTTGAATAAACACTATCCACTTAGGGTCTTCACTGTACTGCTGTGCCAGATTTTTTACTGATGAAAATCTCCTCTGTTTAAGATTTCAGTTTTATGAAGAACATATATATATAGTTGTTTTTGAAGGTGGAAATCTAGCTTTACAAAATCTGCCTGTAAATGTGAGAATCCATATTAGCAAACCATTTTAAACACTGGTGAACTGAAACATGAAATTTCATTTGTTGTTTTGGTTTGAAATAAAATCTCGCTGAAATGTAATTTGGTCTTTAAATCTTCCTGTTCTTTTCCTCTTTAATTCCCCCCATATATAAGAAGAAAATTTATTCTAGAGGTCTGAGCTCTGATCTTGCAACAATAATATTAAACAGCTTTTCCATTGCTGTGCAATAGCACTGGATAAAGTACATAAAAGGCAGTGTGGTCATGAGTGAAAAAGAAGGGTTATGAGCCCTCAGTCATAGACCAGACTGCTATTAGTTTAAAAGGATACTTATGGATAGGATGTTCAAGAGGAAGGCAGTCTTTTTCTTCACACATTTAAGCACAAGTGTGATTTTATTTAAGAGATACATTGATGTAGAGTAAAATGAAAAAAAAAATGTGGCAACTTTTAAATACAATACAGTTAGAGATTCAGCAGAAATCTAAGGAAAGGCTTTAGGCTATCCTCAGATGTATCTAATGCTGCCAAGGCCTGAAAGGGGGAGTTCAGTGAACGTTCATATTGGACTGAAAGTGAAATGGATTAATAAAGAGAGTTGCAATTCAGGTTGAATGAAAGATCCCAGGAACTGTGGACTTCTGTCATTATTTGCACAGGTAGTTTTGGAATAAACAGCTTTGCTCAGCCAGAGTTACAGAAAAAGAAGAGTCCTCAAGGACTCTTGACCTCTAAGGCCACCAGTGCAGAGGTGATGTAAATAAAGTCTGTCAGTATGGAAGGGTTTTTTTTATTCAGTGAAATTCCTTCACTGTGGATTCTGTTTTTAATATCATTTTGTGAAGGCTATTGCAAACAGAACTGAGTACCAGAATGGTAGGATGTTTATTGAGGTTTACTGGGGGGTGGATGGAAGCTACTAGCAAGAACATGGAGGAACCCATGGCTTGATATATATATATATATATATACACACACACATATATATATACACATATATATATATGTATGTATGTATATGTATTTTGAAAATGTGAAATTGAACTTAAAAAATGACTAGATGAGAGCAATTCATCTAATACATAATTCACCTTGAAGCCATGTTTGAAGTCTTTGAGGCTCTTTAACAATTTGTGAGAAAAGAAATACTACTTATGTTACTGAATGGTATAGATAATAAATACATATCCAGAGATCAAATGTAGGATAATAAAATATACTGATGAAGAATTCAACAACTTCTGTAGTGAGCTTACCTTTATCTTGTTCATCAAGTTTTATTTTGGCAGATGCTTTCTCTCGCTGCTCTTTCTGACTTTTCAGTTTATCTTGCTATAAACACCACTTAACACTATGTAACATCCTCTTCATTTTCAGCTACAATTTTTCCTTAGTTAATTTTTTGCATTTGTTTTGGGAAGAGAGAGGTGTGAAAGGAGAACAGGGGGGAGGCTTCAATTTTTAATTATTTGCTTGTTCAGCCAATTAATTTTTTTTGTGATTAAGATGTTTTTGAGCATTTGAAGCTCACAGAGTGATTTAACCTCCTCTAGCAGCAGGTATTTTGCTTTTATTTGAAAGAGCATGTTTGGGAGTTTGTAGAATTGTGTTGAAACACACAAAGTATTTTTGTTCTACCATTACAGAACTGCACTAGAATAATAACACCCTTTCACAAAGGCCCTTTTATGTCCTCTTTTGAAATTGCATGCAGCATTATATTACTAATGCAGAGTGTAAGGTTTTCTTTAAAATTGTCAGAGAAATGAATGTAAAAACCCCTCTGTGCCGATAGAAATAAACATTGTGCTGCATAAAAACTTAGGATATTTCATCTTCCTTTTCTGTGCAAACAAAATAGGCAAGTCTGATGTTGTTTGCCGAATATTTGTATTGTATGTATTATTTCAGAAGGACATAAAAAGCTAAGGAAAAACATCATAGACTGTAAAATATGATATGTGAAACAGAACACGACAAAGTGTGTAACTTACACACATTTAGGAACAGCCTTATGAGTTATGAGTTATAGAAGTGGTCTAGTTGCCAATACAAAATTATGACTAATTTAATAATTTTTAACATAGCAGCTAATAGACATATATGTAATATAATTGAAAATTTTATTAGGAAGAAAATATGTACTTTGTGTTCACCTTATATGTATTTTATAAAAACCTCTCAATTATACAAGTAAAACCTAGACTACTTCTTCCCTATAGCAACATGAAACAGAATCCAAACTGTAGAGTGATATTGTTAATATTTGACATACTGTGAGATAGTTATTTTATTTCTATAGCATTTTAGATCTTCTTTTCAGTACTGCTTTGAAATACCAGAATCATAGAATGGTTTGGGGTAGAAGGCACATTAAAGTCCCAAACTCTTGTATTGGGCAGGGACATCTTCCACTGGACCAGGCTACTCAAAGCCCCATCCAGCCTGGCCTGAACCCCTGCAGGGATGGTGCATCCACAGCTTCTCTGGGCAATGTTTCAATGCCTCACCACCCTCACAGTAAAGAATTTCTTTCTAATATCTAATCTAAACCTGCCCTCTTTCAGTTTAAAGCTGTGACACCTTTACCTATCACTATATGCCCTTGTCAAGTGTCTCTCCAGCTTTCCCATAGGCTCCCTTTAAATTCTGGGAGCTGCTATAAAGTCTCCCCAGAGCCTTCTCTTTTCCAGGCTGAAAAGCTCCAACTCTCCCAGCCTGTCTCCATAGAAGAGTTGCTCCTGTCCTCTGGTCATCTTCATGGCCTCCTCTGGATTCACTTCAACAGGTCCATCTCCATCTCATGCTGAGGACCCCAGAGCAGCTCTCCAGGTGGGGTCTCACGAGAACAGAATCCAGAGGCAGAATCATCTCACTCAGCTTTCTTCCCACATTCCTTTTGTTGCAGCCCAGCACATAACTGGTTTTCTGGTCCACAATTGCACACTGCTGGATCATTGCATGTTGAGCTTCTCGTAGACCGAGGCTCTGAAGTCTTTTCCAGAGCTGTTCTGAGTCCTTTCTTTGCTCAGCCTGTATTTTTGCTTGAAGATGCCCTGACCCAGGTGCAGGACCTGGTACTTCGCCATGTTGAAGTTCATGAGGTTCACATGTGCCCACCTCTCTGGCCTGCCCAGACCCCTGGATAGCATCTCATCCCTCCAGTGCATGAAAAAGTTGCTCCATAAAGCTTAAAGTCATTAGAAAGTTTTCTGAGAGCATCCTCAATCCCACTGTCCATGGCACTGGCAAAGATGTTAAACAGTGCCAGTCCCAATAGTGACCCCTGAGGAACATCACTTGCCACTGGTCTCCACCAGTGACATCACTGATCTCCAGGAATACAATGGACACCAGCAAATGAAATCACCAGTGTGGGGATATGTTCTAATATCATCTTTATTCTGCCCTACTGCATCCAACTCACCTACACAATGATATATTTATCATTTTCTATGTTTTTATTAGAGCTCTACATGGTTATATGGAGAGTGTTAGATTATCACACATCACAATGGACTGTTACAGTATTTTGTGATTCATAAGTCCTTTCAAAAGGCTTTTTGTTTCAGCTATTTTGGAGACAACATCAAAAGTATATATCTAAAGCTGTTAAATCATCTTAAAGGAATTTTGCTACTCATTCAAATGTTTCATGGGGAATCAATGCTTTTCTTCATATTAAGAACAAGAAAAATCAGTGATTTTACAGACAGACTTTAAAACATTCTTTAAGTTAGCGTATACATTATTACGTTTTTTATCCTATAGTATAAATTATAACTGAGGTTACTCAGTTAAGTGACAATTCTCCTTGACATTAAACCACAGTTGATTATGTAGAAGGGCTTCTGGATTTTTAAGTGGAGGCATTTATTTATTATGCAAAGGCTAATTCTTGCTTGAAGTTATATTTCCTTATATTAACTTTTAGTGGTCTTTATTGTTTATCTTATTTTGTATTATGATGTCATCGTGCTTTACGAGGTAAAAATTTAGTTTGGTAACAAAACCTAGCTCATCTTCAGATCAATACTGATTTCAATCTGATTCTTACATGCACTCAACATTTTGATTGTCTTGATCCAAATGCAGAACTTTTGTTCAAAACTTGCAGGTGACAGTTTCACCACAGAAGAAGTATTCCTAAATGCTAAAAGTAAAATAAATTTATATAGTGATAAATTTGTAATACAAATCTGCTTGAAGTTTCTGATTGCAAAAAGTTCTTGAAAATTTAATTAATTGTATTGTCTTCAGCCCTGTCAATCCCAATAAGATTTTCAATGAGAGTTTTTGTCACAATAATCTGTTACAATAATCTGCATGATTTCTGCTTGTTCTTTGTGAAGTGAATTTCATTTATTTAATTATTTGAATATAATACCAGCAATAATAGAGTTATTTATCTCAGCAACAGGGATCATGGAATCACCGTGGGTGAAAAAATCTGAATATGTGTTTGGAGTTATAATTACATGGCTGATGCTGCCCATGAATGAAAATAGCTTTTTGGTAGGTGTATATGGTGGATTGTTCACCAAAACAAACTGATTTAATTGATTTAAATGTCCATCACTCATGCATAGCAAATTTGGCTTTAAAAGGGGTCAGCAAATGAGTTTTGGAAAAGGTGTAAGTTCCTTGTATTTAAATAGTTTTTACATAAACAGTTGGTTTTTTTGCAACATCACATCTTCATGTTTTCATTTGATTGATCCTTCAGTGAAAGAAGATCTAGGGGTAAATACTAAACTTTATTTTTTGCACAAGCTTCCAGATCTACATAACTGTGTGGGATTGTTCCCATTCCCATTCTCATATATACAAAGAGCTCTCCTCTACCACAGCCTCACTTTTGTTTCTCACACTTGCCTGTGCACCTTTACCCTGCAAATTATTTCTCAGTCTTGTTAATTTAAAACAAAAGATTATCCTATTTCCCAGCAAGGGACAGAAAATACTGACTCCACTTAAGCCAGTAATTTAAAATAAGAAGGATCTTACACAGCTGGACTTTTTGCAAAATTGGGGAAGGTTGATAAGCAGGCATAAGAAGAAGTTAGCTTTTGTAAAATTTCTCATTAACTTTAGATTTTATAGAATAGATGAAGTTATAGTCTTTAGTATAGGAATCTTTAATCAGCTTTTTCCAGGATAAAAAGGATGGGTTGACAATTTTGGAAAAAATCGAAACTTTTGTTCTCTGTGAAAATTATTTTTTTAATGTGACTAAGAAATATAGCAGAAATTTAGTAAAAATGGGGAAAGGATAGGCTTCTAACTAGCAATTAGTTTTAATAGCTTTTATTTGAAAGCACATTCATTTTAAATATAGGGTGCTTTACAGCAAAGAAAGTCCTTTTTTATATTGGTTTAATTTTCTTTCTACATAGAAAGCTATGACCTTGGATCATATTTAATAAATTTTTCACTTGGAGCTTCCAAAGACACCATCAATTTTGCATCATTTCTCTCACCAGCTGCACTTTTGTTTGCACAGTTTACCACATATGCATGGACAGTTACATTCTTTATTCTAAACAGCATAGTTTGTCCTTTTACATTTTGATGTTTATTTTGACAAGACCATAGTAAGAAGTAATCCTCATTAAAAAAACAAAAAAACTCTTACAAGAGCAAATTTAGAGGTATTGCTTGTCCCCATATTCCCATTTAGAAGAAAACATGATTCACCAGTTTGAGGAGCACTCTTTTTTCTCAAACTGATAGTTAAAACACTGTTGTAAGGAGAATGATTTTTAGGTTCTACTGCTGAAGAGCACTTAAAATAATTCCACCTGCTATTGACTTTTTAAATATGCATTTTCAAACTTAAAATTAGACTCTCTTTTAGCAAGTAATACATTTGACAGTGAATCACATTTCAGATTTGTGAAAGAAAAAAAACAACAGCATTCACATTTTTTCTTCAAGTATAGTTTTACTTGGTGCATTTGCAAACACTTTGGTCTCTACTCACAGAAATATGCAGGCAGTATCATGGGAAGCATAAGTCATTTCTCACATTCACTTCTTTCAGCTCTGTGGCACCAGGAATAAATCTCTCATTTCCTGAGATGCAAGAAAACATCATCATTCCACTTTCTGTCTTGAGAAAGGAATTTTTTTCCCTATAGCCTAAGTCAGTGATAGGGAAAAAAAGTGACTTATGCTAGGGTACACCTGTCCTTGCTTATGTTCAGTCAATTGATAGTTCATCCTATACCAAGAAAGAAGTCTCAGAGAGAAGCCTATCTTCTTCCTTTGAACTCTCATCAAATCTTAATGAGTGACTTGAATTAGATGTCATTTCACTGACAGGTAAATGTGAGACAAATACTAACCTCTAATTCTTAAAACACTGCAGTGCTTGTCCTTGTTGAGACCTCATGGTGAAATACAGTTCCCTCTCATAATATTTAGATTTGTGCAAACCAGTAAGTGATGAAGAAAATATTTTTACATACAAGCAAAGTAACAGGAAAACCAATCTATCACTTAGTTTGTCAAAGAGGAGGAGCCTGTAACGCACAACAATAACACAGAGATGCAGAACTTCATCCCACTGGGTACTCAGATACATAAAGTGAAATTAAACAAGTCTCACGTGAACAGTTTAAGAGTCATAAAGGTTGGAAAAGATATCCTAGGTCATCAATTCCAATGTCTGATCAAATACCAGCATGCTGACTAAACCACATCATGAAGTGCCACATCTGCTTGTTTTCTGAACATCTCCAGGGATGATGATTCCACCACTTCCCTGGAAAGCCTCTTACAGTGCTTAACCACTCTTTCAGTGAAGAATTTTTTTCTAATATCTGCTCTGAACCTCTTGGCAAAAGTTGAGGCTATTTTCCATTGTTTTATTCTTATTCCAATTATCTGGGAGAAGAGGCATTCATCTATTAAAACTTCCTTTCAGGGAGTTGTAGAGAGTGAAAAGGTCTCCCCTGAGCTTTCTCTTCACCAGACTAAACACCCCAGTTCCCTCAGCCACTCCTTATATTCCAGACCCTTTATCATCTCTGTTGCCCTTCTCTGGACATGCTCCAGCATCTCAATGTCCTTGTTGTAGTGAGGGACCCAAAACCGAACACAGGATTTGAAGCGAGACCTTACCAGTACTGAGTACAGGTGGACAATCACTGCTCTGGCTCTACTGGTTACCCTGTTCCTGGTTATCTGGTGTTTTAGCTATGATTTCTATAACTTTATTCTGAATGAACGCTCTGTCACTAGGAGTGAAAAAAAAAATCACAGTCTCTTTCTCTGTCAGATCTTTTGCACAAAATCCAACTCTGTAGGCTTGATTGTGAAGAGATTACGGTGGGTGCAGTCACCCCAGTGTCATGAACTCACAAAGCCAAGCAGCAAGGTACAGAGTCTTGGACTGAGGGGATTCTTAACAAAGCCTTTGAGTGCCTGCAGTGGCAGATTCCACCTCATTTAACCTCATTGGTGTGAGTCAGTATAACAGACACACACTGAAACATGGGAGTCACACAGCAATTTAAATAAAGTCATGCTGCTGTTATATGTGCTATGCCTTCCTATTTTGCTCTATTTGATTATAGCTAAGGTATTGAAATTAATATTGGATTATATATGTTCAGAGCCTGAGACCTTTACCTGGCTTCCAAAGGACAAACATTTATAATATTACATTGATCATCATGGTGTGAGGTTTGCTTTTGGGCTTTGGGTTAAGGTATTCTGACTAAAAATAGGAAGTATGTAATGTGGAAGAAAATGTTTTCTTCCCACTGAAAAGTAATGGAATTTTATGATTAGTAGAATTGGAACACACACCTATTGTCATGCTTAATCTTACTTTGCATCACCTTTGTAAATGGAGCTTAGGACATTTTAAGTAAAAATCCAATTTTTAATGATCTTTCAGTGTGCAGTACAGTAGAGTTGTACCCAAGAAAACAACTGATGGGAAAAAAAAAGTAGGTTCTATAATTCAGTTTTATGAAGATAACATGAAACTGGAAGTGGTGTCATAGACCATAATAATATAAATTGCAAGTTGCTATTAGCCTTGAAGGAATTGACATGATAATCCAGAAAGCTGTAGGAAATACAGAGAAATGTAAGTGGGCTGACAAGTATGGCTATTTAAATATGAATAAGGCATACATTTCTAAATTAAGCTGGCTGTTTACCTGAGTTTTTTAAAATAGTCTAATTTAGGCTTTTCTACCTACCTACAAAATAATAAAAACTTTGAAGCCTGTTTTGGAAGTGATCAGGTAAACAGCTACCTTAAACACACAATGAAGTCTAAATATATATATATATATATATGTAAAATGTGCGTGTGAATATATATGTATATATATTTATATCACTTTCTCTACATATAGATATACACACAGGTATATTTTACCCTTTTCTTGTAACTTGTCAATTAATGCCCACCTATTACACTCTCTTTTCTGAGTTAGCTCCAGCTAATCAGATGCTGATTGGGAATGCTAGAATACACTTGCTGATGATTATGTGTTATTTTAACAGGAGAATGACAATAATTTCCTGTAATGCCACTTGTTAAGGTAATTATGCTATAATTGCCTTATCAAGGTGTCATGGAGGAGAGAGGAAAAACTCTGAGATTTCACAGCTGCTGTCATGCTTTGATAAAGTGTTATCTTGAAAATATATTACCAGTCATCAAGCTAAATTTCTACCAGTTGTTTTAAATAAGAAAATCTATCTTGGGTGGTGCATATGACCTTTGCATTTGATGTTTCTCAGCCTGATAATTAGGGAGGATGGACTGTCTTTGTTTTAAGGCATAAACCTAACAACAGATTTGCATAGGTAAGAGTATGTAAATGCAAGTTCATGAAGGTGTCTGTAGTTTTTGAAGATGAGAAGCTGCTTGCTGTGAAAATATATACTTCCAACTGTAATCTTGATTTTAGAGTGCAGTTACAGTTAGATATTGTTTCTGATGTAGAAAGAGAAATGGGAAGAGAATGTGACACTTCTAAAGTAAGAATATGAGAGGTCTCATAAACATGATTTTAAATTATTTTAAAAATAATTAGATAGCCTTAATAAGAGCACTCACTTCAGACTTAGTGAGGTTTACTTTCCAAGACATGTTAACAGGAAAAAAGGCTTGAGCTTTGTTCCTTTGGGTCAGAAATACAAAACACCAAGTGAGAATTTAACATATATCAAGTGCCTGGCATCCAGGCAAAATCCAGGTAAAATGTACCATTTTCCATTTCTAGTTTTGAAATTATGTCCAAAGTGATTTTTATTTTTCAAGCTCATGCAACCATTAATTGGGAAATGTAAGTAACACCTGTGGAATAACACCCATTGTGCATATCCTGCACTGCCAACTATACACTCATGCTCAGGACAATAACAGAAAGAAGTAGCCACTACTTCAGCTTGTGATGACCAATTGTCTCTTAATGATTATTAGTAATGATGAGGCCAAAAGTAATAGAGAATTAGACTCATACTACCTAAATCATTATTTAGACTTGCACCGAATATCAGCCAGAACTGGGGGTTGTGCACCTTACTAAATCTAGCCCAAGTGCATGCTTTAAGAAAGGCACACAAATGAGCATATATTTTTGTGCATTTGCATGTTTCATACCTTCAAGCAGCTGATGCAATATACCATGGCAGTGATTATATAAGCAATCCACAGAATAGGTACCCTAGCTTGATTAAGGTCAGTTCTTGCACTGAAGCTCTCCCCCAGTGAGAAAATTGGGAAACTAAATTTGGAGGGGGAAGAATTTCTATTCTTTCTGACATGTCTTTCCTTTTCTCTGAACTATTTAGAGATGTGCTGCTAACTGTGTGATTTTCTGTGTGAAGGTTCCATGCAGAATATCAGCTTCAATTCCCTGGATTATACAGGGCAAAATCCAGTACAAGAAGCATCACGGACAGTTTTGAAACAAATTTGGCAATCTATTTGTCAGCTGGATGAGAAGAATGAGTTACATTTCTAGAAGTGCTGCTGGGACATTTTAACTGATCCATCCATGGAAGCTCATGCTCCACCAAATTTACAGTTATGCTCTCAAACCGAAGACATTCCTCTCTGCTTGCAACAGGTTAACTTCTCAACATCAAATGTAATTACTATCAAACCCTCAGAGAATGTCTAAGAATAAGAAAGTGACCATGAATTTATGCCATTTGTGACTCTACTAATAGAAAAGAATGAAAGCAGAAAAAGGAAAGAATAGATTTCAGCATGTAGAGAGTAGTAGAAAGGATCTTTGGGAAGATGGTCTGAGGAACAAAAGGTGAATTTGCATCTTTAGAATGTGGTACAAATGGCAGAAAACCAATCTATATAGTCTAAGGCCTTCTGAGGCATAAAAGAAACAGGAAAGCTAATGGTTTTACCAAAATTTTTAAGTATATGAAAGAAAAACAATATTTTGCACAAACTAGAACAAAAGGTTCACAAAACAAATACAAGAAAAATAAAGAAAAAAACAATAACAAAACAAACAAACAACCAAAACATAGCAAACAAAACAAAACAAAAGCCAAAAAAATCCCAAACCAAAACAAAAATAAACTACCAAACTCATCAAGAAGGACTAAAATGAAAACAATATGGAAAATGAATTGTAGATAACGAAAAAGAAGCAGCAAAATGAAAGCTTCCAAAAAATGGATAAAGAGAGATGAAAGTTCCATGATGTGACTGGGAAGGAAAGCAAATTTGGCATTTCATAGGTAAGGCAGCAATATTAATAACTTTTTACATTTTAATTTTTATAAGCCATCAAATAAATGGAATAAGGGCTTGAAATTAGCATATTACTAAGAAGGAAAATATGAGAGGCAAGAACTGTTTAGTTTACTTTGATATTATTCACTCTCAGTCCCAGAAGGCCTCAAAATACCCAAGTTATTCAAGAACCACTGAGCTATTCCCTTGAGAACACATAAAGAATGAGGAATGTCCAAGTGGCCTTCGGAATGAGAAATAAAATAGAAGCGTGCTAGAGGTTTCAGAACTTTCTTGCAAATGGAAAACCAATTTACCTTTCTAAACTTCCAAGAATACCAGAACAATCTGGATTTGTAATTTTAGCTACAGTCGAACCCATTTCTTGGTTAGGTTTCACAACTTGACTTGATACTGATAAACTTCATATAATTTTGAAAATGCTCTTGCTGGAGAAAGAGATGAGAGAAGAAGTATTTTCCAACATAAATTATTTTTTAGTTCCACAATTATATCACATTTATTGTTGAAAATTGAAAGAAAGCATGGAAAGTTAAGAAAACACTATCTGGATAAACTTGGCAAAACTATCCATAATCAGTAAAAAAAAAAATAAATCAAAACTCAGAGAAGGTGAGAGCAGAAAATTACTTGCAAAGAATCTGAATGTTAGCTTCTGAAACTTCTCAGACTTTAAAAAAAAAGCCACCCCATCAACCAAGGGCAAGGTTTTGGCTTATTATATAAATATCTCTCTTTTTAAAAAAGGAAGTAAAGTTCTGTTCTGGGCTCTTCTCTTGCAAGACTAAAAAGGTAGAGGTAGAAAAATTAACTAACGGTTCCATTCTAGCTGGGACTTCTTAGGCTTCATGTTGAGCATTCTGTCTGGTTTTATAAATGTTATTTTAAGAGGATTAAAGCCATATCAGCAGTAGTTCGCTAAATATGACCGACAACGCTGAGGCTGTTAAAAACACTTTATGAAAAAGGTTAAAAGAATTTTTGAAGTCTTTTAACAAAAAAGTAGGGATGATTTTGGTGTATCTCCAGTACACAAAAAGCTCTTTACAGAGGATACTGATATGCAATGTATCTACTGTGTCATTGGACAATAAAGCTAGAATTAATGCACATAGTTGTGCACCTAAGACATTTTCAGGTAAAATTCTGTCAAATATGAACTCTAGCTATAAAAACACTAAATCACTGGAACAAATTATTGAGGAGTGCAATGGAACATCAACAGTAGATTTCTAAAGAGAAGTTAGATAATCTTCTGCCAGTGACAGCCTGAGAACATGTGAACCTGCTTTAAAAGGGAAGGTTAAATCAGATAAGCTCTTGACATTTATCCTATATTTGCAACACCAATAACAAATAGTTACCAATTGTTTTTGCTGTGATCACAAAAGCTGCAGAACGAACTCCCATTCACGTAACACTCTTTTCTGTTAATCACCATGAAAACTTCATCCATTTGCAGTCACCTGTGGTTCAGTGGCAAAACCAGTGTCTGTCTCCAAACAATACTCAAGTGCAGCCAAGACTGGGAGACCCCAGACAAGGTTTCTCACAGCCCTTCCTCCCACATTTGTTTCACAAAAGTCTCACCTGAGGCTGCACCATAACATAGGTGGCTGTGGCCCCTAGGAGGGCCAGGAGAGGCTTTATCTTACTGTGCCTCTCTGATCAGTACTTGTTATATTGGCCATCAAATGGCTTTTCTCTGAGCCCTAGAAATGGTATGAAAGAGGGAGAAGATGCCTTAGACAGTAATGCAAGAATAAGAATTTGTAAACTGATAAGCAATAAGCACATGAAGGCTGGAAACCAGAACTTATGAAAAGATGGAAAATGGGAGACAAAGAAAGAGTAGAGTCATGTAGCAGGGAGAGGCAGAACTGCTGGGAGCAGGATGTGCCAGGATGGATGGGTGCTGCTATGTCCAGCAAGACTGGCCTCCACTGCAGCTCTCCTCCTGCCTCAAATTCCTCATCAGGTAAACAGATGTTTAAAGGATAGATTAAGAAGGAAGGACAAACTATGGAACTTCTGTGCAATTTGGGGTTTTATCCTCTGTTTATACAGTTTTAATATGTTGAAGTCAGCAGTCACTGGTTTAGTAAAGAGACTCTCCTGGGTATTCTTCTGTGTCTAATTTACTGCATGTGTTTTAGTGAAAAATTTAAGGATGAAATGAGTTATTAATCGACATACACTCTGACATTTAGATCAATAGAAATGCATTTCCAAACAAGCATATTCCTTTAATGTCCACTGATGGCTTTATGGACAGAGATACTGCATTGTTCCTGTGTTTCTGTTAAATGACTTAAGCCATCGTTTTCAATCACGATGTTGATTTATTTTGCTTTCTTGCTTTTTGAATATTTGATGTCTCTGGTATATATCAAAAAAGAAATTTTATGAGATGTCTTTTTTTATATTCACTTTGCATTTACTTTGAGGCTTTGAAGCTTCACAAATACGTTTCAAGTGTCAAAGGTTTTGAGATATGGGATAGTGGTCCTGCTGGTCTTAAAAGAGACAGCTAGATATTTTGTACCCAGAGGATAGAAGACCATTGGAATACTCAGGTTCCAAAAATCAGAATATCCTGACAAAATTGTGCCTTGGAGATATTTACTGGTTTTTACTAGAACAAAACTAAAAATACACAGCATCCCAGTGAGGAAAACTAACAAATACTGACAAGGCTTGGTCTTGTCTGAAGGAAAAACATGCAGCGATTCATTTCTGCAGGAAACCCTTCTCTGTGCTTTAACAGTATTTGAACACTAATAAGATTGAACATCCCCTGCTTGTGTGGAGTACTGTTCAGTGAAAAAAGTTTTGATTTTCCTTTCTTGCAAAAATGTGAGAATGGTTCAAAATTTGAAATATGGTTTAAAAAACCAATTTTTACTGAATGTTACATAGTTTTGAAAGGAGAATAAAAATGTAAAGAAGAAACACTTGTAATTTTGGGTTTGCTAGCAGAAGAAATACCATTTTTCACATAGTCAATTTTTTGTCTAACTTGCCTAAGGATGGAGTGACCCACCATAATTTATTTTCTTTCCAGACTATTAAAAAGTACAATAGATACAAAATCATGATCACAAGCTATGCACATCTGTTAAATTAACTAAACAAAACACAAACTTAGCAGGGTTGAAAGTGTCTATAGCAACAGTGTGTTGCCTGAGGCTCAATGAGTCTGTGTGAGCAAAACTGCAATGTTGACCTCCCAGAGTTTTAATGTCTTTTACTTCACCCTTGAACTGAATAAAGGCACTTAATCACTCGTGGGAGGTTCTTTTGGTTCTCAAAAAGAGTCTATTTTGCTATAATTCTTTATCTTTGTTCTAAACCCATATTAAAAATAATTTTAAAAAACAGAAACCTTACAGTTAATCTTAAAAGGTGGAAAATTATTCAAGAGATTGAAGTGGATACTGCTTGAAAACAATATCTTTATTTTTTATTATAAACAAGATTTGTAACAATAACTGCTTATTTTTAAGGTGGGATTTTGGAGCCCTCCTTGAGAGCTTTTAGAGATCCAGGACACGCACAGGGTTGCCTGTGATATTTTATGGCTTGAATTGACATAGTCTCAAAGATTTTCTGCAGATATTTTATACATGATGAATCCTTTGATCAACTGGGAAAACAAGAAAAAAATGTTTGTTTGAAGTCATAGTTGCCCAAGACTGTTAATTAGAATGGGAATGCACAGGTGTGGCTGAAAGTGGGTATTTGCTATCATCTTCCATCATGTACTTGAGGGCTGACCTGAAGAGATTTGAAAATGTTTGTGGTAGTAGAAGCAACCTGAAATGCAGCTATGTTGGAAGCAGAATGCTGATGGAGTGGAAACACAGCTGAGATGATTCCCAGGTACTGAGGCAAGCTGGAAGTGCTCATGTCCAGCCTATCCTTCCAACTGAGCCTGCCACAGCACACAACGTTCATTTGCTTAATTTGTGTGAATGTAATTCTCCTTTGTTTAAAATAACTTATTCTTGTTTTAAAGGTTTATGGACAGGGTGTTATGCAGAAAATGTGCTCCAGTATTTCAAGTGGTAAAACCAGGCTACTGACTAGGAAAATTAGAAGACTGAATGTGAAGAAAATTCAATTTTCTGAAAACAGTGTGACAAAAGGAAAATTTGACCTAGTTTAGCTGTGTTTCATTGCTCTATCAAAGTTCTTAAATTTGCTTTGCATGAAAAGTGAGCTAACAAATTACACAGCCAAAGAAGGATGAAGTGTAAAAATTAGATCAGTTTATCAGGTCTCAATTATACTGTTCAGAAAAATAACAACCTTGAAATGTTTTGCTTTTTCATGTGCCTTTCATGTTAAGCCCGCAACAATGTAGACACCTTAAATGTTTCATGATCCTGTCCTTGAATACTGACTTTTTCATAGGAAAATGGGAAATTCTGCATCCTCTTTGCTTCAGCTTCTGTGAGGGAACAAGATTATCATAAGCAACTCCAGAGATTAAATCCTGAAAAAAAATAATTTCTTTGAATTACTATTGCACCTACTAATACCAAAGTGAACTCCTGAGTGACGGATGCTGAAAAGGCTCCTTGCCTTCAGAAACTTAAAGTATGGACTTTGACCAGATACAAAAGGAAGAAGTAAATCAAGGAGGAAATTGAAAAGCAAGTATCAGAGAACCAAGTAAATCATCATAAAAGGAATATGTGTCACATTTTACAATTTACTTAACTATAACCATATTAAAGGAGTTCTTTTCACAAACGTTTTTGTTAAGGAAAGGATAACATACATTACATGGTAAAAATCTCTTCATGAAGTCTACTTGTCCATGGAGTTACTAATCATATTGGTGGCGGTGGTGGTGGTTTTTGTGGATTCCTAATTATATTTTTGAAGTTATTGTTATTATTGTTAACATTAATATTAATATTATCTATTTTTAACCCCTTTTAAGTTTAACTAAGTGCTGGTATCTCGCAGTAACTGAAAAACCTGGTGCTCATTCTTGGCTTTTGCTGGCTCAAGATGAGAAGTGGATCCATCTCAGTAATGGGGTAGTAAACACCAACTTCTATTTCTCTCTCTGGCTTTCAGATATTCAGCCCTCTGTGAGCTAAAACTCTGCAGTGCAATTTTAAGCAAACTGGTCTTCCAAAAGAATCTGTGTCTTTCTGAAGTTAAGCAAAATCTTAGAAAATATTTATTCTACTGAAGTGAAAGCGTAAAGAAATCTGAAGTTCTTTCTAAACCATGTAGTCAATCTCACTTTTGAGGAAGAATAAACAACATTAAAAACTATCTTAGCATATTGGCAGTTTATTCATAAAGAGAAAAATAATAAATCTACTTCCACCCACAAAGTAAAACAAGCAAATATAACACAGTTTCCAATGCTTGCTACTGGAGACTTGTGTCTCAGAATGTTTCATCATGTTAATGCATATGGGTATTTTAATTGTTCAGAAGAAATGAAGGGGAACTAGTTACCAAAAGAGATGTCTCTTTCTTTGCTCCTCTAATTTTTCAGAAGCTTTATATATAATTACTGATTGTTGATGCAGTGATTACTGTGAAACAAAAGAAGCTTGATTGCTGTACTATTATACATTGAATGAGGGGGAAATAATTTCCCATGATTGAATTTACCAATAAATATTTAATGGATATATTCTGTCCTAACATATTTAAACGATACACCATGCAGGGGGTGGTAAGTATTAAGCAGAGAATTTTCAAACTTTACATATTTTTTTAAATTTAATTGGACATCAGTCTCATATAATAAATTCTTTACTTGGAATAAACATGTCTCCTTGTACTCCAGCTAGTGTTAATTTTATTTTAGCATCTAGTGAGCTGTAATTCTCTGCATTTATGGAAAGCCAAAGACAAAGAAATTCACTTAATTTTAAATGTAACTGCTTTATTTTTTATCTTGCAAATATCTCTAAAAAAAGATTTTCATATAAAAGCAGGGGAAAAATAATTACAAAAGAATTAGTTTAAAATACTCCTTAACCATGTATTTGGCTCTCTGACTTCACATTAAGCAACAGAAAAGTTAAGTATTGTGTTATGGCATTTTTGCTTTGGATTATTAATGTTCAGAGCAGTAGGCAGGTCCAAGTTTGGGGTTTTTTTTGTAATGCACAGGAAGATGTGGTTTTTCATCTGCCAGTCCAAGACTGACCCGAACCAAAACTGTCCTGCCTAGAGCAGGAAGCATGAAGTATATTGGCATATATGGTCTCCTGCTCCTACCAGGCCTCTGTATGAAGGATAACATGGAGTTGCCTCCACCTGCTTGTGCTCAAAGTTGCTCTCTATATCCAGACCAGAGGCCAAAACCAGCATTACTTTTCCATGAAGAAAATGGTGAAATTATGTTCTCTGTTTGCAGTGATCTAATTCAGTAAATTAGGAGGGAGAGATACAGATTTGTATTCTGTGACAATATGCATGGCTCCAAGTCTATTTTTCCCCAGGAACAGTTTTAAGCATGGAGCTGAGAAAGTACCTGTGCATCTCTAATTGCCTTCAGGTCCTTTGCTATAAAAGAGTGAAAAATCTATTGTGCTGCAAAAAGCAGAAAACCATTTTGGGTCTGCAATCCAGTAATGAAGGCTCTACCTCAGCAGTGTTTGAGCTGCCTTGCCCTGCAAGGGAATTGAAGCTTTTTGGTGAAAGCTTGATTATTTCTACATGTTGACATCATGACTGTCAAAATTTCGTTGGACATAATCTTTTGATGGACCATCTGTCTTAGAAATTATATTATTTTAAAAATATTTTGTTTGTGACTGAAATTTCCAGCATAAAGTAACTAAGTAACCTCTTTCATCTACTATGATTTAACTTGAGAGCTGGTAATCTTTCCCACATGAGTATTAATGTCTGAATAAATGTTGCCACCAGTGTGGAAGGGACACCCAGAAACTGAAATAATCATCTCAAAAGTGAAAATTTTTTCCTGCATTTCCTGCTTTTTCTGGGAAGCGAGAAAAGAAGAAACAAGCTCCATTTTTCTTATTCTCTCTGTATGAAAAGTTAGTCATGTCTCCTGCTACAGAGTTTCTTATCCAAAACTCTCAGATTATGTGCAGCGACCGTCAGAAGTTTATTGATTCCCATAAGTTGAAATCTTAATACCATCAAAATCAAACCCTTACCTGTATACATGATTTTGAGTGGTAATATTTTAATGCAAATTGAGTAAACTTGAAAGCTAAGAGGTAAAGGAAACACTTGTGCTTCATTTTACTTGGAAATTTATAATATTTAAGACTGATGTATTTTACATTTTCAGCACTGGTAATATTTCCTAAATTAGTTTATTCTTTGTAAAAAAAACTTATTAAAAGTAGAAAAAAAAAAAGTAGCTTATTTTGGAAAAGACGTCACTATGAAAATCCACTTTCCTTTTTCATTCTGCTTAAGGTGATTTTCTGTAAAATTATTTTTACAAGATCTTATGCTAAAATAGGTAGAACATGGAATATTTTCCACATATCCTGACCTTTATGCCTCATGGAGATTTCAGTCTGCTTGATATTTAAAATAATGTCTTGACACCAACTACACCATTATTTCCAATGACGTAAGGCAGTAACATCAGCACTGTTTATTTTATTTCTGTCCTTTCAGCAGCAGAGTTCAGCTGGTTACCAGTGACCTGTGCTGTTCTGAATTCATGCCAGCTGAACAGCCACAAACCAAATCCTTCTTGTTAGCCTGTCTTTATATTCCAGTGTTTAAAATTAACACCTAAACACAATTTGGTAGGTTCTATGGGAAGCAGCTTCACATAAATAAACACCTTGTGGTGTGCATTCTGAGCACAGGCTGGATGAAGCAATTATCTTGGGAAGTCATCTTTGATGTTTACTCAAAACAGAGTTCTTCACACTATTGTTAATCTACTGTAAGAGTCTAACAAAGTCTGTCTTAAGTAGCAGTATCTTGCTCATAAATATCTTATTACTTGTGTAACAAAAGATTGCTGCTTAGCAATTTAATCAACCTGTTTTCACTGTTCATGTATACATGCTCCTTAGCAAGGGCATGTGTAGCTAAACTAGCAAGTCAGACTTTTTTACACAGTGGAACCTTGAAAGGAGATGAACTCTTAGAAATAAAGAGAGTAAATTCGCAATGACAGCAATGTAGATCAACATATATGATATTTGACATTCATGGGAAAGATCCATGGGAATGGAGAGTTTTGAAAAGGCCATAAGTCATTTCCATGAATTTAAAATGTTCTCTTCTATATCCTGATAAAAATGCAAACTTATTTTCTACTCTATTATAAATTATGTTGTGGTTTTTTATGCCAATATCACACTGAAGAAACTCAAAAATGATGTAGTATTATTAAAACCCAATATATCATGTAACAAAAATAGCTAAGAATTTAGAAAGATAAGTCTAATTGCACTAAAAGTGATTTTATTTCAATACCATGTTTTAAAGATAAGTATGTCATCAAATTTTGAAACAGATCTTAAAATTATCAAATAAATAAAGCAATTTGTGAAACCAAGGATTTTGAAGCCTTTGCAGTTTCTCTAAGTTTTATATCACTTCAAATTAAGATTCAAACTAAGATAAAATGCTTCCTAAATTAATTCTAAAATATATTATAGAAGAGTCATTTATCTCCAAAATTTTTTAGATTTCAAGCAAATTTCTTTTTCTTTGTTTGTTTTTAATATTTGGGGTTCAACAATGCCAACACCAATGCATTTCCTGTTTGTTGCACAGAGTTACAATTACAAATGTGATTAGTTTTCCCAATTTTAGTGTTGTGATTCAAGTCCATAAGTAACTTTTAATCTGTTAGTTTAATAAATTGCACAATATGGAACATGTTCTATTTAAGCAGAGGTGATAGGCAATGAAAGGTTGCCTCGCAACTCAGTAAGATTTCTTTGCTAAGCTCAGAGAATTAACTGTCTTGATTTGATCATCCTAATGTTTTCTGTGGGATCCACAGAAATAACATCTGCTGTTTAGATGGGTTTAAAATGTTAAGAGAACAATACACTGAGCTGCTTATTTATTTAAAGGTTTAAATCACGCTCCTCTTTACCAATGCAGCTCTGTTTATTGTCCTGTTGGTAATACTGGTTAAGGGCCTAAGTCAGTCAACCAAACCTAGGAACTCGGGACCATTCTAAAAGCTTCCAGATGTCATGCCTGGCTTCCAGATGATGTTCCAGGAGGGCACAGTAGAACTCTTCATACCCGACATTCCCATGTGAGCATTCTGTATTGTTTAAGGAATCACACTTTATTTTGTAAATAACTATAATGACAGCTGACATATACATGACAAGTGGGAATCCGTGTGTAGATGGCTACATGTAAGTGTACTGAATCACATCTCCAATACCTTTCAATTATGCAAATGGGAAAATGCTGAAATCAGTTTTTTATGTCCTCACTTGAGAAGGAAAGAAGTATTGCTGGTACTTAAATTGCAGCAAACCAAATTCAGATTTAGAAAGAATACTGCCTGACAAAAAGGGTAGTTAATGAATGGAATAGATTTCATGAGAAATTAAAGGAGTCTGCCTCCTTGGAAACTTTTAAGAACAGGTGAGAAAAACTTGTCAGGAATGAGAGACAAGAGAAAATCTAGCCTTTACAGCAGATTTAAATGAGATAATTCCTTCAAAAAGCATGGGCTAAATGCCATAGATTCTGATTCAAATAGAAATGTATGTCTGATTATAATTTTGTCTCCTCTTTTTACTATTTACTTGTCTCTGATGTCCTAAAATCAATTTTTTCTACCTCCACATTTGAGATGTATTCAGTACTATATCTCTGTTCATCTGTTTGATTAGTTAGAGTAACCTGCCATGCCACGTGACTCTCAAATGTAGTTATCTGAAAGCTAATTGTCTACAGTATGCAGTTATTAGTAGACAATCAACTGGGCCATTGTTTTAGCTGTTTCTCAAAAACATTGTTTAAACAAGTTTTGAAAAATTATAAAGCTTTAAAATGTCTGAGGAGTGTGTGCTATCCCAAATGCAGCTGTCTTTTTTGGCAAATCTGTATGCAAAAGTTGCTTAAAAACATGTTTTAGAATTGATGTGTAAGGGTGACATGGATAGCTTTTTACTCTCTAATTGAAAATAATATCTAAAATAGGTCCATCATTCTCAATTTTGATGTGTTAAAAATGCACCTTCTCTTAGAGACCATGTAAAATAATGAGTGTGCTGATGGATACACATTCTGTCTTAAGTCTGCTGCCCCTCACCAAGAGCAAACAGCTGGAAGCAGAGCTGGCTGGTAGAAGTGTATGATAAGACAACATGCACTGCACTGCCAGGAGCTCAGGTAGAGAAGATCTACATAATTTCTCATAAATTCTGCTTTATCGCCAGGCTAGGTTCTAAAAAAGATGGGGATGTAACCTGGTCTGTGGAATTTTGTCAGGTGTTTCCAAGGCAAATGGGATATTAGAGTGATCTCTGAGCAACGCTCAAAAGTTTCTGAAAACAAACCCAAACACATTTAATTCCTATATTCTTGAAATTAAATAAATGTGATCTTGTTACATCTGACCTTCTGCAAAAAAATATTGACTACAACTGAATTTAATTTTCTGATACAAAAGGATATAAAAAATTTTCCAAGTCCAAGAGATTATTATACGCCTTCTTTAAGTACAGCTGTTAAATACATGTTAAATCAAACTCTTCTGTAGTTTTCATAGGACAGATTTCTCCACATTGATATTTTAAGATTAACACAGTGGAAACTATGGGATAATTTAAAATACATTTATGTATAGTACAGATTAGACAATACCAGTAATAATCCATCTCTGTACCACAAGAGAGAAAGGGGCTTCATCAACATCAGTATAAACTATTTACAGCAAATGGTGAAACCAATGCCACTGATAGCCATTTATGATTGGCTTTGGAAGGTCATGGAAACCGTGGAGGGTTCCCAAAGGCTGGAATAAAACAAACATCCCACCTGTGTTCAAGAATGGCAAGAAGGAAGACAAGGAAACTATGGGATTGTCAGCCTACTGTGATACTGGGGATGGTGGTGGAATTAATAATTTTGAGTACAATTCTGAAATGTTTTAAGGGGAAGTAATGATTAGGAGTAGTCAGAATAGTTTCATAAAGGGGAAATCACAGTTCAGCATCGTTTGGGCTTGATGATCTTAGAGGTACTCCCCAACTTAAAAAAATCTATGATTCTATGACAAACCTTTAAATTTTCTTCAAGAAAAAGACTGGCTTGGTAGATAAAGGAATAGAAGTGGATTTTTTTTGTTTCAATTGGTTTTGTTTTTCTTGACTTTATTAAGGCTTTCAACAATGCCTCCAATAATATTTTTATTGACAAACTAATGAAATGCAGAATTGGCAAATAAACAGTGGAGTGGACTGAAAAACACCTGAACAGCTAGGTCTAGAGGGTTGATCAGAGGCATGAAGTCCACCTGGATGCCAGGCACTAGTGCAATAATCCAAGGTCAGTTCTGGAGGCCAGCACTGGATTACATCTTTATTAATTCCTTCGATGATGAAACTATGTGCATCTTCAGCAGGTGGTTTGCAGGCCATACCAAAGGGGATAGAATGCATGATACACCAGATAATTGTGCTGCCATTCAGAGGGACACTGCCAAGTTCTGGAAATAGGCTGGGGGGAATCTTACTAAGTTCAGCAAAGGAAAATAAAAAAGTCTTTCTTCACGTTGGGAAGAATAACTCCATGCAGCAGGGTAGGCTGTGGACTGACTGGTTGGAAAGCAATTTTACAGAAAACAACTTGGGATTCCTGTTTGACAATGAAAACATCAGAAAAAGCTTTTTACTGTAAGTGTGGTCAAATCTTTGAATGGGTGACCCAGAGAAGCTGGGAAATCTCAAGACTTGGGGACATTCAAAACCAATAAGATATGGCAATAAGCAAACTACTTTGGGTGGTCCTGCTCTGAGAAGAGGCTTGGGCTGGATGACTTCTAGAGATGCTCACCAACCACAACTATTCTGTGATTCTGTGAAATTGCAAAAAGCAGAAATGGGTGATACTTAAATAAGTGTTGTAAAGTAAAACACAGTAAAAAGAAACATCATAATCACCTTGACAGGTAATAATTTTGGTTTATGCACCAACAATCATATAATGCAGTGGTTCAGTTTTGTCTACTTTATTCTAAGAATTTGATACTAAAATAGAACTTTTTGGGTACTTTCTTTAAAGTATATAACTGTAAAGCAGGGTAGAGATTGAACAGTGAAGATTCTTGTTAACAAAGACAGACAAAAAATTTTAGTCTCTAACATACCTTGGTACTGAACACAATGTTGATCCTCCTGTTCAGAGAAAGCTTTTTAAATACGATGCCTGGTAGTGAACTTCTGACCTCTAAACTTCAGAATTCAGGATAAGGTGTCCAAGTTCACTTCAGCAATGCTATCCTTTTCAGAGAGTCTCTAGAGAATTGCTATGGTAACCCAGGAATAATTGTGTGAATACAGCTTTAGCTGAATTCCTCACAGATGTTTCTAAGGGCACCGATATATGATGGGTACTGGTGATCTCACCAAATGCAGAATCCATCACTGCTTGCACACATGAGCTCTGTGAGAGCCCCAGCATCATCTGGGATATGACAAAAGTCAATCCTTCCTTGTTGGTTGACTCATTCTGGATCTGCTGGAGCTTCATACAATTAACTACCTCTGGAAAAAGATTTTTTATTATCTCATTCCATGCTGGGAGGATGAATATTAAATGACTAAATACAATATACCAAATACTTCCACATGTAACATAAGACCATGGGAATGCTTTTTGCTTTCTGTAATAAATGAGAGAATTACGAAGCCAGAAACTTTATTCAAAGTGTAGGGAAGGACACTGTAATGATAATCAAAGAGACAAGTCTGTTCTGTGACTTCCTTACATGAAGGGGGAAAAAGGTCAATTTATTTAATACTTTCAGCCTGGGAAGGTCTGAGTAACCATACTTAGTCTGTTATGGATAACAGAACTAAACTGTTAAAAAAAAAAAAAGTGGATTTTGAAAGAAAATCTGTTATATTTTGAAGAAGTTAGGATAAATAATGCTGGAATTTAGAGCTTCTGGTAATAAAACAGAACCACAGAAACATGGACTGGTTTGGGTTTGAAGGGACTTTAAAGATTATCTTGGTCCAATTCCCGTGCTGTGGGCAGGGATATGGTCACCTAGATTAGGTTGAGCAAAGCCCTGACCTTGCACTACCAGCAATGTGGAACCACAGCTTCCGTGGTGAACCTGTTCTGGTTCATGAAGACTCTCCTAAACATGTATATATTTATATGTATAAACATGTATATATATTTTTTTTCCAGCAACAAACACTGCTTGACTAATAGCTAATTTTATTCATCTTTACAAAGAAAACTATGGTAATCTGGAACTGCTGATTAACTAGGACCAAGGATTATGTGTCCAGTACTAATCCTTACATAGGAGGATTTTCTTTATTTTATCCATGTTCTATTGCAGTCCATGGCTGTCCCTCCTTCTGGTTTAGAAGGATGCTCAACTGAGTCTTTAAATAATGACAATCTATTGATTGTCATTATTTTAATTTCTGTGAATTTTTCCTGTATGTCCAGTCATTCTTCTACTATTAATAATATCAAGCTAACTTTTCCTTCTACAATGCCACAAAATGTATGTGCATTATGTGTTGGAAAATATCTACAGATAACCTTCTCTAAATGAGACCGAGACTCTTAAACAGTTGTCATGTTTATGTTATTTTTTTCATGTATAGGCCATTGTCTGTGTCAAGGTTCATCATTCTGGATTGTTTTGATAAACACTTTATTTTGGCATGTTCCGTAATTTGCAATGCAGTTGGTCTTTAATCATTAGACCTACATTCATACAAGTATTCTGAAAGAATGCCTTAAGAAAAATTTAAGAAGGTTCAAAGTTAAGAAGGCACCTGATTTTTAAACTATGATCTCAAAGCAGTCATATCGAAAGCTGCTATTATCTATTCCACTATTTTTGTATTATTCATTATATTAAAGTAATATATTTTATCACATTGCCATTTGTAAATATTTGTTAATTTGGTGATCTTTTATCTGTGAGTACAAAAACATAGGCTTACATAAAAAAATCTTTATGTAAAATACATAAAGATAAAACTCTTCCAAGTATTCATTATTGTTTTAGGACAACAGTAGTATACACAGCATAGCCACTTAGAGTGTTATATTCTACTATTCTTTGATGAGAACACTGCTTTACCAGGTATGCATACACTGTCAAATGTAGAGGAAGATTCTATTTCTGGAAGACACAAAATAGTTTCCATGAATGCTTTGCTTCTGCAAGCACCAAATGCATCTCTTTTTTTATAATTCAATTTTTTTTCTTTTCTCTGCAAAATCACTTTCATCTCTCATCCTCCAGTGTCCAGTGTCCAAAATAACTGACAGGTAAAGCAAGATTTATGCTGTGTGACCACCACTGAGGAGTACATTGAATTTTTCCGCAAGAGTTACTTTTAGTGCTCAGTTTCTTCAAGACGAATAGTACATAGGCACAGTGCTGCAGGATGGCAACCCTTAGTCTGAAATTCTTTTCCTGATCCTTTATAGTATTTACAGAAAAAAATAAAAAGCCCATACAGACATGTAAGAAGCAGTAGTCCTTCCTTTTTTTTTTTTAAGCCACTTACACTTTACACTTTAAAAAATTGTAAATAGCTTTATTTCCTGTTAATGGAGTAATTTATATAGTACTTACTATCTACATTGACAGCACTTTTTATCCACTAGCAAATGTGAGGCATTTACTGAATCAATTACTTGAGTTATGAAGAGGAGCACAAAGCCTCATTGCCACTCCATTCTTCTCAATAACAAAGGAGAAAACACATTAAAAACTAGCATTGATGGGTTGTTGTGAGATTCAGTCAATGAGCACTCCCAGAGTTGAAATTAAAAGGCAGTTAGGAGAAAATTGTTTTCTCTGGTCATCAGTCACAATGTGAAAGGCCTTTTTCACAATGATTAATTAAAAGCTGAAAAAAGACTGAGCTTTAATAAAGTGTCTGGATGGCTTTTTGGTAGCATCATGAGTTAATGGACAGTGGCTTGCCTTGACTAAGTGTTATTGCTCTAGTCCATAATTTCATCTTGAAAATGGGCAAGGGAGTGAATCTTCCTCTTAGTAATTGAGTATTGATTTGAAAATAAATGACACTGAAACTCCCACTGAACTGTCAGGATATATTCTGGACAGCACTGACAAGTAATGGCTTTTGGTTGCTGTGAAAGTTATGGATCAGCTTGATACTTAAATACATAGAGCTCCACTGCAATCTATCTTCTGATTTATCAAGATTCAGATGGTCAATACATGACATTTCAGAGGAAATAACATTTATGTGCCTGAAGCAAGAATAGGGAAACATTATCACCTTCTTTTTCAAATGCTCCCTTCAATTTGTGAAGCTATTTAAAAACCAACAGCAAAACATAGCTTGATGCCTTAAATAAATACTTTCACTTGTAGAAATTAAGCTTGAAATTATTTTAAAGTTGCATATAATTAAGGTGATTAATTTCACATATGCACATTATCTTAAAATAACTAGGTGGCATTCAGGTGGAGGCAGTATGGTCTGTGTAAGCTAGGAGGTTACAAAAGTCACCACTTTTAAGGTTGAAAGTACTGTACTCTGCTGGCTGTATTTTAAGGAATATAACCTACACTGTCACACTTAAAACTTTCACTAATGCTACAAAATAGACATTGGACATAAAACTAAAATAATATAATGAAAGATTATAGAAAGAAAACAAAATTCAGCCAACCTTTTTAACCTAGTAGAACTAAAACAGTTTTAAGGATAGTATTGTGACAAACTGCCATAGAAATTAACAAGTGTTAAGCATTTTAGATACCAGAGTCCGAGGAGTCTTTACTTCCTTCTGAAGTAACTCTAGCTTTGGATGGCAATATTTCTGCATTTGCTGTGAGATCATCACAGTATATCAAAGTGTTAAACACCAGGTTCCTCAAAAGATAAAGAGTTTCAGACACAGGTGTTGAATGGGAAATCATCTAAGCACAGACAGAAGGAAATAAGCACAACCATGTCTTCACAGTTTTGACCTGGGAGAAGTCTGTCTTTTTACTCTTGAAAAAAATAAATTATAGGAGGTTGTTACTTTTGAAGCAAAGCTTAATGACACTTGAATCTATATGAAAGATTTGTATAATAAGACTGTACAAGTGATATACATGTCAGCTCTCATTTTTTAGGTCCTTTCTAGAGTTCAAACGTCAAAGTTCTTCGAGGCCTCTTGATCCCCACGCAGTGTTTTGAGAAGAAACTTCATGGGGGGCTTCTGTGCTTGCTCACATCTCAGAAATGACTGCAGGGTCAAGAAAGACAGAAAGACAAATACCTCCACAGCACATTATTTATAAATCTTACCTAGGGAGATTAGAATGTCCAAAGAGAAAGGAGTTTCCACTTTCAAACAAGGTTATGCTCTGAGATTGCGGCATTTTTGCTGTGACCTTATAACAGTAGTGGGGGAAGGAAGTCACTCTCCCTTTTCTGGTTGATCCCCAGGGATTTCACAGGGTACAGTAAGTATGTGGCACTTTCAGAAATTTTGTCAGCCTGCTCTGCTATTTACGGTTGCTTCCAATACACTTAAAAGGGTGCCTAGAAAGACATTGTTTTCACAAGGACTTGGCAGGTTTTCCTATTCAATTGTCTAACATCTTAAAGAGGTTTTGAAGTCAACAACTTCCATTCACCTGCACAAAAAAAGAAAACAACCCTGTATTCATAACAAAGCCTTCTTTCAAGTTCTTACTCATGACATACATTTGCAATTGATGGTTTCCAGTATTGCCTGTTCCCAGTTCAGCTGAGAACACAACAGGACACAAAAATCACAAGTCAGAAAACACTGCAAGGCTGGCTGCAGTTCCTGAGCAACAGGAACAGGAATTGCATTCAGTGCTACTTTATAAACAGATGCTTCAGATTTCTGTGGTTTTTTGTTTTTGTTTGTTTTTTTTTTTGTGCAGGTAGTCTCCAAGTTCTAGAGTCTAGATCAGGAGCCCTAAGCCTCTTAAATTCATACCTCACCTTTCACTGGAGGAATTGAAGCCAATAGCTCTGGCTTTCTAAACATATGTTGCACTCTAAGCTATTGTTTTGTTGGAAAGTAAGAAGAAAAGGTAATAAGGAAGTTTATATTAGAATCATCCCATTGTTGTTCTACCACTGTGAAGAGAGAATTTAAAATTCACAAGACTGGAAATCTAGCAAATGAAAAGGATCATTATTCTTTCACAGAACTGGAATTTGAAATGAAATTTTTCAAGCAGTGTTGAAATTAAGTATGTGCAGAAGGAAAAGGAAATATATTTTTCAGTTAGAATTTCTCTTTGATATATTCTCTTTAGAATGCAGAATATATCAAAAGGAGTAGATATTTTTTTCAGACAATGCTTTTTTAAAATATATTCTGGTTTTGTTATTTTGCTTTATTTCAGCTGTGTTTTATGGACTATTCTTTGTACATGAAGAAGCAGAAAAAGTGTCCTCATTTAGGAGACATGACTACGTGACTCCAGCTACAGATTATGTTGAGTTCAGCTTTATGAGGGAAAACAACTCTTCTGCCAGTACCAGCATCACAAGCAACTGCTGATCCAAGAACACTTAGATATGTTCTTTTGATGACAGTGGCCATAATGCCACTCCGAATATGATTCACTGAATATGATTTGAACTTGGATTAGTGCAAACTGCACTTAAATTTACCATCCTTTTGGTAAAGATGGTAAATTGAAGCAGAATAGCTGTCAATTTACCAGCTGGATGGTCAAACACATGCAACAGACTTGGTACCTGTATGGGTGGATTAAATATCTGAATTCTTCTTTGACAGAGACATCCAAGACATCCATTTTACTTGAATGCAGAACACTTAAGTTTTCTTAATCAAAATATGACTTTTGTGTCATGGACTTGTAAAGCACTTGACCACATGAAGTGTTAAGACCAAACTGAGTGAAGCTTCGAGCAAACTGATGTAATGAAGGTGTTCCTGTTCTTGGGATGATTTTTAAAGTCTCTTCTGACCCAAGCCGTTCTATAGGCCTGTGACTGTGACATAACCAAAGCAAATATATTTTAAAAGTTTTATATATATTAATTTATTTAGAAATACAAGACACTATAAAATGTTAGTATGTAATAGACTGATATTATATGAAAAACTGTGGGAGTTTTACTTCTAGAACTGCTACATACAAACATCTTATTGTTTCACTTATCACTTTCTGAGAAGCATGATAGTTTGTAATGTTTACATTGACTACAGCTATCTTTTTGACAACGAATCACAAAATAACACTTTAAATGGGGATAAATGCTGCAAGTGTTTTTTACTAATCATCTTCTTAATGAACAGCTATCAGATATAATTTCACAGTGCCTCAAAGTGACAGCTAACAGTTGTCTGTAAAAAAATTCCTAAACACTAAAAACAAAATGTAGTTGTTCAGTTCATTAATCACCAAGATTATTAGTTGAGGAAATATCTCATATGAGACAGAATGAAATGTCTTTATTTTTTCTTAATTCTTTTTCATACTTATAAAATTCACATTTAAGCAAATTGATTTCCCAAGTTCTTAAACAGATTCTGACACTTATAATTAAAAAGAAGAAATCATATGATGAGTGAAGCAGTGCTTTCGTAAACCTCCTCTTCCTTGCTTAAAACTATTTGTTTCAAGATATATATTTTCATGTAAAGACAAATTCCTTTTACTGTTGTTTTATGTCTGTTTTTATGGAGCTAATTTTTATGAAAGATTGAATACTGGCAGTAAAATAGTCAGGATTTGTGACAGAAACACCCTGACTATATGAAATACACATTTTGTCAGTCATAAAATCCTCTCAATAAAACTTTAGCTAAATTTTTTAGCAGCACAGTTCTTGGAGTCAGAGATGAATTAATGCATGCACTTTGTGAAGCAGAAAGAGTATTACTGCTTCATCAATACCAATCATACAGTAATCATTTTGAAATTTCCTTTGAGTATTTTTATTTTTTTTATGTTAGTAGAGAAATGTAAACCCAAAGGTCAAGTTGCGTCCAAGAAGACAGTAGGTCTAGGAAAAATAGAAGGGTATCCAAAATGTTCCTTCAAGAAACTGCTTCTTTCTAATGCCAGAAAAAGAGAAAATAGAGCAGCTTGCAGCCTGGTAATCATAGTAGACACTGCAGCCTTTGGGGTGTCATAGACAGAGCAAAGCTTAACCAGGCATTGCATGTTCCCCAGCCAGTGCCTGACAAGCTCTTCCTCTCTTGATCTGCACAGCCACATGTGAATGGGACAGACAAATATTTTTTATGCCATTCACTTTTCATAATTAAGTTTTCTCGCCTTGCATTAACATACTTTAGCCCACACATTCTGCAGACAGCAGTTTTTTTAAAATTTGCAGTGAATTCCATTAACCTGAAATTCATCCCACCTCTACTGTCTGGACAAGTTCTTGCAGCTTGGAGTGTCTGGGTTCAGAGGAAAAAGTACTAAGGTGGGTTATCAAAAGGATTTTATATCTACTGTGGGGTGTCCCTGCTCAGGAGGGCAAAAAGTTGGTTGCTGTTAAAGTGAAGGCATGGCTTTGAGTCCCAGAAAGAGTGGACTCCACCCCTCTGCCCTGAGGAGGTGTCTTCTAAGCCCAGGAAAGGTAAAACTCCACCCTTCCCCTATAAATCCCACCACCCCGCCCCTGTTCGAAGTTCTCTGCCTCTGGATTGAGTCTGTTCCTGTATTGGTGACACCCCAATAAATGGATTTTTGACCTTAAACCAGCAGAGAGACCCGTCTCGTTGTGTGATCAAGTCTCCCTGGACTTGATCCTGCAGCCACAGAGCCCCACAAAGGGTGGAGAATGCGGGCACTTGTGAGGCACCAAGAAAACAGCATGGCCGGCTCCACCAACACACTGTGAGCTCCCCGCTGATGGCTCCACAGCCAGCGAGACNTTGTTATTATTATTAATAATAATAATAATTAATAATAATATTAATGATAATAATAATAATAGTAATAATTTTTTAAGCTCAAAAATCCATTTATTGGGGCGTCACCAATACAGGAACAGACTGAGCTTAACCCACAGGCAGAGAGCTTCGAACAAGGGCAGGGTGATGGGATTTATAGAGGAAGGGTAGAGTTTTATCTTTCCTGGGCTTAGAAGACACCTCCCCCAGGGCAGGGGGGTGCAGTCCACTCTTCCTGGGACTCAAAGCCATGCCTTGACTTTAACAATAACCCCGTCTTTGCCTCCCCTCTCAGGGGCACCTCACAATTTACAAGTATATCATGCATACTATAAATACACAGATATCTTTGTTTTGATTGCTGATGATTTGTAACTAATGCAGGAGCCTCAAGGACTATTAATTTCAATTATCTTGTGTATTGCCACAAGAAACAACACTGTTTCTAATATTAGAACTTACATAGAAACACACAGATCTTTTTAAAGCAGGATGAGGCTTGTAAGTGATATCTTTTATAGACCAAGCAACATAGTTGGAAAGAAAACAGACAATGTTCTGGACACACAAGTCTCCTTCAAGTCTGATGTAGAAGCAAAAAACTTCAAGCAAAATTCTTCAGAGTTTTAGAGCTTAAGAAGGAATTTTGGCAATGTTTGCATTAACGGGTAAAGTACTGATAAGGTTGAGAAGTGAATGATGAAATGTGAATGTACTCAGCTAGGATGTGAAGCAGCAAAAAAAACCCAACTTTTGATGACCTGAAAATGATGGTACCTGAAGTAAGTACATTAAAGCATGACAACAACAGCAGTTTAAATGAAGGTATGACCAAATAAATCTGGTTTTAACTCTACAGTTTTTCTCATTCCTCCTTACTTCTGCCTCCCTCCTAGCACCCCCATGGTCATCAAAGTGGAGCATGGTCATGTCAGTGAGCACTGATTTCTGACTGACCGTGACAACTGACTGTTGTGCTGAGCCCTGGAGTTTCAGAAAGTCATGCAGGTACTCATGCTCCACATCACTGACTTGGATACCATAATGGAGCTAAAACAGAAGGTCACTCGTCTGAGTGACCAATTTATAGCACCCAGATGTAGTTATTCAGGACAGAGGAAACCAGCAGATCACAGTGTCATGTCACTAAAACTGCCCTTTCTGAGGCAAATGAAACATGCAACCTTAAAACAATTGTATGTTTCTATCTCCATGTCTTATTTTTTGTCATTCTAAGGATATTTTTTCTGAGTGTGTTTCAAGCTTAACATGTTATTGGGGACATTAGACACAGTAATAAACACCTACCTTCAAAAAACCCCAGAAACAACACATCAGCAACTTGATGTGGTACATAGAGGTTACTGCATGAAGATGTCCCACCACGGAGATTTTTCCTGGCTTTGGTATGCTTCTGCCAAAATTTGTAGGTGAGTTTCATAAACTACTTTCTTACAATATCTAGACAAGTAGTGTCCCACGTGGTCTTTCAAGGTCCCTTCCAACCAAACCTATTCCATGGCTCTATAGGGACAGCCCTCACTGGGGCTCAGCAGTGATGAGCTCAGGCTCAGCTCCTGACAGAAGTTATTCCTCCCGCATCACAGAAATGGAGGGTGAGGGAAAGGGGCTTGCAATACAGACAGTTACAACAAATCCCTTGACAGGAATAGAGGGTGGCTAAAAGGGGCTTGGGAAAAAGAGGGGGGGAGACTTTTTACATAGGCACTAATGGAGAGTAGGTTTAGGTCAGATAATAGGAAGAAGGGCAGTGAGGCACAGAAACAAGTTTCCCAAATAGGCTGGGATATGTGTTCCTTAAACATCTGGAACTGTTCAGGTCCAGATTGGATGGACTTTGGGCAATCTGGACTAGTGGAAAGTGTCCCTGTCCAAGTCAGGGCTGTTGGATTAAGGCCCCTTTCAACCAAATCCACTCTGCAATTCTATGACTTGTACCAATGGTGCACTGCAATGCAGTGGGTTCTGCCCAAAGCTCTGCAATAGGAGATGGAGAAGCAGGAGCAGCTCTTGCCTCCCATCAGGAGTGGTGGTGCTCTCTTCTCATGGAGAGCTTTGTGGGAAGGTGGAGGCAATGCTCTGGGGTCTATAACAGGTTTGCAAGTAGTTAACACCCTCCTCTGAGGGGCAAAACTGCCCAGCCCACTTCCAGAGTGTGATTTGCATTATCTCATTTGTTTAAATGAATTAAACAAGCTGCCACTGCTGAAATTGTCTGGCAACAGTTTCCTTTATCTCTGTGCCTTTGATTTCTCTCCTAAGTTCATCTGAGTCTCTTGATCATATGTTCAATTCCTCTATAATATAAATGATGACACCGTCATTTCTCTTGCAGGCTCTGATTATCTCCTGAAATTAAAAATCTGTATGTTATTTTTAAAAGAAATTAAAATGCTTAATAACTTAAGAGCTTTAGGATGGATACTGTTTAGTTGCTTTGAAATAGATCTAATCATACAGAATTATATTAGTCTAGTCTTACAGTAGCACTGATTGCTGTTTTGCTACCATGGTAACTTGTAGCAAATACTAGATTTGGTAGAATTTTTTTTTCCATTAAAAAAATCAGTTGGAAGAATTTTTTTTGAGAATTTTCCACAAGTAATTTTAATAAAGAATATTTAAGAATAAAAATAAAATTTTTCATATAGTTTTGTTTTCAATCATAATTTCAATTGAAACCTTATTTTACAAATTGAAAATAAATTTAAGAATAAACAGGTGTAAAACACTTCAGCGTGTTTTTATTTTGGCACTAATTATTTTTCTAATCTGTCTGCTTCCATGAAATATTAATTTCTTTGTTATTTTTTTTCTGAGAAGCAAGTGAAAAGCCAGTGAAGTCTAAAGTCTGCAGCAGAAAAATCACTTTCCTCTTCCCACAGTTAAGGACAAGTTTGATGGGTGGGAAAACTAGGGGACAACAGGATCCTACAATTAGAATAGGACAAACTTTTTCCAGACAAAGACAGCCTTTCACACATATACATTGGGATCTTTGTTACAGTAGAGGTTTTCTGAAATTCTTTTTAGAAGCCATTCTGTGTATAAAACCACTGGGTTTATGTGAAAACATAAATATTGTATTTTCAAATTACCTCAGAAGAAACATGCATTCGAATGATCACCTTGCCCAATAATTTTCTTCAATAGATTCTCTCACTGAGATGTGAAGAATAGAACTAAAATCAGGAAAGTTCTGCACTGAAATTTGTTTTTCAGCACACAGTCATAAACTTTCAGGCTTCAAATTACAAACACTTGAAACAAACATGCACATGTAGGGAAACTGAATATTGGTTAGCCTGTCATGTAAAATATCTCTTCTTTCAGAAGCACCTTAATTTCCATATAGTGAAAACATCTCTAATTAACTAATTTAATTTCTAATCTCTTTCCTGTTATTCCCTTTTGCTACATTGAAGGATTCAAGGCAGACACCTTTAGAGAGGTGAGCAGAGCTGCATGGCATATTCCTACAGCCCTCTGGTAGTGCTGTTTTAAGGCTTCTAGAGACCTTGATTTTGTTTGGGGTATTTTTGTTTAGTTTATTTTTCTAATGGGAATAATGGTTTTTTACACAATATTGTTTTCTGGTAATAAACCAGCTTTCCCTCTCCTCTCCCTCCACTCCCTCTCCTTCCCAGTCTTGAACTAAGATTTAGGAAACGGACTAGAATCAGAAACAAAGAGAATTATTTCTTGTTACTCATGTTTAAAGATGTAAAGGCTCTCCCTTTGACAGACTCTGTCATCTCATCTAGTACTTCTCTCCTCATTACATCTTGTTCCAGGCACACCATTATTAACTTTGGTTTGCTCATGTAAATAGTAAAGCAATAAAAATAACATATACCAAGGACATGGCAGTTCACAAGGCAGAACAGCCAATTCAGATAATGTGGATGAAGGCAGTAAGGATTTTAGAGCAGGGGTCATTTTATTGCCTCTGGCATGGCACAAATCCGAACAGAACATCAGCCTGGGTTGTGATGAGTGACAGGAGGTGCATTTACTCTGTACAAGTATTTGCAATGGGAATAGTAATTATTGTGACACTAATGTTTACATGAGTTAATGTGTCTGTAAACTACTGCAGCTTGTCTCTTTCCTATGTCAAAATTTTCCAGACCTTATGTCTTGGAAAGTCTTTATTCCTAAACAGATTCAGCAGTTTTAACTGGTTAATTACTATTGTAAATGCTCAGGAGACCTTGCTGGTAGCCGAGGCTCCTAAATCATTTTTTTGGGTGTGAAGGAAGCAGTTCAATGAAAAAATAGACAAGGGTCTATCTGTGCACATGTAACCTATCTTAAAAGAGGTGATCAGGCCCCTTTTTCCCCCATTAGGAACTTCTTATTCACAGAGAAAAATTCAAGGACTTCTGGCAATGAGCTATATTAATCTCTTAAATCAAGCAGTCCTTTTGCTGAGTGCTTAATGTTCAGATCCTGAATCGATCCCTCACAAGATGACCTGTGTGAGAAGCTGCTGAGTGCATGTTTGCACAGAATTTTGCATATAATGCTAGAAAGGGAAAAAGAAAACCCACCAGAGAAACAATTTTCTAGTATTTTTTAATTAATTTGAATGGTTGATCATAGAATTTAATCTAAAGATTAAATTCAAATTCATGCATATATGTTGCCTCTTCTGGGGGCAGAGACCTCGTTTGGTTCAGCTGTTTTTCTAGATTAGTCCTAGTTCATGACCATTTCTAAGTGCATATAATTTCCTGCATGAGGCACCAATATATTCTGGAATTAGTAAAGATGAGAAAGAAAACTAAAGTGATAATTAATTATTCACTTGGTGTTTCTTAGCAGCAAAAAAATATAAATGACAATGAAAATAATATTTCCTTTTGTATACGATAGCTAAAATAATCTTGGGTGAATACAGAATGTACAAAAAATATTCTTTTTAATGTGATACTAAAATAACTGGTTTAGGCTTTGGTAAAAATAGAACAAAAGAACAATAGAACAGTAATCATTCTTTAATGTTTGACATTGTCTGGACAATAATATAGATTTCCTATATAAATGACAAAGATAGTAACAATTTAAGCAAACTCGGTTCAAGTCCTTACTCTTATTCTCTTTGTGTGCATGTATAATTCCCATTGACTGAAATCAAGGTTACTGGAGGGAAAGCAAAGTGCATTCTTGACTGGTGAAAGTCACTTAGCCAGTCACCTCATCTGGGCCATGGCTTTTTGATCCCACTTATTCCCTCCCTCACAACTAAAATGTTTGCTTGCTACTAATTTTGTTTTTTCTTTAATATTTTTTCACTTTGTTTTCATGGAAAATATTGTATTTCAATTTATTATAATTTAAATCTCACAGTATTCTCTTTAAACTTGAAAAGTGTGGAAGTGATAAAACAGTTTTGACTAGACCATGCCACCAAACCTTTCTGTGTTCTTTTGCAATTTCAGCTTCATTTTCCATTTTAACTTTTTATGTTTTTATCAGAAAGGTAAATGCTTCCAAAAGACTTTAGAATGTGTCTCACTGACAGCATGTCTCTCAGAACATGCTTGGGACACTCAGAAAAACCAGGGGCTCTTCCAGTGGCACCGCCAGGATCTATGTAATACATCACAAAATGTCCAAACAATGGGTAACAGAGCAAAGAGAACAAGGCAAGCAGGAGAACAGAGAAAGTACATGTAAGTCACAGAGCTGTGGCTCACCACACCACGTGAAAGAACTGATACTATGCCATTGTGATGCTATCTGTCTCTGTTAATTTGCTTGATTTTACATTTCCTGCTGTGTAACCTGCAGGCAAGAACATTAAAGGACGTTTGTATACATGGAAGAATTCCTTCACTCTCCTATTGACGTTTTCTAATCATCTCTTAGGTCTCTCTTCTTAGAGACACATTTTCCCTGCTTGTTACCTTGGAGGCACATGAGAATGGCATAAGGAATCAGAAAAGATCGATTCCCTAAGCTCCAAGCTGTGTCTTTGTTTAATTTTTTTTTCTTGTGTTTGTACTCTGGCATTCTTCTCACACAAAATCAACAGATCATTAAAAAGAATTTGAAAGTAAAAGTGAAAAAGAGATGAAAAACTATTCCTTCCTCAAAATTAGGTATTTTCTTAGAAATAGGCTTTGGCTCATCTCACGCTGTAGAAAATAATGCTGAAAGGAGTGAAATTTACTTGCTTATTCCAAGGAGACCCATCCCCTTGACTGATGAGATACAAGCCAAGCAGGCAGCTTTGTAAACTCAGACATGGCTCTGTCCCAAGTGTACTGTGCACCAAAACTGATTGACAAACTTCTCTGCTTGGATGCCTCTGCTCTGCCTGCAGTGGTCTGCACTCCAGACACTGTGCTTCACAAAGGAGGAGATGAAATCTGGACAGTAGGATAAAATCTGGACTATTTTTCAGGGTTTAGAGATCACTTGCAACGATACAGAGTATTGAATTTAAACAAAGTCTGATTTGCAAGAAACATTGTTTGTAGAACCATAATATTCTTTGTTAGTATTTTTTACATATTACCAAAACAGATTTATAGGATTACTGAAAGTCCATTAGCTTTACAGCTGATATTTTAGGTGTAGCATTCATTTAATGCAAAGCAATGGAAAATACCAATGTGACCTTCACAACATTAAACTTGCTAGAATGCAGAGGTGTGGTGTAGTCTATCTTAAACTAAACATAGAGAGTACATTTTTTTCTCAATCTCCTCCTCTTTCCTTTTTATTTTCCTTTAATAGCTCAATAGTGCATGACATATCACATATACTAGTAAAAGTTGTTTTGTAGTACTTGACATTTTGGAAATGTTTATAAGAGGTCTTAAAAGGATTTAAATATTTTAAGATAACAGTAAAAACAAGTCTGCATTATCAGAGGTGAGCTGGTAGAATCTCTAAGGGTATTTCCACCTTGTAATGTTTCCAATAATAGATTAGTGTCTAAGAAGAAAAGGAATTTAGAGAGGTATTACATGTTTAATTTGCTGCTGTGGGCATGTAACTAATGAATTAAAGTACATAGGGTTGTATCTACTTTGAGGATAATCTTGGTTTTGAGCAGAGTCCTTTGCAAAAGCATTTTCTTATCTTAGGAGAGTAGAAAAATAGGTTTAATTCCTCACATAAATAATTGTTTATTGACCATAAAACCTGAGAAACTACATATCCATTTTCACCAAGTTTCCAGTCTAAACATGTGTTACTGAAAGACTAAAAATTACAGAAGTTTGTTTTGAGACATAAAATTTGGTGTCTTTCTCAGGCCAAATGAGGTCCTGTACGAAGAGTATGACATGATTAATGCAAAACTTTCTCTTAAGTAATGAATGTTTACTATGATTTTGCTGGGAAGCATGTTTATGATTATCACTTCATTAGTCAGCTGAAGAAATTGCTTGGTTTTGAATTAAAAATGAGAAAAATCCTTACTATCAGGGCTAGAAACATGCCCAACACACTCATATCATCCCACAAGCTTTTGTGGGCTGGGTACAGAGAAGGGCAATCCAGCCTGGACCTTCTCCTGGCCTTGGCATCTTGGCAAAAACTTGAATGTACCATTTTCTTAACCCCATTCTGTTCCTAGTGGGTAGGAGTTCCACATCTGGTTTGTCTGAATATGTCTAAAATGAAAAGCTGATAATTTATTTGAATTCTTATAAGGACAAATCCAATGGTGTGACACTTTTAAAAACACCCTGTTCTGACCTTTCTTTCTGGTGATGACCTTCTCATAACTTCAGTAGGAGTGTACATAGGCACATACATTTGCTTTTCAAAAAGTGATGTAATAGTAATAAAAAGTATGAAATATGTATGGTTATATTATGATTCCAGGAACACATGTTTTTATGGATTTTATGGATTTTAGACTGGGTGACTTGTCAAATTACCTATGGTTCTTTTTTGTCCCCTATTGAAAGCCTGGAACAGTTTTAATCAGAAAAAAAAACAATAATAGGGCAACTTTCTCCAAAGATGCTGCAAAATAAATCTTCATCTATGCTACATTTCTTGAAGCTTTCAGTTTTAACTCATATTTCCTCAAATTTCATACTTCAATCTAAAGAATGAGAAAACAGGTTTTGAATTACAATTACCCAAATTCTGTGATTTTGTTTTCAAAAATGTTATGAGATACTTTTGGTCTTGGATCAGCAAGGAGCTTTTAACTCACTAAGGTATTACACCTCAGTATAGTTGGAGATTTTAATAATTTATTTACTCTTCTTTCTGCTTTACTTCTGGATGAGCAGTTCTGTGCTGGTTATTCACCCATTCCATTTCCATCATTCACACCTCTGAAATATTTACCATATTTGTTATTGATGTATGAATTTAATTTGTTAACATGAATTTTATAGCTTAGGTGGGGAGTTGTACATGTTACTAATTGCTGAAGGGGAAAATAAAAGGTAAAATAATCACCAGTGAATAGCCTTTTTACATAAAAAGTTGCACATGAAATAAATGCAACATTACATTTCATTGCCCTCTACACTTCATGCAGATTTTAGAGACAACTTTGAAAAAAGTCTCTTACTTTTAGCTGCTGCTATGAATGAAACTGCTTGTTTCTGAGCTGTGTAAACTCCAGTGAACGAGAACTTAAACAGAAATAACTATACAGATGAAACAAAAAATATATATTTAAGAAGAAAATTCTCTGATTTTCATGGTGCCTCATGCCACGATTTTCCTGGCTTCATTGATGTAGAGCTGAATGTTTTTCTAAAATAGATATGTTGAATTTTGAATTTTTTGTATTGCTACTTAAAAAATACTGCCATGAAGTAAAAAAAAATTGATGATGGACTGGTTTGAAAGAGAAATATTCAAGAGTAGAGATTAAAGATGATGTCTGTCTGTTTTTGTGGATAGGTCTTATTGTATTCTTTTATTACCTGTGTTTGAAAATGAAAAATAGAACACCAGAAAGTCAGCATCTCTATCTAAACCAGTATCTATATCTGTACCTAAGCATGTGAGGGTAGGTGTTCATTTAATTCTTTAACTGAGTTAAATCAATTGAAATTTCATGCCTGAAGCAGCATAGGTTAATGAGAGATGTCAGAAAAGTCACCAGCTTCTATAGAGTAAGGCTCTTATCCCATGTCCTTTGCCTCTCAGCATATAACAAATAAAACCATATTTTTTTTCTTAACTGTCAAGCTTGTTTTAGAACAAGTTATTCAAGAACAACTCAAAATTCTCAAAATCAAGATTTTTTTACATCCACTTAAAGAACAATCATTTTTCAATAACTAATTTACAAGAATATTCCTAACAACCAGAGGCAGAAGGAGAAATAATTTCCATTTGCATGATTTTCACAATTAGCTGCAGTATATATTTCCAGCTTCTACAATGTATTTACATTCACCATTAAAGTAAAACAATCAGAAATAATAAGTGCAGTCTCTGAGAAAAGGTTCAAAAAATGG